>CAUOFW020002322.1:0-51158 GCA_963454935.2 Ilex paraguariensis
CCACATACAAGAGACATGAGCTACAATGAAGCGCCAATGCAAATTCTTGATAGGAGGGAACAAGTTCTATGCAATAAAGTTATACCTCTTGTGAAGGTGTTATGGCAACACCATAGTGTCGAAGAGCTACTTAAGAATTGAAGACCGATATGTAAGCACGATATCCACATCTTTTCGATCGTGGAGGTTAGTAACAAGTTTTGGGACGAAACTTATTTTAATGTGGGTAGATTGTGAGATCCCTTGTGGTATATAAATATAAATGATATTAACTTGCTAGTATTTTTAAATGATTAAAATGATGAGAGAAACTCCGAATCGCTGTTACAAAAATAGTCGCGTAAGTTTGAGACACGAACGTATTGACTTTTGGGTCAAATTTAATTTTTGGAGGTGTTTAAGGTTGATAAGGATAACTAAGTAAATATATTAATATTTTTAGGTCAAAATAACATTACCATCGAATCCAAGAGGTCCAAAACTTGAAATAGCCGTTTAACTTATATAGCGGTTTAGAGGGATAAAATAATAATTTTAGTATTTCGGGCGCAAATTAACTTTATTTTTGAGATAAATCATAAAAATAAATGTTTTAAGGTTAAAATAACATTAAAAATGAATCTGAAATGCCGAAAAATCTTAGGGTAGTTATATTGATCAAATTGGAATGTTCAGTGGCAAAACCATAATTTTGGAGAAAAAATATATTTTTCAGCCCATGAACAGTAGATTTCAAGATTGCTATGTTTAAAACACAGATTTCAGCCCCTTTTCTTCCATTTTTTTATTCTACTCTCACCCAAAACCTCTTAAAACCCTAGAAGAAGACAAGGGAAAGAGAAAGGGGAAGAAGAAGGTATCTAAAACTTGAGTTTTGTTTGAAAATCCTAGGAACTTGGCTTGAAATTCTTAATTTCTAAGTGGGGTTTTCCTCTCTCATGCAATTACATTTTGTATCTCATGTATTTTCTTTAGCCAAAGTTTACTATGTCTTTGATGGCAAAATATTTGTTATAAACCTTAATTTAGTGTTGAGTATGTCATGAATTGTGAACTCACACGCATAAAAATGATTTTAGTGTTATGGGTTTGAAACTCTAGTTTGATTTTAGTTATAGGTATTTGATTAAATCTATGATTTAAGGGTTTTGAAGTATGATATGATCTTGTACATAATATATATTACATATTCTCTTGGAAATAAAAATAATTTTGTGATGGGTTTGAAACCCTAGTTTGATTTTAGTTATGAGTATTTGATTAAACTTATAGTTTGGGGGTTTTGAAGTATGCTATGATTTTGTACACAATATATGTGACTTATTCTCTTAGAATTGGTTGTGTTGCTTTGAAAATATAAATTTTGAGATTTAATTATACTATATGTTTGATAAAATGTCAATGTTATAACATGAGTTTGCAAAAGTATTTATAAATATAGAAAATAATGAGTTTTAGAAAATGTGTGTTCGATACTGACAGACAGAAGGTTAGTAGACGGTTGGACCTATGGAGTGAGTTACCAAGGTGGCTACTAGTCTTAAGGGGGATTGGTTATGGTGGTGGTTTTTGGTGATGATCTATGTGGTGTCACAAGTTGTGCCTTACACATTTTCCTTAAAAATCAAGAAGGACAATGAGACTCTAGGGTGCAAGACCCAAAAGATTCCCCGAGAATGGTTCATGCGTGAACCGGTGTGATTGATGATATTGTCCATATGCAAGACATGTAGGGTATTTGCTATGATGGTTTGACTTTAATTTATACCTTGTATATTTCTAATTTGCTATGATGGGTACTTATTGTCTTGTACATGTATTTAATTATAAAAAGCTTTCATTACTTATTTGTATGGTTTGTGAAATGTTGATATTTAAAACTTTGTGAATGCTTGGGAAAAGAATTATCCTACTAAGCTGTGGTTGCTCATCTCTTGCTAATATTTTCAGAGACTAGCATGCATCCTAGGGCATAGGTGATGGAATGCTTGTGGGAACTTGGAGTAGAAAGAATCTCTTTTGGAGCCTTTTTGTATTTACCTTTAGAACTTATGTAGAAATGTTAGCACTCAAGCAATATGTTTGAAAAGGTTGTTTTGAGGCATTTATGGTGTACACTTGATCATCCCATAGAGGGATTATTATTTTGGGTATTATAATGTAAAGTTATAACTTTGGGTACTAAGTTGTGGTATATATTAGTGTTGGATGTATCTGGGTTTGAGAGAACTTCGTGGGTCTCTAATTGCCACCCTGAATTTAGTTGAATTATATTTTTGGATGGAGGCATGTTGTGGATATTTAGTTAATTTAAATTATGTTATGCTCTCACGGGGATGCTCTTACTAACTAGTTGGAAGCCCAATTTTCAAAGGAAACTCTGCCAAAATTTTCAAAAAAAAAAATAAAATGATTTAGTTCAACTAAAGAGATACTTTCCTAAATGTTTTTACAACATACCGGCATGTGTTTTTTTTTTAAATAACAAAGTATTTGTTTTAATCACGCTTTTATGAAATTTGGAATGTGACATTAAATGTTAATGGAATTAAATTGACTGCAAATTTAGTAGAATTGAAGGTTAAATTAAGAAATTTAGTGCTGATTTGATGAACTGAATATTAGTTGAATGTATAATCTATGAATTAGAATATTAATTGCCAAAAAATAAGTCAAGAATACCTATGATCCATCCCAAACATTCTTTTAACATTTTAAGATATATTCTAAACTTTTGAGATAGATCCTAATGTATTGGGATAGATCACAAAAAGTATAGTATTATGATCGATTACAAAAACATAGGATTGATCTCAATTTTTCTTCTTAGAACAAAAAATTGTATGATCTATCATTTTACTCTATAATCGATCACAATCTTTCTGGTCAACCGAAAATTCTAATACTTTTATCCATTGGTGTTGTAAATATGACCTTAATTATAGTACCAAAAAATACATTTGATTGACATGAATTTTAATAAGTTAAAAAAATACAAACTCATAAAATATAGTTCTAGTACTTCAAATGGTAGATGAATTTACTGTGATAACATTACAACATTAACAAAAAAATTTACTATAGTTTATGATTTAGATACAACAATAATGAAAAAAGTTACAATAGTATATGCCAAAGTTATTATTATATTGGTTAAAGTGACAACATATGTGGGTAATATTACAAACTTAAAATAAATGTATATCAGTTGTAGTATTCTTACCCCAAATAGTGGTAAATTAGCTCTAAATACTACTAACGTTACCTAAAATCATCGTAATATTACCTTAAAAATAGTAATATCGTCTCGAACAGTGGTAATATTACACGACACAATAGTAACATTACCCGAATAGTGTTAAATTCATCTTAAATCATGGTAAATTCACTCAAATCATTGTAATAGTATTACAAACGATGGTATTTTTGATCCAAATATCATTCAATTCATCAAATCAACATTCAAATTCTTTGAATTAACATTTAATTAATCAAATTAACACTAAATTAACATTGAATTCATCTAATTAACATTAAATTTATATCAAATTAATATCAAAATTCATTCAATTCAAGTTCACCTAATTAATATTCAATCCACCAAATTTATATCAAATTAACATTTAGTTTCATCCAATTAATATTCAATTCGTCAAATTAACTTTCAATTCATCCAATTTATATTCAAACTCCTCTAATTAACAATCAATTCATCAAATTAACATCTAAATTCACCCAATAAATATTCAATTACTAAAGTTATAAGTACATATTTAACCCATAATCACTAATTGTCAATTTTATTAATTAACATTCAATTTATTAAATTAACATTCAAATTCATCATATTAACATTCAAATTCACTCAATTAATATTCAATTTATCAAATTATAACCAAATTAACATTCAATCCATCCAAATTATATTTAAATTCATCCCATTAACACTCAATTTCTTGAAATTACTACAAAATTATCTAATAAACATTCAATTCATCCAATTACCATTCAATTCATCTAATTGACATCAAATTAATGCACAAATCAATTCAATTAGCATTCAATTTATGAACTTAACAATAAATTATCAGGCAACTTCATCATGTTAACATTCAATCTCATTTAATTAATATTCAATTCATCAAATTTAACTATTTCTCATTAACTTCATCAGATCAACATCCAAATTAATCCGATTAATATTTAATTCATCAAATTAATACAAATTTAATATTTAATGAGTTCAATTTATATTTAATTCATACAATTAATATTCAGTGTCATCCAATTAGCTTTAAATGTATCAAATTAATATTCAATTTTAAATAATTAACATTTAATTCATAAAATTAACATCCGATATCATTCACTATCATCCAATAAACATTCAGTAATGTTACACTAACCAATTTTTGGAGCCCAAATGACATGACAGCTGACTTAGACTTTTTTATTTGGTGTCATGTCATTTGGGTCCCAATAAAAACTCCAAACAATATGCTGCCACATCATTTGAGTTATAAATTTAGTCCCAAAATTTGGTTAACATAGCATTACTCATAAACATTAATTTCAACAAATTGATACGAAATTAATATTCAGTTCATCAAATTAATATTTAATATTAAAATAGCAAAAAATATTTTTCTACATATTAAAATTCAAGTTTATTAAATTTTGTTATTCTATATATTAAAATTTGAGCCGATTAAAATTTAGATTCGAGTTGATTAAAATTTTGAGCTCAACTTGAGCTACTAGCGCCTAGAACTAATTAAAACTCGATTCGAGTCGATTAAATTTATATTTTTTTACTTCTTAAAATTCGATTCAAGTTGGTGAAAATTTCTTTTTTACGTATTAAAATATTAATAAGTAAAAAATAACTTGATGTTAGTCAGTTGATGCAATTTGGTTACTAAAATAATGTTTATTTAGTAAAACTGGCTGTCAGGTTGGTATTAATTCTATGAAATTAAATTTTAATAAATAAAATTGAAGGTGAATTTTATATTAATTTTAGTGAAAGTGAATTTTGAATTGGTGAACTTGAATGTTTATTTGTTGTTAAATTTTAAATTTTATTTTGAGTTAACGAAATTTTTAATTGGTGAATTTAAATTTTATGAATGTTTATGATCTATCACAAGAACTTGAGATCTATTACAAGGTTATAGTAGTCTCCCTCAAAAGTGGTTTCTTAAGAGATTGTGATTGATCATAGAGTGAAACAATAAATCATTGTACTTCATGACAATTTTTTTCTAAGAATAAAAATTGCAATCAATCCTATGTTTTTGTGACAGATCATAGTACTATATTTTTTGTGATCTATCCCAATAGATTAGGATCTATCGCAAAGGTTTAGAATATACCTTAAAATGTTAAAAGAATGTTTGCGATCGATCCCAACTATTTGGAATCAATCACAACTATCATTGACTGAATTTTTTTGTTAAAATTGTAAGTTTGGAATCGATTACAATTGTCTATAATCGATCACAAGGTTACTAGAGTCAGATTTAGCAAAACTGTGGGCAATTTACCACAATTAAGGATAAATTTACCACCTTTGAGGGTAAGTTTACAACAATTGTAGATAAATTTACAAGTTTAGAGGTAAATTTACGACTATTTTGATTAATATTACCACTGTTTTTGTTAATATTATGACAATTATGAGTAACATTATGAGGATTAAGGGTAAATTTATGAGAAAAAGCGGTTAAATGAAAACCATGGTGAATAAATTTACCACAATTGAAGAAACATTATGACATCAAAGGAAAAATTTAACATAATTCAGGGTTAAATATAATGATTATGTAAAATTTTCACTATTGTTGTAAATTTCTCACTAATGTTATAAATTTTTCATTAATGTTATAATTTTGCCCACTGCTGTGGTAATTTCTCCCACAAATATTGTTAGTTTAGAATGATTGTGGTTAAGGTCATTAGTATATAGACAAATTTTACATTCATTTTGGTTAATATTATGAGAACCATGGATAATAATACAAACTTAAAGGTAAATTTACGACATCAGTGAGATGCACTAGTGTTATATTTACGACAAATGTGGTTAAAAATGTCAATCGTACTTTTACCACCATATTGGTTAAAATTTTCCCACTACTGTTGTAATTGACCCACTATTATTGTAAATTTTTCACTAATGTTAAATTTTTCATTGATGTTATAAATTTGTCCACTACTGTTATAAATTTTTCCACTGATGTTATAATTTTTTCACTGATTGATCAGTCAATATTAGCGATCGATCACAAACCGACAAAATATAGTTTGGTGCTTCAAACGGTGGTAAAAGTTTGCCAACTATTATAGTAATTGTGCCCATTACTGTAGTAAATTGTCCATTTATGTTATAATTTTGCACACTATTATTATAAATTTTTCATTGATATTGTATTTTTTTTTCACTATTTTGGTAATTTTGTCCACTACTGTTGCAAATTTTTCACTAATATTGTAATTTTATTCACTATAATCGTAAACTTTCTGCTAATGTTGTAATTTTGTCCTCCATTGACAGCTTTTCAGTATGGTACCGAAATATTCCATTTCCATTTCGGTATCGTAGTCTGGTCCATAGTTTAGATTTCCTTAGAGATGCTAAGGTGGTGTTTGATAAAAGCTGAACATTAAAAACTGAATATTAAATTTTAAGCGTTAAATGTTTAATTTTTTAATTCGCAGACTGTTTGATATCAACTAAAATTTAAATATTGAATTGAATCAAATTGTTTGAAAAATACAAGAAGCTGAAGTTTAAAAATTATTATTATTATAATTATGCCCTCCTTTTTAATCATCTCTCCGCAACTACCTTATTCCTACCATTACAATTACAATGGTGGTGATGGTGATGGGTGGCTACGCTAGTGGTGATGGCAACACAATGGTGGTGGTGGCACAATGGTGGTGGCGACACAATATTGGTAGTAGAGGCGGCAACAGTGATGGCGGTGATATAATGGCGATGGTTGTGGTTGTGGTAGTGGTGGCGGTGACAAAATGATAGTGGTGGCGACGGTGACGGTGACACAATGATAGTAGTGGTGGTGGTGGATGCACATTGGTAATGACGACGGTGGTGGTAGTGGTGGCATAATTGTAGTGGTGGTGGTGACATAATTGTAGTGGTGGCAATGACACATGATGGTAGTTGTGGTGGTGGTGGTGGCACAATGATAGTGATGGTGGCGGCGACACAATGGTGGTAGTTACATAGTGGCAGTGGTGGTGGCAGTGCTAGTGGTGGTACCATGACACAATGGTGGTGATGGCAGCGACACAATGGTGGCGACGATGGTTGTAGTGGCGATGACAACACAAATGTGGTGGTGGTGGATGGTGGATATTGAAAAGTTAAGAGTATAAGATGCATTGATGATATATTTGTCCATAATTGATAAAATTTTGAAATTTTTAGGAACCATAATTTTTAGAATTAAGTGATTAGTAGTTGAATTGATACTTAAAATTTAGCCTATTTTTAAGAAGTACTTAAAATATTAAGTGGTATGAATTTTAAATTATCAGACGAGTTTGATTCATTAAGTGATTGAAGGATTTAATTCTAAGCCATAAGTAGTGTTATCAAACAGCCTCCAAGAGCACGTTTGAATGATAGTACTCTTAATTAGAAATGGGTATACCTGGGTTTCAATTACCATAGTAATCTCATATTTAGTGTTTGGTTATTGTCAGCAATCTAGTGTAGGAATAAATGTCATTGCCAAATTATTTTAGAAAAGAAATTAATTTAAGAAATGAGATTGATTTTAGGAGAACTTAATTTTTGAAATGAAGTTGATATTAGGAAAGAGCTTCATTTTGAGATTTTTATTCTTTTTATAGAATACCAAATCAATGTATGTATGAGATTACTATCATTGATCATGGGTTTTGGATACCCTCTATTATAAGGAATTGGATTACAGTAGAAATCTTATTCTTGAGTTAGATTATTGAATAATTGACTATCCATGATAATCTAGGATTTAAGAATGAGAACCTCATTCCAAATCAAGCTAGCATCCAAACGGGGCCTAAGGGTTTGTTTAGTTTGCATCTGGTAAATTGTTTTTCTATTTTTGAATATGAAAAAAAAATAAGTTGTTCGAACTACAGTTACCAAAATTTATTAAATCTTTGACGACCCACGATCTGGATAGATCAATCCCAAACGGGGTGGGCTAGAATCCAGATCGCCAAAATGTATAACCCCAAATCATAATACTAACCTTAAATTAATTCGCTTTTGAAATATGTAGTATAAACATTAAATTCATATTAATTAACTAAGTGTTTGTAGATTTATAATTATATACTATTTTAAATAATGAAAAATGTTCATTATTTTTTTTTTTATTATATGTATACTCAAAGCGTCAAAGTAATAACATGCCAAACTTATGGGAGTATCTTTAAATTAACTAAGAAGCATGAACACAGACACAGATGCGATACGACAAAACATAAACATGGCATTTCTAAGAAAAGCAAGATTAGGACATGTTGGGGACACATTATAAATAATTGTGTTTTATATATAGAATTATACAATTTATCACAAATATGGTAATAATGATATATTATTCATAAAAAATTCAATATTTTATGATAACTAAATGTTATATCTAGTCATTTAGTGTGAATTTTTAAACTAACATCATAACAATCAATAATCATCAATTTTCACATAGACATGTACCAAACATATATAATTTAAATGATTGCACTCATTTTCTCAATTACTATTTTCTAAATTTTTTATATGTCTTTTACTTTTATGATTATATTTTGAGGATAACCTTAACATGCATAGTCTTGATAATTATATGTTCTCTCATAATATATGATACTAATTTGTCAAATTTTTAGGCTTCGTTAATCAAATGTTTATTGTTTAGTAGTAAACACAGTTTAAAGAAGTGTCGGACACGTGTCTTAAATTAAAATTTTATAATTTAATTATGGACACAAATAAAAGAGTGTCAGACACGTGTCCAAAATTAAAATTTTTTCATTTAATTATGGACACAAATACAAAAGTATCGAACACATGTCCAAAAGGTGTTGATGTACGATACAAATACGTCACATTCTTAAGAAAGTCCATACTTTATAGGAAACTAGTATTGCAACCAACTTGTGCATTGCCTATGAAGAATATCACAAAGGATTGCATAAGTTCAAATTAGTTATGTGATATTTTTTGCAACCAACTTGTTCATTGCCCTTGAAGAAATAAAACTACAAATTAATTAAATGATTATGTTAAACTATAAATTAATTAAATATTTAATGATTGAACATATGATAGAAATGAGTGATGTGATGTTTTTAGGGAAAAAAATATGTAGGGAATAAAAATTCAAGTTGTTATGTATTTTATTATATAGATTTTATTATACAGATATGATAGAAAATTAATTTTAATGCTACCAAAAATTTCAAGTTTGGAGTTATTATATTTGAAAATATTAAAACTAACAATGATATACAATATTTATGACAAGGGTAATTAGGTAATAGAATTTTTTTTTTTGAAATGTGTACATAATGACAATAATTTGATGAAAAAGATGATTTAATGTAGTATATGTCTGGTTGTGGTATTTAAAGTCAAATAAATTCTAAAAAAAATACTCACGACCAAATATCCGTAAAAAAAGAGAAATGCTAGCTATTTAGACTTAAAATGTAGACTTAGTCAATCATAATTATTGAATAGGTAATAAGTTTTAATAAATGTTGGGATCTATAATGAAATCAATGGCAGATCAAATCTATATTTTAAGTATACATTTTAAAAAAAATGACAGTACTGTCAACATCACTTAAGCAACACTCAAGTTGCATGTCTGCCAATAATCACGACTACTTAAACCACCTTTTTACTCAAGTTAATCTATAAATACCCCTTAAATGAAGGGAAAGAAGGTAAGAAATCTATACTACTTTAAAATACCAACATACTTGTATAACATTTTTTTTCAATCTTTGCCCCCCCAATAATATAAGTATGCAATTTTTATCCTTTCATAATTAATGTCACACAAAAATTGGCTTAAATGTGAAAAACTTTTTAGTTTCTATTTTCTTCTTAAACATATTTATAATTTATATTTATAAACTATAAAATGTAATTATATCTAAACTAAACTAAAATGATTAGTTAAGATCAAAATTTTTGATTTCTTTTTTGCCCTTTAAGAATGCAATTAATTCCTCTGAAATCTGATTTTGTTAATTAGGTCATTCTAACGAATAAATATTGAATACAACGGTGATACCATGTCACCATTAGGTCATTCTAACGAGTAAATATTGAATGCAACGGTAATACCATGTCACCATTGATGATATGGTATCACCAACTAATAATAAAATCTCAAATGGGAAAGGTGAATCCCATTTGGGCTTATATGACAGAAGAGTGGGGAGTTATTTGCTTACATGCCAGGTTAGTTATTGATTTTTGTGGGATCTATCTGTTTATTTGTTTTATTATTATTGACCGGTTATACCACGTCACCTTGCCACGGGTATCACCATTGTAATGAATATTTTCTTCATTCTAACGTTAATGCCACTACCTTAATCACCCCACACTGTCGCCCTTTCATCTCTGTCTTTCACATAAAAAACCAACACACATTGGCACCCCTTCATCTTCCTCTCTTTCGGTTGTATATGTCTTCCACCTCTCCTCTTTCAGCTGTATAGATTCCACACATTAATGGTTGGGGCATCAATGGCTACTTCAGTTACAAATGGAGACCTGAATAATTGTGGCCCAACAGTGTTGTTGTTCACCAATTCTGCATTTTTCTTCTTCTCCCTTCCTGTCCCAGATGCAGACACACCATGGTTGTTACCATTGCGAAGCAGAGATACTTGTTTTTTCATCAACAGGTACTCCATTTATCTTTTCGCATAATATTTGTGTTCTTCGGTTTTTTTTTTGTTTTTTGCTTGATGAGAGAAACAAAATCGGGATTCTAAAACCTTTGGTTATAAAATTGGCTGTAAGGATTTTGGTGGGTTAAATATGTAGGATTGCAAGCATGTTTTCTTAAATCTGATTCCCAAAGGCATCCCTCCTAAAATTCTACCAGCTTCGGCATGTGCTATTAGTTATGGATTTTGTCAAATTTGGCGATTTTGTGGTGATTGTGTTGAATTTTTAATCTAATGGGAGAAGCATTGACGTAGTGTTTGATATGATTTTTGTTTCTTATTTGGTGCTTATTTTGATGGTTTTTAGCTTGTGATCATTTTACAACTAAATACGTCTTGCTACATGAAATGCAATCAATGTCTGATCTTTTTCAGCCTTGCAGTGTTTTGTTCTGTAAGGTATTTTGTTCCATATTAATTGATATCTTTTTCAAATTCTTTTTAGTTATGTTTGATGTTTATTTGGTTGCCTTTCTAAATTGCTCCCTCGTCTATTCGACTTTTATTTTTGAAGCAATATATGAATGTATACACTTGTCTTTGCTTATGGCCAATTTTCACCCTTCCCCTCCCGGCAAATCCCCCCGATAAAAAATAATAAACAAATAAGGGTAAAAGCCAACTGATCATTTTATTCCTACATGCATGTTATTTTAGGAATAAATAACATGCATGTTATGTTTGTTGATTGGTAGTTGTATCATTGGGTTGCCATTAACATCAATGATTTGGAATGTTTGTTCTTGGGAAAAAATATAAAGTTCTTTATGCTGCACTATATTAGGTGATCGAGTACTATTTATCTATTGATTTTCCTATCTTATCTGTGATATCGGGGGTGTCTTTTGTATTCTTATTTGATGATAATTCATTTTGCATTTAGCATTATTCTGATTGATACTTTTATTTGCAATCGTTATGATGACTATATTAGATGTCTCTTTGGAGTCGTTCAAATTGGAAGTTTCTTTGTTTTTTCTTCTTTGCAGAGACTATTTTTATTTATAACTACAATTTCAGTTTATTTGCCCAGTTTAAGAAGTCTAATATCTTGTGCTTAAGATGTTAGTGATGTCTTTCCAGCTGGATTTTAGGTCATAGGAGTTTGGGTAGTTGTTTGTCTCACGGTATGATATGTTGTGAAGGGATAAAATTAGAGAACAAAGGTGGATCCGAATGATATCAACTGCCATGGATCCAAATATGTCCTATTTCGTTCCGGTGGGTCTCTTGCGATTACTTATACATGGTTGGTGATGATCTAACATTGCAGGAAATTGAATGGGAGTACACTACAGCAACTATAGTGGAATATTGCTATAGCATGCTAGCACATACATTTAAAACCTTGGTTAAATGTTCGGTTAGTTTAATTCTTTCAATGGATGTATTAGGTCATTTTAATTTCTTAATTAACTAGCTATCATGATGCTTATAGTTTTAGATTGTGAAAAAAAGCCGTACTCAATACACACGCCTTTCGCATACACTGCAAAGGGTTTATGTGACCAAAAAAAATTAGGATAGGCGTGTATTGTCCAAGCATTGCTAGCAATATTTTCAACCAACCTTATTTTTATAAACTTAGCTTTCATATTCTTTGTTAAATTAAGATGGCTTTATTGTTCGGGTCACATATTTGAGTCACGAAAACTCCAAACTCGTAGGGTGAAAGTATATTTTTTGATCCTTCTCATGTTAAAAGCCCCAAAATAGTGGATTCTTAGCTCTAACAAATTTTTTTCACGTGAGAAAACAAGGGGCAGCCCCATTTTGTCAGCCATATAATAGTGTATTAGATTAGTTTGCTCCCTTTATGTGAAAGGTTTGTCCCTTGATCAAAGTTATTGCACTTAAAAAAAATGTCATTCATATCATTTGTCTGCAACATTGCATAATTTCCTTTTGATCACCATAACTTCGCAAGTGTTAGTCCAGATTGATGCCGAATTTTGTGCAAAAGAATTCAAAGTACGTGCTTGTTCTATTCTTCCTTATTTAATTTACAAACATATTTCACTATTGCACCTTGAATTTCAAGATAGAATAACAATAATAAGCATTTACATCATAAACTAGCTGCTCATGTTTCACTCTTTCCCCTAGAAGTTAGGGTGTATCACAAGAGTTCTCGATGAATTCTTCCTTTAATATTTTCTGATAAAAGAATTGAAAACCATATAATTTTGTTGGTATATTGATCGGTCCTATTATTTTTTTCCTTCATGTTCTACCATGAAATTAGAAAGGAAACCATGGAAGCTCTCACCCCTTTCCCTTCCCCTGTTTCTTATCTTTTGCTGGATTCCCATCCCCTTCTTCCTCATCAATCTAACCTCCTTCCCTCAACAAAGCTCTTGCTGGAATGGACCCAAACCCCAACTCTAAACCTAGGGCTGATGATTCTTGCGTAGCTGTGGGTGATTGGATCAAGGCAAGGAAGTGGTATCGAAATTTATTCTTCTAATGAGTAACCAGATGACGCTATGAATATAAAAGAAAGAACTAATATTGAGTATGTAAAACAACAATCTATTCGTAACATACATATATGACCGAATAGGGCTTTAGAGGAGAAAGTTCTAAACCATCTACCAAAAAAAGAGGTACATCTAAGGGTTTGATACATTCACATAGTGAGAAGAAATCTTGGAATAAATTCTCAAGAAAATCACAAAAGTTGATGGGCAAAAAAAAATATCTCACGATAAAAGAGATGGATCCTTCAATGTATCGGAATACGGAAGTCAAGCAAGCCAAGATAACTCATACTTGGAATCCTAAAAAGTGGGCGAAGTCGGCAAAATATGCAATTGCAAAGTATTTCATTTATGAGAATATTCCACCAAGCAAAACTCAAGGTCATTTTTATTGATTGATGATTGATGAAATTGATTTAACTGGACAAGACCCAACCCCATATGAAATTGTCGGGTCATTACTAGATAATGAGGTAGATGAACTTAAAAAATACATTGACCAGTCTAAAAAGAAATGAGAGATTTACAAAATTACAATCATTTGAGATGGATGGACATCGACCACATGATTATCTATCATTAACCTTTTGATATATTGTGATGAAAAAGTTATCTTCCACAAGTCAATTGATAGTTTTAGTTATGACAATGATACTAATTTTAATTTATGGTTGATGGATGTTGTAGTTGAGGAGATTGGAGAAAAATGTGGTTTAGATTATTCTAGATAATGGTAGTGCATACAAAAAAAACTGGTGAAATATTGATAAAAAGAAGACCTTGACTCAATCATTCAAAGGAAAGTCTCTGATCAGCAATCTGGGACTATGGTTAGGGAGTTCTCCAATGAGGAAATCAAGCAGGCTTTCTTTTCCATGAGTAACCATAAGGCTCTTGGCTCTAATGGTTTTAACCCATATTTCTTCAAGAAGGCTTGGCCAATCATTGGACAAGAGGTCATCGATGCTATAAAGGAGTTCTTTTCTCAAGGTTTGTTTCTCAAGGAACTAAATGCTACCAACATCACATTGGTTCCGAATGAGCCTAATCCTACATCCATGAATGACTTTAGGCCAATCTCATGCTGTAATACCATCTACAAGGCTATCTTCAAGCTCATTGCTTCTAGAATCAAGGAAGTGATCCCTTATATTGTTGACCATAGTCAAGCTGCCTTTATCCCTGGTAGAAGGATTGGTGACAACATTTTAATATCTCAAGAATTGTTCAAAAATTATCACAGGAATCATGGAGCTGCAAGGTGTGCAATCAAGGTGGACTTGAGGAAAGCCTTTGATACTATTAATTGGGGTTTCTTAATGGATGTTCTTGATGTTATGGGGTTTCCTCTCTCGATTATAAAATGGGTTTGGCAATGCATTTCTACTCTCAAGTTCTCTGTTAATGTTAATGGTGAACTTGCTGGGTTTTTTCCTAGCATGTGAGGCTTAAGGCAAGGAGATCCTATATCCCCTTACCTTTTTGTGATTGCAATGGAGACGTTATCCCTTATTGTTAAGTAGCATGTCTCTTCTAATGATACCTTCAAGTTTCCTTGGAGATGCAAGAAAGTTAAGCTCACCCATCTTATGTTTGCTGATGATATTTTGCTCTTCTGTCATGAGGATCTATCTTCTACCAAGGTGTTCAAAGATTCCTTTGACCAGTTCCAAGCAATGTCTGGGTTGCAAGTCAATCAGGCTAAAAACAGTCTCTTTATGAGTGCTATTCACAATGAGATTGAGGATCAAATTGTGCATCTTTTCGGCTTCACTGTGGACCAGCTTCCTGTCAAGTACTTGGGCATTCCCCTAATATCCACTAGATTGAAAACTATTCATTGTAATGATCTCATCATTAAAATTGAGAAGAGAATTAATTCTTGGAAAAATATATTTTTGTCCTTTGTTGGTAGACTGATTTTGATTCAGAGTGTCAGTTACAGCATGCATACTTATTGGTCTGCTCACTTATTTCTGCCTCCACAGATCATTGAAAGAATTGAGCAGCTTATGAGGAGATTTATATGGAAAGGGACAGATATGAGAAACACTGGTGCCAAAGTATCATGGGAAGAGGTTTGTAAGCCTAAGGAGGAGGGTGGGTTGGGAATTAAAAGGATTAAAGAATGTAACACTACTATGATGATGAGGTATATTTGGTTGCTTTTTACTGATAAGCAAACTCTGTGGGTGAAATGGATTCATATTTATCACTTAAGGGGCAGAAGTTTCTGGAGACTTAAAGCTTCCTAGTCTTTCTCTTGGAACTAGTTGTGTCTGCTTAAGTTAAGGTCCTTAACCAGGCCACTCATCAAGCATGTCATTGGGAATGGACAAACTACAAAGCTATGGTATGATAATTGGCATCCTATGGGACCTTTGGATTTATGTGTTGGTATGAATGAAATTGAGGAGCTTCATCTCAATTTGGAGGAGTCTGTTAGCAGTATTATTAACAACGGCCAATGGCAATGGTCACTATATTCCAATATCTTCCATGATGTGGTCAACTCCATGCCTTCCTATTTTCCTAACCCTGCTATTAAGGACTTTGTCAAGTGGACTCCTAATGGCATAATGGGATTTAGCACCAAATCTGCTTGGGATCAAATCAGACAAAGGGGACCTCCTGTTAGCTGGTATAAGCTGGTCTGGTCTGAGAAATCTATCCCTAAAATGTGTTTCATCTTATGGCTAGCTAAACAGGCTTTGCACCCTTGATCGTATGCAATCTTATGCTGCTCACTTGAGAGTTGGATGTGTTTTGTGCAGGACTTCTCCTGAAACACATCCTCATCTATTTTTTGCTTGCTCTTACTCCTCTAGTGTTTGGTCTGCTACTCTCTCATTCGCTGGGGAGTTATGGAAGCCTAAGCCTTGGAATGAATTTGTTGATTGGGCTACTTTTAATTGGAAGGGTAAGTTGATGAAGAAACTGATTTGCAGAATCTGCTTAGCTGCCACTATTTACCACTTGTGGATGGAGAGAAATAATAGAAGATTTAGAAACTAGTTCAAGGACTCAATTTCTGTTACCCATCTTATCCTACAAACTGTGTGGAGTAGATTGGCCTCTCTCAAATACAAGACCTCTTATAGCAATCTCCAAACTGTTCAGAACTGGAGACTACCACTTAGTTGTCTCACCTAATCCCTTGTTTCAGAGGTCTCCCCTGTTTTTGATAGGTGGTATTTGTCTGAAAGTGGTCACTGACTTCTTCCATTTGAATCCTACTTTGCTGTTTTTGGTGGTTATATTGTTACAAATGCACTGACATATATTGGGGTTTCATGGGGATTCATGACTGTTTAGTTAACTAAGATACTTTGATGCATTCTTTTCTTGGTGGTCTTTGCTAGATAATCTTTGTTATGGATTGCCTTTTCTATCCTTCTTGTTGGTTGGTGCTAATGTTACTTTTACATATTGATGCTTATGGTTCACACGTTGCTTGTTGGTTTTTGGTTGCTGGTCATTCCATGTGCTGATCCTTGGTGCTGCTTTACTTGCATATTGGCTTGCCTAGGTAAGGAGGGTTGTGTTGCCCATGCCAATTCTTGATCAAGGCTGATTTTTTATGGGTGGTGATGAGGGATATTGACTAGAAATGGTGTTCTTTTTTGTATTTGAAGACTTGAAGATGGTTGTTTATCCTTATATTCAATGTGGATTCATACATTCAATGTTTACAAAATGCTTCAGGAAAGTAAATTTCATTGTGGCATTTTACTGGGATAGAATTGTGGATTATGGATCTGCTTTTTGCTGGGTGTTCTCTGTTCCTGTGGTGGACCTTCAAGGCAGAGCTGTTGTATCAGAAGTAGCAATTTCATGGGAAGGCTTGGGATTACTTTCCCTGGCCTATCTTCTTTACATTTCTTGATGATCTTTGGTTTTCGTTGGTAGCTCTTCCTTACTTCTATTTGGTCCCTCTTGTGTTTCATGGTGGTGTTCTGTTGGTTTTTGCCCTGTGCAAGTGTTGCTTTTATGGAGGGTGGCTGACTTTTCTTATACTTGGTTCCCTATATCTGGCGTTTTGTTGGATGGGATGTCTCTGCTCTTATTTCTCTGTTGTTTTGTTCCCCGATGCAGCTTACTCTTATTCTCTACTGTTTCAGTAGCCATTTTAGTTATTGGGCCAATGTGTTGTTGCAGCTAGGTTTTTATGCTGGATTGTTGGTTGGATTGGCTGGGCTGCGTTGGTGTGATTTAGTTGGAGCCTTTTCAGCTAGTCTCTTCTACTACAACTGGGGGTTCTTGTCTGGTGCTTTTTGGGATATCTTTGCCTGGTCTCTCACTCCAACTGGCACGTACACAGGTGCTGAACTGGTGCTAATCTAGATTTTGTTGTTGTTTTGGATTTGAAAAGTCTTTTTGTTTGTTTTTTTCTACCAATGTATACTTTGCCTACAATTCTGTGGGAGAAACTCTTAATCAGAGCATCTTTTTCAGACTTGTGTTTTAGCCTTGATTTTTGGTCTTTGAGTCCTACGCGACTTCACTGTACATTTCGTGGGTGACTACCTTGTATATCTATTTTCTTTTAATACATTTTACTTTCCGAAAAAAAAAAAGGAAATTAGAAAGGTGTCAAACTCAAAAGTAACGACATACCAGATTACATGTTTGGGGCTTCTACTAGACATTCGGCCCTCCGTGTTAATTTTTTCCAGCGAAGCTATGAGCAACGTGTTGGTGCCACTTTTTTATACGTTGACATCAAAAGCACATAAATAACAAAATTAAAATACATAACTCATGTTATTGAAGTTTTTTGATATTTGCTAAAACTTATATTTATTCAATGACCGGCAGGAGTTAAAGAAATATTGAACTACTACCAAGTTGTTATGCCATTGCTACTATTGATGCAACACCGTTTTTTGGGAATATATTTTATTCTTCTTATTATTTGTTTGCTTCTTTGTGGGTGGTTTAGAGTATTTATATGCTAGGTAATTTAGGCATTTTACATTGTTTTGTTGCCCCACTATATAAGGGTCTATATTGTGTATTCTAGGTTAAGAAGTATTACAGACTTGTTTAGTAATAATAATTTCTCTTTCTCCTTTCGCTCAGACTTGTTTAGTAATAATAATTTCTCTTTCTCCTTTCGCTCTTCTATATTTGATCAAAATTTACATGGTATCAAAATATGGTTTCAATCCAAAATATATTGTAGCACCACAATAATTTAGTTGGAGAAAAAATATATTCATGGATTAGGCCTAACATCATCTATAGTGATTTATTTTTTTGCTATTTTCTTCGACTTCTTTACTTCATATCAAGCCTAAGTAGTACGACTAAAGGTTCTTGGTGCTGAGTTGTGTAACTTGAGGACTAGTGATTGGTGGGTTGCTAACTTTTTGTGATTCTATGAGCTGTGAAAAGTGCCAAAAATATTGTTCACTCGGTCAACAATGCCGAAAATACTGATGTTGTGTAATAAACCTCAATTTGTTATGAATATTTGATTTGCAAAGTTGTCGAATTAATTTATGGCAAACTTTGAATTGTTTGGAATTGGCTTCTTTTTTTTTTTTATTTTAGTTTATGCTCTTGGTTTCGCTGG
The DNA here is from genome assembly GCA_963454935.2 of Ilex paraguariensis. Lineage (NCBI taxonomy): Eukaryota > Viridiplantae > Streptophyta > Magnoliopsida > Aquifoliales > Aquifoliaceae > Ilex > Ilex paraguariensis. Next base: position 19,051 of record CAUOFW020002322.1, read on the forward strand.
TATTCTCTTTGGGTTTGTTGATTTGGGTTGGTGCTGATTTGGGCTTCTCTTTATTGTGCTGCTAGTTTGACTTTTCTTTTTTCCTTTGTTGGGCTTTGTTTTGTTGGGCATTGTTGATGGTAGTTTTTGTTGGGCAACCCCAATCCTTTGGGTTTGTTGATTTGGGCTGATGCTAATTTGGGCTTCTCTCTGTTGGGCTGGTGGTTTGACTTTTCTTCTTGTCTTTGTTAGGTTTTGTTTTGTTAGGCATTGTTACTTGTGGTTTTTGTTGGGCAACCCCAATTATTCGGGTTTATTGATTTGACATTCTTTCTGTTGGGCTACTGGTTTAATTTTTCCCCTTTTCTTTATCGGGCTTTGTTTTGTTGGGTATTGTTGCTGATGATTTTGTTGGGTTTTGATTTTCTGTTGGACCCCTCATTGCTATTTGAGCCTTAATTTGTTGAGCCTACACTTGGAGTTTTTGTTGAATTTATTATTTTTTTCTTCAAAGTCTTTGGAACTTCGTGCTAACTCTTATGCGGACTGAGCTGATGACTCTATAGATCGCAAGTCCACTACTGATTTGTGTTTCTTCCTTGGTGATTCTCTTATTTCGTGAAAAAGTAAGAAACAAACTGGTGTAACTCGATTATCTGCTGAAACTGAGTATTATGCTATGACCTTTATAACAGCAGAGATAGTTTGGTTGTGTTGGCTACTTGCTGATCGTTTCTTTACGAAATCTCACACTATTGCGCTCTTCCGTTTTCTTCTTAGCAATATCTTAATGGTTGATGTTACCACATCATGAGTTTGAGGGGGGTTGTTAGAGTATTTATATTCTAGGTAGTTTAGGCATTTTACATTGTTTTGTTACCCTACTATATATGGGCTTATATTATATATTTTAGGTTAAGCAGTATTATAGACTTGTTAGCAATAATAATATCTTATCTCTCTCTTTTTGCTCTTCTTTATTTAATCAAAGTTTACAGGCTGCAACAGGTTTGTGTTTGGCGTGATTTTTTAGAGTTAAGACTTGGGATATGACTTTGATCATAATTAAGTTTGTATCCCAACATAGGTAATTGACAAATTTAACTACTCATGTTTGATGTACGTTCTTCGTGTTTTAATCTCGTACTTTTAGTTGTTGTTTTAATCTCGTACTTTTAGTTGTATGAACTAATAACGCTAAATTAACAAAAATGAGTTTTTGAAGTTTGTACGAATATAGCGCCATTACAGGCTTGGAACAATGAAGATAAGGTTGCTGGGGTATCTCTTTGATGACCTTATTCATGAGAGGGTCAATGCAACCCATGAAAGTAATATGGTACTTTTTTTAATTTTTCGATTGTTACTGTTGAAAATTTTTTAATTTTGTTATCGAGTTTTGACGACTTTATTAAGTTTTGTATATCTCTGTTTTATAGTTTGTTCCTAACATGCATTTTAATGTATAATGTGATCTATCCCATGGTTATGCCATTTTTGTGTTAACTTTGTACCATCTAATTCCTTTCGGTATAATTCTATTAAAGTTGGTCAATCCTAAGCCAATGTTTAAGTCATGATTCTATAGAAGCCAACTCTATCCTATAATAATGAATTTTGATTTTTTTTTTCTAAGGCACTTATTGGCGAACTATGCAGTAAGAGTTTGGCTTGGTGGGTCAAATTTCAAGTATATCCTTCTTTAAGCTATTTTTTTCAAGATCCGCAAGCATGTCATTCTCCCTATTTTATTCTATCTATTTTTTACTTAAGAAATTCTCAAGGTTATTTAAAGTTCATTGACTAGGAAACTACAAAACCATCCTTCCATCTCCCCTAAACACTTGAATGTGGTATTCTTTCGAAATGGGGTCTCTGGTGATGTTTAAATCAACTAAGGCTTCAACGGTCCTTGAGGAAAGAGCTTAATTAATTTCAGCTAAGAGCTAACTGTTCATGGTAAAATGATTGCATTGGCGTGTTTGTGAGTAATATGTGCAAAGTATTTAAAGACATTAATATGAGAAAAATAAACTTTGTGCAATGAAATGAGAGTTCTTGGCAATAGGAATTTTGCCTATTCATCATTTGGAAGTATTTTTCAAGTCCAAAGGAAAGCACAAATTTTCAATGTTCATCATGTCAAAATTAGTTGGTCCACTAAGGCCGATCACATAACCCATTGTCATTTTTTTCTGCACTCCTCCATGTTAGTTTTCTTGAGGAATTTAAAATCAGATTTTTTTATATGTTTTGAAACTTAGTTTCACTTTGGTTTTTCTATTTCTATACACTATTTCGACAAACTTAGACCATGCTTCAATTATTTTATTCTTTATTGCAATAATTTGGTTTGAAGTCAAGTGGACATTATGGTCATTTTTATTATAATAACTCTTTAAACAATATTCCATCAACACTTTTCCTTTTTGATTTTTCTCTTTATTTTTATATTCCTGCATTTGCTTTTTTTTTTTAAATTTATAGCTTTTACAAGTTTTTGGTGGGAGCAGAAGAGACACTTTCTCACAATTAGAATATATATATATATATATATATATATATATATATATAGGAAGACTTCAAATTAAATAGGTTATGATATTCAATTTATCAATTATTTCTCAAATATACAATTGTTCTTTTGTATTCACTTCCAAAGTCTCATGTTCCTAAATAATAAATAGTACAAAAACTACATCTATAAACTTTGTTGAACAAATAAACATTGTAAAGCATATAAAAAAACAAAATTAAAATTATAACTCAAAATTATTCATGTGCAACGCATGTGTGCACCAACTTGTATCATAAAAAGAGAGAACATTTGTTGTTAAGTCACTAATCTTCTCCGCACACACTTTTTCACTATTCGTTGACCTATTTCATTTAGTGACTTGAACGTTGGACGTGGTTTGACAAGTACCACATCGGTGGCCTATTTTATTAGCTCTTTTCTTGACATGATCTCAAAGAGCCAATGAATTGCACAACCAAAGCTGCTTCATCTGCACAAGCACCACATCCTAATAAAATGCGGAGCACCTCACCCCCATGAGCCGTGTAAGATCCAAATGTAATCTCTGTGCAGAAACCACCAGCCCTCTCTTGAGCCCGCTCCAAAATTGATCCATCACTTCCCATGAAGGTTCTCTATTGTGTCGTAATTGTTATACAACAAAGGTTTATGCAAATTATGCTCCTATGTTTTTGTAGTAATTTGTAAGTAAAGTCCATGCAGCAATGTCGGGCCAACCTTTAGGCCACTGCTTAGGGCCCCAAAATTGGAAGCAAAATGAGTCCTTTAGAAGCCAATACACGAAATAGGACTTGATTGTCAAAAAATTCATAGGAAAAAATATTTTGTAAAAACGTCCACACTTAAGACATAGAAAGACTTGAATACCCTTTTATTGTAAATAAGTTTCCTAAAAACGATTTTGAAAACTAAGCCTACATTTAAATATCTCCATATTATCTGATGTGTTTGTCTCTCACGCTTCAATATATATATAGAGAGAGAGAGAGAGAGAGAGAGAGAGAGAGAGTTCTAATAAAACAAAAACCTAAAATTTAGGAAAATTAAAATCCATAATAAATCCTCTCCATATTTTTAGGGATATGTTTCAAAGTTTTTGGAAATTTTTGAGATTTGACAACTAAAATTATAGAATTTTAATTATCTTATCTTAGAAAGTACTAAAATTAAAGAGTTTTGGTCACATATATATGTGTTAATCTAGAAAATCCCCAACTAACAATCATTTTTCAGCATCAAGACATTAATAACATGCATCAGACTTCCACTATTTCGGGTTAATTGGTTCAAGCACCCTTGCTATATTACGTCCAAACAAAGGAAATTGCTTCCCCAGAATATGAGGAGACCAAGTTTTCAGCTAAGAAGATATATCTTAAGACATATGTTACAGAAGCTCTGATACTATATAGGATTTTAAATAGAGGTTTAGAAATAGTGTTTCTTTTCTTAATTGATTCAATGTACAAACCTTCTTACTTATAGAAGGAGAGATGTAACAAATTATACAACTGTGCGGCTATAGTTGGATTAAGAGAAGTAAAGGAAGCAAGACTTAATTTTATCTCTTAATTCAAATGTAATATCTAAATCAACTAGTTGTTTTGTGTGGAGCCATGCATACATATATATGAGTGTGTGTGATATTTGAATAGATAACTAAGAGAAGTAAAGGAAGACTATGACAAATGAAAATATCAAAACTAAATGTGAAAGACGGCAATAACAAGGCCTAGAGTCAAGCGGAATCATTAGTTATCGATTCTGGCCGACCTCTATCGCAAAGTTATAACTTTGGAATAAGAATATTGCCTAATATTTCGAATTTGAAGGCTAAAAAAGATATAATTCTGCGTAAATGTGCAAAATTTGTAGCAAAACCATGAGTCTTGAAGGTCAAGCTTATTATTACTTTTTTATGATTTCTGACTACCCAACTGCTACATAAAATATGAGGCAACTTGTTCTACGTCTGCTGCTATATATCACTACCCTAGTTGGAATATGTAATCTCCACACAAGTAGCTAATTATTTTTGCAATCCATTTTTAAAATTGATAATACTATTTAGACCTAATTTCTTGATCTTATTCATCGCAATCATTAGATTAATAATAGTTGATCCGTCTACCATTTTGCTTAAGAATGAGATAAGTTTGGTTATTTCTCCTAGTATCAACTCCTATGTTTGAATCGGAGATTAATGTATGGTGTATATATATTAATGATGAGACATTTTCAAATACTTCAAGATGAAGACACGTGTCCTCAGCATCAGTAAATTCTTGTTACTGTAATCACGACACGTACCCGTCGGATCACAAGTCTCTCTTCTCCCGAGGTACTGTTCATAGGGATCAATGACGCCCAGTACGTTACGTACCGACACGTATCTCTCGGTTGGATATGGGTACATCGGTCCTTACATGTACAACTCCCCTCGATACCGAGATGTACCCGTCCAGGATGGGGTTCTCTACTCCTGCAGAGGCTATTGATGTACAGGTCACTAGCTTAGGCTAGACTAGGTTATCCATCATGACCTCGTCTTACACAATTGGTATCAGAAGACACAAGAAGGCAGAACACACAGCCAATGGGGAATGGGCGCGTGGCATATTGTGTCACATCAGAGACAAAAAGACCGGATGCCCTTGCTGACACACGACTTTGGAAAGTAAGCATTCATTTGATGAGACAATATTTAATGCGGTAAGGTTCGAAAGTGAAAGGTAATAAATATCCCTAAAACTGGGCATTTATTACATCCTTATCGAGAGGAGCTCATTAAACATTCGGCAGGCCGATGACGTAGCATTGGTTGCTCAGGATCTCGAGCAGTTAAAAGAGAAGACATTCCTCATAGGAATCAGCGCGCACGTTGTCCGTATCTAATGATCACCTACTGACCACACTGACAACAATCATGAGTTTTTGAGGTATAAATACTCCTCACAAAAGGCAAGATGATATGCAACGAAAAATCTTTTCTCAAACCTATACTCAGTGTTTTCTTCTTCCCCTCTCTCAAAAACTGACTTGATCGTCGGAGGGGATACGCCGAAAAACACTTCGGCGCCCTTCTAACTTGTCTTTCTCTGTTCTAGGAACCTCCCTCAGCCTTACTAGACCGCTCCTTTGATCCACGGAAATCACTCATTACCATTCCAGGCCGCCAACGGATCTCAGCCTGTTCCAAATAGCAAGGTTGACCATTTGATTGACTGACTCGAGTTCACAACGGGAGAGATCTGTTCTCGTGTTTATATTGTGCAAGATCCTGCACGCACAATTGATCAAGTGCTAGTGGGTACCTCCTCCATAGAAAGTGTTCACTTATATGGCAGGGGGGAGACGACTCCTACCCGATGTGGGATGGAGGTAAAGACTACTGTATTGCCTTAGGAAAGGGTGCAGGCCAGCCAAAATCCTTTCGGAGGGAGGGAATCCTGTCCACCAAAATGCGTCTTTTATGTTAGGGGTAGAAATCGTGCATTCGGATCTCATCCCTGAACACCAAGGGTTCTGGCTGGCCTGCACCCTTTCCTAATGCAATACAGTAGTCTTTACCTTTCAGTGCCCGTGTGGAGCTTCGTCCCACATCGACTGAGAGTCGTCTCTCTCACCCCTTTATAAGCCTAAGCCCCTTAGGGAAGGGCACCCACTAGCGACCTGATCAGGTGCTAGTGGGTGCCCATCCCTAAGGGGCTTAAGCTTATAAGAGGGTGAGGGAGACGACTCTTAGTCGATGTGAGACGAAACTCCACACGGGCACTGAGAGGTAAAGGCTATTGTATTGCCTTAGGAAAGAGTGCAGGCCAGCCAAAATCCTTAATGTTCAAGGATGAGATCCGAATGCACGATTTCTACCCCTAACAATTAAGTTAAAAAAGGTGAAACCACCCTTGCATGTAGCTCCGTCCAAAACCAAGTTAGGTGTACTATGTAATTTTTTATCCCAACACTAATCAAGGTTGATTTTATACCGTTTGTCACATGGAATTTCTTTGTATCATCTGTCGGGTATGGTTTGTCTTCGTGACTTCGGCCAGCATTAACTGGAGTGGATATTATAACATGATCCATACATAATACTAAGTAACTATCAGACTAATTTAATTCATTCTTACCCTTAATGTCGGAATAAAACATGTTCTATATAGGGTCAAAATGGACGAGGAGAGACGAAAATACCAACTTGCTCAGACATGCAGGTCGGGATATTACATAAACAATGACATCTAATTAGTAGCATTAGAGTAATGCTATTACTCTTAGCATTATGTCCCCCTCTCTCACCATGTCTGTTTAGCCGTCCAAAAGAGTAAATATTCAATGTAACGGTGGTATTATGTTATCACCGTCACATGATGTTATCATTAAATTCAAAGACTACAAATAAGTAAAGTGAACCCCATTATTTTCATAACTTCCAGTAACAATTACATTTAATCAACAATACATAGGATTGATGAGATCCACTTTATTTATTTGTTGTCTTCTAATTAGATTGTGACACCATATGGCGGTGATAACATAGTGTCACCGTTTCAATGAATATTTTATCTCCAAATCATATTTCTTAGGGCCTATTTGGATGTTTATTTTTGGGGGGTTTAGATTGAATTTATAAAACTTTCATAAACCCAGCCCCAAAGATTTGTACATTAATTCAAAAAAAAAAATCTTATTCAATCTCATGTTTGTGTAAGTGATATAAATATATGTGAGGTGGGTCTATGGATTTATGTCGGATCATATTACTCAATTTCCTAAAATGTCCATTATTAAGTGAATATAAGAATTAATTTTTTGGATAAATTAGTATTCAAATCCAATCTTTCATTTTTGAAACTCACTCAATAGAATTCATTAAAACCTCAATTGTGAGTATTAATCAACTATTCACTATGGGCTAGGAGCGGGCTGGGATTCATTTATCCTATGTGTCCTAAGCCTCAAATCTTGAATCAAACACAAATTTAAAAGGTGTATAGAACTATTTTTACAAAACTCACCTCTTAAATCTTATTTAAATCCACGTACGTACCAAGCATGCCCTTAATCTTAATCTATTTGGGCAATTCCTAATAAATAATTTATTATTCTTCTTGTATAGATCATAAATAATAAATATGGTTCCTCTCAACTTGAAAAATCCCCATGTGGGACCCAATATTAGGCCCAATGTTTGAAAAAGTAGTCGATTTTTCAGCTTTTATATTCAAAAAGTTTGAATTTCGAAGAAAAATTTAAATCTTTTAATCTTAAAATTAACAACTATGCGAGTACAAAAATCAAACTTGAAAAGCTCGAAAAATATTACTAAGAGGGCGGTGCCTTGTTCTTTTCAAACTTCTTTCATTGTCAATCACGATTAATTACCTCTACTAAACGAAACCCATATTCAACATCAAATTAAGGAGAAGGATCTATCCATAAGATGTTTGACAATGATATATTCCTATTAGGATAAATTATATTTTGACCTCTTTAACTATATTTTTTTACTTTACTCTCTCAGCTATCATATTTTTCATATTAAATCCGTAACTTTAGTTTCACATTACTCAAATTATTAACGTATGTTACATATTTCAGGAAAAGTAATTTCATATTGCCCCCCGAACTATGTAATTTATTTCACTTTGCTCTGACATGCCAACGCCTTTTGTCTAAAATGAAAACAGACGCTTGCGATTGGGACAATTTGGAATAATTAAGGTAGTTGAGGGAGTCATGCAAAAAATTTTATAATTGAAGGGATAAAGAGAAAAAAAAGTCATAATTGAGAGAGTCAAAGTATAATTTACACTTGACTATTATAAATTATAATGAATTTGTTATCACGACAAAGAAAAATATGTTTACACTGTGGTGAAAGAGAGAAGCAACCAAAGAGGGCGACAAAAACCCGATATTTCTAGTCCAAATATTGGGTCAGTTTGAAGTTAGTTTTTTTGGTACGAAACATAAATTAGAAAAGTAAAATGAAAAATTGGGAGTTAAAAAAACACATGGAACTATTTGGAGTGTTCCCGAAAAAGCTGTATTTTCCTTAGTGTTGATAAAAGTTATTTTTGCCTAATAAATTGATAGAAAAATCATCCAATAAGCACATATCCAAACAAACTAGACTTTTTTTTCTCTAAAAGCTCCAAAAGCTAAAGATTTTAGCGAGCTCCAAAACGGCCCATTGTCTAGATTTAATTTTTAGTGTGTCCAACATAAATATTGAAAACATCTATGGTTTTAGTGGATTCGTTTTAAAAAAAACTACTTCACATAAATATACGTGAGTGGATTTGTGCTTGGGATTCAATAAATATCTTATTCAATCTCATGTTTGTGTAAGTGATATAAATATATGTGAGGTGGTTCTATGGATTTATGTCAGATCATATTACTCAATTTACTAAAATGTCAATTATTAACTGAATATAAGAATTAGTTTTTGGGTAAATTAGTATTCAAATCCAATCTTTAAATTTTTTAAACCCACCCCATAGATTTCATTAAAACCCCATTGGTGAGTTTTAATCAACAATTCACTGTGAGCTAGAAGTGGGCCAAAATTCATTTATCTTATGTATTCTAAGCCTCAAACCTAGAATCAAACACGAGCGTAAAAGGGTGTTAAACTATTTTTACAAAACTATCTCTTAAATCTTATCTAAACCCATGTATGACCAAACATGCTCTTAATCTATTAAATTTACTTGACCTCTACGTTATCACCATTTTTCAGTGCATTAAAACTCAAATTTTCTGTTCGAATTGTATAACACACACACACTCTCTCTCGCTCTCAGTCTTGTAAGCTGTTGAAGATAATGAGAGATCAATGTCCAACTCCAGTTGGCCTTTCTTAATCAACTCAATCTGTAGGGTTATACAACTAAGACTCCTACAAACTAACACACGTTTGACCACGCAATTTGGAAAGTCAACCATCTCAAGCATATGCCGTGTAAAGGTGTCCTACTCCTTCCCCTTTATTAGAGGGATGAATCCAAGACAGACCTAAAATTAAAATTTGACATTATTTGCACAACATAAGTTTTCTAATGTTAGAACTCACTAACTTATAATTACTGGCTTGACACCTTTATATTGGATCCAGCAAGGCAGCAACTATATTTTAAGACCAATTAGTTGTTATGAGAGTAAAATAAGTGATGTTTTAACCTATAGATAGAGGTTGGTTCAATGATCAAACAATGAGTAAATTGTAATCTCCCTAGTTTTCAATTTGAGTTTCCCTAGTCATATAAAATTCGGGTTTAGTCAATGCAACTACCACACCGGAATTAGGGCAATCCCTTATGACCTGGTTTTAAATGATTGCAAAAATTAAAATTCAGAACGTCTGCATTTACAGTTTGTCTCTGTCGCGGGCTCCGTTCCGGCATCTGCCTCCTTGCTATTATGCACACAGCAAATATGAGTCACACATACTCTAACTGAGTTCTTTAAAAGTTTGTTAGAAATCAACAATACCAAATTGACATTAACAATGACTTCCTGTACCGTGTCAATGGCAGCATTGTATTGATCTTGAACCCTTAGCTTAACTATAAATACTAGTGTTTGATGTGTCTTCTAGCATTTCAGAGCACAGAATCAAATATATTACTGGCTCGTCGTTGAAGACAATGACAAGTTCAAAGCTTCTCTCTCTCATCTTTCTTCACCAAGCTCTTGTTGTTTTTGTCTTGGACCTTCCAAATGCTGAAGGCTTGAAAATTGGTTTCTACCAGCAGACCTGCCCTTCCGCCGAGGCCATTATCAAGATTACAACAGCTCAATACATTTCTCGAGCACCAAGCCTTGCCCCTGCATTGCTAAGAATGCATTTTCATGACTGTTTTGTTAACGTAATCATACGTTGTTTTCTGTTTGTTTTTGCATTTTTCCTTTTTTTTTGGGTTCGAACATGAGATCAGTCACTTTGGGATAACAATGCCAAATATATATATAATCTGTTCTTCCCAACCCCGATTAAAGTTTATAGTTTTATATGATGAATCGTTCACACATTTTGGTTGCAGGGATGTGATGGTTCTGTTCTCATAAACTCCACCAAGAACAACGTAGCCGAGAAAGATTCAGCCCCCGACTTAAGTTTAAGAGGGTTTCAAGTGATTGATGGTGTCAAAACTGCAGTAGAAAACGAGTGTCCTGGAGTTGTTTCTTGTGCTGACATCTTGGCCTTAGTTGCTCGAGATGCAGTTTCCATGGTAACCAACACCATACACTAGTTACTATACTGTCTGATAAGTGATTACACTTCGTCAAATAAAAATTTTTAAGAAAACAGTTTTCCTATAAAGCTTTACAAAACGATACCTATATTATTCTAAACCAACATTTATGCAACTATTAACTAAACCCGTGATTTTCTTCCAGATCAAAGGACCATATTGGCCAGTGCCCACGGGACGAAGAGATGGAAGAGTGTCAACGGCCCAAAATGCCTTGAATAACATACCATCTCCATTTTCCAATATAACTCAACTTGAAGCATCTTTTGGCTCAAAGGGTTTGAGTGTAAAAGACCTTGCAGTTCTATCTGGTAATGTAAAACTTACTACAGATCAAAGTCCCCCAGGATCAATAATATTCTATGTCAAATTTTAACTTGACTCAAGTATACTTGTTCTTACAGGAGCCCATACCATAGGGATCTCTCACTGCTTTCCCGCTGTCACGATCCGATTGTACAACTTCACTGGCAAAGGTGACACTGACCCAACAATTGATCCAAACTATGCAGCTGTGTTGAAAAAAATATGTAAACCGGGCGATTTGACTACGCTGGTTGAGATGGATCCTGGAAGCCGCAAAACATTTGACACTCATTATTACAGTATAGTAAGTAAAAGAAGAGGACTGTTTCAATCTGATGGAGCTCTTCTCTCAGACAGTGAAACAAAAGCTTATGTTCTGAGTCAGATTTCAAGTGGATCCACTTTTCTGAAAGACTTTGGACCTGCCATGGTGAAGATGGGTAAGATTGGGGTTCTTACTGGCAAGTCTGGTGAAATCAGGAAACGTTGTGCCTTTATCAACTAATTAAAGTCTTTCTTTCATGTTTTACTTTTTTCTTTTTTTTTTTTGTGTGAGGTGGGGGTTAGGGTTTAACTTTGTGAAATTGGTGATTCATTTTTCTGAAGAATTTGTATGAGTTGTTAAGTTTAGTTTTGCATCTTCTCTTTTTTTTTTTTTTTTAATGTGGTTTTTTTCCTTGTCCAAGTTTATGCATAGACTTGTATTATTTTTCAAAAGTTAACACATTGACAGAAAAACAAACGAAAAGGTAACAAAAATGTTACATTACACAACACTCTCGTTACATTGAGAGTATAATATGAAAATTTTAATTTTTGAAGGTATAAAATAAAATTTTAAAATTTTGCTAGGTACAAAGTGTAATTCATTCCATAAATTATGAAGTATCTATATAAACTTCATAAAATACATAGTACTAAAATTGTTTTTACTTAAAAAGTTATTTAAAAAAAAAAAGCATGAATAATTGTATCTAATTATTTTACGTTGAATTTAAAAACAATTAAAGAGCACAATCACAAAAAAAAAAAAAAAAAAAGTTTCGCAAAATCAATATTTATAATATAATTGTGAAAATATCAACACATCGTGGATCTGAGTTACAGACTCTACCTGCGCTAGTAAGATTGCGTATTTGACCCTCCCATTACTTGAAAAGAGAGGACTCCCGTGTACAAGTCACCTCTTCTAATTTGTAACTTTTTTCTAACTCTAACGTCAATATGACTGTGGAATGCGGTACACCGAAGAGTTTTTGTGAACCATTGGACCCTTCAATTGATATGGATATATCCCGGTTGAAGAGTCCTTTCAAAAAGTCAAGAATGCTGTGACACAAGGGTCGGTTTAAACTCTAATAGATTTTTTCATATCATTTGTAGTAGAGTGTGATGCATTTGGTACGGGCCTTGGAGCAGTCTTAATGCAACATAATAGATCTATTGCTTGCTTTAGCCAAGCCCTTAAGGTTGAGAAGGAAATGTTAGCATCAATTAGTGAAGTACAAAAATGATGGCCATATTTTTTAGGCCCCAAATTTGCCGTAAGGACGGATAAACGAAGTTTACAATACTTTTGGGTCAAACAATTACCACCACAGTCCAGCAAAAATGGCTAGATAAATTGAAGGAATATGATTTCGAAATAGAGTACAAAAAAAGGAAGGAGAACTCGGTGGGAGATGCATTATCAAGAAGATTCGAAGGCGAACTAAAGGCTCTCTCTCAACCGATTCCTCATTGGATTGAGCCCATTAAAATTAAAGTGAGACAGGAGGTTGAATTACAAGAATTGGTCAAGAAAATCTTGGAGGGGGAGGCACTCAGACCATGGGTTTTCAAAGAAGGTATTCTTTTCTCAAAATATTGAATTATTTAAGAGAAAAATCTTCTCTAATTCCATCCATTATGGATGAGTATCATTCCGTCACACATGAGGGCCTTCATAAGATATTACATCGCATTAGAGCTACTTTTTATTGGAATGGAATGAAGTGTGGAGTTCAAAATTTCACACGGAAATGTGGGGTTTATCAAACGCATAAGACCGAGCCCACTAAGCTTGCGGGTCTCTTGAGTCCACCACCTATACCCAAGCACGTTTGGACTGACATCCCCATGGACTTTGTTGAAGGACTCCCTAACTCTTAAGGGTAAGATCACTATTTTTGTGGTTGTCGATAGGCTATCTAAATTTGGCCACTTCATTCCTATTGTCCATTCTTACACCGTCTCTATAGTAACTCAAATAATTTTTGATTAAATCTTTAAGCTATATGGTATGCTGGAGACCATAATATGTCATAGAGATCCGATTTTTATGAGTGTTTTTTGGAAGGAGCTATTTCAATTGAATGGGTTGAAATTTAATATTAGCTCCGTCTATCACCCCCAAATAGATGGTCAAACAGAAATACTTAATAGAACTCTTGAAATGTATCTTTGTTGTTTGATGAGCTCTAAGCCTAAGAAATGGTCCAAGTGGATTCCATGGGTCCAATATTGTTATAATACCAGTATTTTTTTGGCTCTTAGGAAATCCCCTTTTAAAATCCTCTGCGGTCAAAACTCACCCTCTCTCTTGGCCTATGTTCATGGAACGGCTATTGTTAACTCAGTAGATAAATTTCTCTCTAAGAGAGGGATAAGGTGCCCAAAGAAGCCAAAGCCAAGTTGAAGGGGGCTCAGAACAGGACGAAGGTAATTTAGGATAGGAATCACGTTGAGAAAAGTTTTGAGGTGGGTGACTGGGCATATGTTAAGTTGAAAGCCTTATCGCCAGCTGACCTTAGCCCAACAAAGGAATCAGAAGCTGTCGACAATGATCTCCTATAAGCTGCAGTTGCTGCCCACCAGTAAGCTTCACTCACTATTTCATGTCTTCTTGCTGAAGAAGAAGGTTGGGGCCACTGTTCGTCACAATTGGAGATGCCTCCATTTGATGACAGTGGCACTATGATCATTCCAAAGCCTTAAGTTGTTCTGGTCAAGCGGGGCATGAGGGGAGAAAAGGAGATTTTGCTGCATTGACAAAACACATTACCCACTAATTCCACGTGGGAGAGAACGGAAGAGTTTGTGGCCTGATATCCCCATTTTTATCCTTTGACGACAAGGGTGATTTTTAAGGGGAAGGAAGTTAATATATATATATATATTTGTTGTTTATGTAGTAGTTTAAATGATTTTATTCTTTTCTAGAGAGGTTTAGAAAAATAGTGGGACGCTAGCTACTTTGTAGGATTTTTTATTATTAGTAGAATTTCTTTAGTTTTTTTTACACTACAAAGAAATTGGACTTTTAGTGGCAAGATTTAGATTGTAGTTGAAAATGTTACCACTAAATATATATATAATTAGTGAAGAAAAATTAATGTTGTCGCTGAAGATATGATAGTGAATCCAATTAGCGACAATTTGAATGTTGCAGAAAAAATACATCAATAATTCACCATTAATTTTATTATTTGTTGCCAGTAATGATCTTGGTGTTTCCACATATATAGTGACAATAATTTAAATTTAGCCACTAATAATTTAAAATTTTTTACTTGCAGCAAATATGCGTTTTTTTCAGCAAAATTTTTATTTTCTGCCACGGTACGTTAATTTAGTGACAGTAAAAGTTGCCACCGATAAGAAGCTCTTGGCAAAATTTTAGTCTGAAGTAACGACACGCTATTGTTTCGCTTTATATTTACCCAAAACTCACGAGTATTTACTCTCCCGATCTGAAATTTCAATGGTGGCGCCCTCGACCGTTCGAGCATCTGGTGTGTTGCGTCATCGTTCTCCGCCCACCATTGTGTTTGTGTTGAAGAACTGCAAGGTAGAGTTTGCTTTTAGATCTTTGATTTTTGTCCTCCCATCAATCTCTCGCTTCTGTCCCTCGAAATGCTTGATATCATGTTCATGTCTATTAAATTGAGTGTAATTTCATGGTCAAGTGATTACGAGACAAATGTATCCTTCTTTATTTTATGGATTCAACAAGCGACTTTAATTTTTTATTTTGGTTGCAGTTTGTGTTGAATTGGCGGTATTTTATAGTGAATAGACGGAACCTAGGACTTTCTGACTATAATGTTCAATGAAATTTTTGCAAAAGTGCTAAAGTTTATGTTGTGAGATGTGGTTTCTGTACAGGAAACTCAATAGATCTAATTTTGTTGAATACTTGTTTAGATCCTCAGCTATATCCCTCGCACACAAGATTGACGAAAAGTCTCGTCTCGTCTCTCTCTCTGTCTCTCTCGATGGAAATTTAAAGTTTTTGTTTAGGAATTTTTTTGTATTTTGTTGTTTCTCTGCTTTCAACCATTGCAAAGTTCTATTCATTCAATCAGCCTTTCATGACTATGTGGTTTGACCCAAACAAAGAAAATTTTATAATTTATGCAAGGATCGTGTGAACACTCAATTGAGGTTGAGCTAATTGGAAACAAAACGAACCGTATGCATGTAGTTGTTCTGAATGATTTTTATGACTCCCCTGGCTCTGGACTCCTGAGAATAAATTAGTTAGTCCCTGAATATGTAATATTATAATCTTAGTTCAAGTAAATATGGTCTCGGTATCATAAGCTGTGCCATTTTCATGAGACCAGAGATGTATTGTAATTTTGTATTATGTTGATGGTTTATCTACATGGTCTACTGCTGATGGTGGTTAACAGGCCGGTGACTCGCAAAGGCTTGGAGGTAAGTGAGGTTCTCTTTTTTTTTTTTTTTTTTTTTTTTTTACGATAATTTTGAACTTGTCTTGCGACTCTTCTTTCAAGATAGCTAAGTGTTGCATTGAATTGAATACCTTTTATTATTTGAAAGAGTGTGCTTAGTTTATGACATGGGACGGCCAGTAATTAGCCATGTGAAAGGCAAATTACTAATTTAAATTAACATTAATGAAAAATTTACAAGAGTAGTGAGCAAAATGAAAATTTTACATTAGTGAAAAATTTACAAAAGTAGTGAGCAAAATTACCACAATAGTGGTAAAAATTACAACATCAATGAAAAATTTACAACAATAGTGAACAAAATTACAACATCAATGGACAATTTACTACAATAATAGTCAAATTACTACAATAGTGGAAAATTTTTTCCACCATTTGAGATACCAGAACTATATTTTGTGGGTTTGTGATCGATCACTAATATTAACCGATCCATCATGCAGTTGCATATTGAGGGCAAAATTGCAACATTAGTAAAAAATTTACAATAATAATGAACAAAATTACAATATTAATGAAAAATTTGCAAGAGTATTGGGTAAAATTACCACAATAGTGGTAAAAATTATAACATTAGGATAAAATTTACAACAATAGTGGGCAAATTTACAACATCAATAGACAATTTACTACAGTAATGAGCAAAATTACTACAATAATGGCAAATTTTTACCATCATTTGAGGTATCAAAACTATATTTTATGGGTTTGTGATCAATCAGTAATATTGATCAATCGATCAAGTAGTTGCACATTAAGTTGTAATATTAATCAGAACAGTCGTAAATTAACCTCAAAACTTGTAAATTAATCCATAATTGTTGCAAATTGACCAATCGAATTTGGTAAATTTGCACTTAATTGTGGTAAATTTCACACTAGGGACTTTTGATCGATCATATACATTTGTGACCAATCACAAACTTTCTATTTTTCAAAAAATTTTGGAAAAGACTACTGCAACCTTACGATATATCACAAGATCTTAAGAAAGATCGCATATATTTTGGAGATAAAAATAATAATAATTTGATATATTCCAAATAATAATTTTGATATACTCTAAAAAATAATAATAATTGCTATATATTCCAAAAATAATAATTATGATAGATCACTCTCAACTTTATAATTTCATCAAATTAACATCAAATTCACCTTCAATTTTACTTATTAAAATTCAATTTCATCAAATTAATACCAAGTGATAATTTTATCAAGTGATGTATAAATATAAATTAGAAATGGTGTTAGTAATGGTCAATTTGGTGATAATTTCAAATTTAAGAATTTCATTGTTAATTTGGTAAAAGTGACGGTCAATTAGGTGATAATTTGATGAAATTGAATTTTAATAAATAAAATTGAAGGTGAATTTGGTGTTAATTTGATGAAATTGAAATTTTAATCAATAAAATTAAATATTAATTTAAGGTTAATTTGAAGAATTGGATCTCAATTGTATGAAAGTAAGCATTACAATCATGAATTTTGAATTGTCGAAATTGAATGTTTATTTGTTGTTAAATTTTAATTTTTTTTTAAATTGACTAAATTTTGAATTGATGAAATTAAATTTTATGAATATTTGCGATCTATCACAAGAACTTGAGATCTATTACAAATTTACTGTAGTCTTTACCAAATGTGATTTCCTCACCCAAATTTGGTAATGTACAACACCATATTGGTTAGATTTAATATTTTTAAGGATAATATTATGATTGTTGTGGTAAGATTTACAAAAATCATAGTAATTTACCACAATTAAGTGTAAATTTATCACATGTGAGGGTTAGTACACTTACCCAAATTTACCACTATTGTGGGTAAGTGTACTAGATTTGTGGACATAATGCATGTCATATTTATTATTTACAACATCAATGGATAAAAATATTAGAATTGTGGATATATTTAAGAAATTTTGTTTACAACATTTATGGGTATTTTAGTGTTAACTTGGTTAATATTACAAGAATAGTAGGTATTACAATGCCCACTAATTTTGTAAATTTTCATTAATGTTGTAATTTTGCCCTTAATGTGCAACTACTTGATCGATTAGTTAATATTACTGATCGTTCAAAAACCCACTGATTTTGTGATGGTACTTCAAATGGTAGTTAAAATTTGTCCACTATTGTAGTAATTTTATCCATTACTATAGTACATTTTTCATTGATGTTGTAATTTTGCTCATTATTGTGACGCCCCAAAATCGGGGTCCTTTATCAATCATTGATCACCCATTAACCTGCGGAAGTATCTGCGATCGTCGCACAACCCGACATCACGTTATTAGCATCCCCTTAACCAAGATCACCAAACACGAAGTTTGAGTAGAGTCTCCCTTGTACCGGGCACTCCCAAACGCATAATCTGTGTACATTTAATCACATAACCCATCTGAAATTCAATATACCACAATTTATACCCTATTATTGTCCATTTACATCATTTGTATAAAATGACACAAAACTTGAAAGTATGACAAATCATTATTAAAATTTTAGATTTTTTGAAAATCTACCGATAGGTTTGCATAGTTCTACCGTAAAGTTTTGTCCACTGAAAAAGTTCTACTGCAGAAAAAGTGACGTTCTACTGGTGGGTTTTGCTTACTAGACCACACCTATCGGTAGTTGTGCCAAGATTTGCCTATTTTACCTATTTTTAATTTCAATCCACTTCAATCATTTTATATCTATCAAACACATGTATAATGAAGCTTTTCACATTAAATGGTCTATACAAATTCCATTACATTTATTTTCATGAATTTACGTGTCAAAACTAAGTTTTCATAATAATTTTTCAATAACTCAAAATAAAATCACATCTCGCATTTTCTTCATCCTTAAGGGCTCAAATGAGAGCCGTCCACCGGTGTGTATTCCGCACTTGAAATATTTTTCCATAAAGAGTGAGTCACGCTCAATAGGGTATCTCCTAAAGAGGTTACTCCTCCAACCTAGATGCATATGAAATGTTCATATGCAATTAACAAACAACAATCATCTCAAACAAGAACATGTAATTCAATGTTGGAATTCTACCATGACATGTCATGAAATGAGATGAGATGAGACACACTCATGCACTTTAACTCTAGCCTTCGTCGGCTCCTACAACACAATACAATGTTAATGTGTAATAAATCCGCGCATTGATGTTATACCTCCAATGATTATTTTTTTATAAAACAAAATCATGTGTCCTTGTTGAGTAGCGGAATTTTGGTGTCTCACCGCCACTTCTGTACACCGATACACTTTTTTGGACTTGCACCGACGAAAATATATAAACTAGTAATCGGGTGTTGCACCTGAGGGAGTATCTAACCCTTCTTACTATATCCTACACAAGTTTTTCATGCTACCCGTGCGACTCTGTTGAACCTTGGTGCAATTATACTGAGTTTACTTGTCAACCGCCAAGGATGGTGATTGACCCAATAACATTCACACACACACCCACACTCATGCCTCATGCTTATAAATGTGATATCTCTGTGCATATGCAATGTAATGATCAATTGCAACATTAATATTATGTCCATATGTAATGAATGTTATATAAACTATTTATATCACATTTCAACACATGTCATGGATGATTACATCCTGAGCAGATTATCTCCATAAACCATCACAATGCCAATATATTACAAACACATGTCAACATTTACATTTCAATTGTAAATCACATCATAAGCATATGATTTCAACTTACCACATCATCCAAGCATGATATTTAAATTTTATCAAAACAACAATAATAGACAAGTGTTAAATACATCTAACAAACTACCAATTTCATATTTCAAGCCTAAGTTGAGAATAATCCTAAGTATGAAGAAAACTTTACCTCTTGGGGCGTAAAAATTGAAGCAGCAAGTCTTCAAGAACTCCTAAGAAGCCTTAACCTTGAATTCTCTCAAATCCCGTTTTTGGATCTTTAGTGAAATTCACGCTTTTTGATATAGTCGCGTAGCCCTCGACACGTAGAATAACCTTTGTTCTTGACCCGAGTTGATTCGAGCAACAAATCTCTGTAGATCGTGGAGAGAAGGTAGAGCTCTCTTCTTTTTCCCTCTCTTCTCTTCCAACGTAAATACTAGCTGATAAATAGGGGGAAAAATCTGATTTTTTTTCTCCTATTTATATCCTTTAATTGCTTAGTCCACACATCCCCTACTCCCAGGTCCGTTTTCGTCCCGAAACAATTAAATTTCGCCTCAATTCAAGTTCAAAATATTTTTTTATTTCAACTTACATTAAATTATTTTTCAACTTTCAAATTTTTTTAAAAAATTTCGTTTTTGGGTCATCCTAGACTCGACCACCCCGCAAAACCCAAAAAAATCATCAGTCTCGAAATTCGACAAAAATTGACGAAAAAACTAGATTTCACAAAACGAACCCAAGGTGAGGTCTGTTTCATCATCCGAATTCTAGAAAAATTCAAGTTTTCAACCCGTATTGAAAATAACAAATTACCATTTTTCCCTTTTTCATAAAAGTTCAAAATTTTCCAGGTTTTTACAATTATTATTGTTGTAAATTTTTCATTGATGTTACAAATCTGCCCTTAATTGTAGTAAATTGCCCACAATTTTACTAAATTTAACTCTAATGACTTGTAATTGATCATATACATTTGTGATCGATCACAAACTTACTATTTTTCAAAAACATTTGGGAGAGACTACTACAACCTTATGATAGATAACAAAATCTTAGAATAGATCGTAAATGTTTTGGAGATAAAAAAAATAAAAATTTTGAAATATTTCAAATAATAATTTTGATATATTTCTAAAAAATAATAATATTTATTCTAAAAAAATATTCCAAATAAAATTAATGAATTTAATGTTTATTTTCATTTTTTTTAGGGGAGGAGGGGGAAGGGGCTTGAACCCTTGACCTCAAGAAGACAAAACTTTCACAAGATAAAGAGTATCATTGGATCAAAGGCCTATTAGTAATATTTATTTTCATCCAATTCATAAAATTAACCCCCAAATTAACATTCAATTTCATCAATTTAAAACTCATATTCATCAGATTAATAATAAATTAACCTTAAATTTTATTTATTAAAACTCAATATCATCCAAATAAAACCAAATTAACAGTCAATTTTATCAAATTAACATTGAAATGTCAAGTTTTATAATTTAATTTCATCTAAATAACAACACATTAATATTTAATTTCATCAAATTAAAATTAAATTGTATCAAATTAAAAACAAATTAGCTTTCAATTTAATTTATTTATAGTTTCAAAAATTTAACACTATATAGATAGCCAATTTTATCAAATTAACATAAAATTTTATGAGTTTAACATTCAATTTCATCCAATCCATTAAATCAACACTAAATTAACATTAGATATCATCAATTCAAAATTCGATTTCATCAAATTAATATAAAATTCACTGTCAACTTTACTTATTAAAATCCAATTTCATCAAATTAACACTAAATTCACTATTAATTTTACCATGTCAAAATTCAATTTCATCAAATTAACATAAAATTTACTTTCAATTTTACTTATTAAAATTTAATTTTATCAAATTAATACCAAATTGACAAATAATTTTATCAAGTTAATAATCAGTTGCATCCAATTTGATGACCAATTCATTAAATCAATATTAAATTAACATTCGATTTCATTAAATGAACACCAAATTAATTGTCAATTTTATCACATTAATATCAAAATTCATCAAATTGACAATCAATTTCATCCGATTAAGATTCAATTCATTAAATCAACATAAATTAATATTCGATTTTATCAATTAAAGTTTTAATTTCTTCAAATTAACATGAAATTAACATTAACATTCATAAATTTGACATTCAATTTCATCTGATTGAGATCTAATTCATTAAATAAGCATCAAATTAATGTTTAATTTCATTAATTCCAAATTCAATTTCACAAAAAGCAAGAATCAAATGTTAAATTGATTATTTCGGTGATAATTTGATGAATTGAATGTTAGTTGGATGAAACTAAATGTTAATTTATTGTTAATTGTATAAAATTGAATGTTAACTTGATGAATTGAATATTAATTTGAAGAAATTTTAGGTTATTTTGAATGTATATTAGATGAATTAAATGTTAATGGAATTAAATTGAATGCAAATTTAGTGCTTATTTGATGAATTGATATTAGTTGACTTAAATTTAATGTATAATCTATGAGTTAGAATATAAATTGAAGATTAATTGCCAAAAAATAAGTCAAGAATACCTCTAATCGATCCCAAACATTCTTTTAACATTTTAAGATATATTCTAAACCTTTGCGATATAGATCATAATGTATTGGGATAGATCACAAAAAAATATAATATTATTATTGATTACAAAAACATTTTATTGATCTCAATTTTTCTTCTTAGAACAAAAAATTGTATGATCTATCGTTTTACTCTATAATCGATCACAATATTTTTGGTCAACAGAAAATGCTAATACTTTTATCCATTGGTGTTGTATATATAACCTTAATTATAGTACCAAAAAAATACTTTTAATTGACATGAATTTTAATAAGTAAAAAAATACAAATTCAACCGACTGATCGATCAGATTTTATATTGATTGATCACAACCCTGCAATAGATAATTCTGTTACTTCAACTACTAAATCTGCAAGTACTTGATTGATCATCAATATAAGTAATCGATCGCAAACCCACAAAATATAGTTCTAATATTTCAAATGGTGGATGAATTTACTACAACTATGATAATATTACAACATTACTAAAAAAATTTACAATAGTTTATGATTTAGATACAACAATAATGAAAAAAGTTACAATAGTATATGTCAAAGTTACTATTGTATTGGTTAAAGCTACAAAATATGTGGGTGATATTACAAACTTAAAAATAAATATACATCAGATGCGGTATTCTTATCCCAAATGGTGGTAAATTAGCTCTAAATATTACTAACGTCACCTAAAATCATCGTAATATTACCTTAAAAATGGTAATATCGTCCCAAACAGTGGTAATATTACATGAAACAATAGTAACATTACCCGAATATTGTTAAATTCACCTTAAATCATGGTAAATTCACCCAAATCATTGTAATATTATTACAAACGATGGTATTTTCGATCCAAATATCATTCAATTCATCAAATCAACATTCAAATTCTTTGAATTAAAATTTAATTAATCAAAATAACACTAAATTAATATTGAATTCATCTAATTAACAATAAATTTATATCTAATTAACATCAAAATTCATCCAATTCAAGTTCACCTAATTAATATTCAATCCACCAAATTTATATCAAATTGACATTTAGTTTCATCCAATTAATATTCAATTCATCAAATTAACTTTCAATTCATCCAATTTGTATTTAAACTCCTCTAATTAACAATCAATTCATCAAATTAACATCCAAATTCACCCAATAAATATTCAATTACTAATGTTATCGGGACATATTTAACCCACAATCACTAATAGTCAATTTTATTTAATTAACATTCAATTTATTAAATTAACTTTCTAATTCAACTGTCTAACATCAAATTCATCAGATTAACATCCAAATTCACTCAGTTAATATTCAATTCATCAAATTAAAACCAAATTAACATTTAATCCATCCAAATTATATTTAAATTCATCCTATTAACACTCAATTAATGAAATTAAACTACAAAATTATCTAATAAACATTCAATTCATCAAATTGATATTCAAATTCATTCAATTCAACCAATTGACATCGAATTAACACATAAATTAATTCAATTAGCATTCAATTTATCAACTTAACAATAAATTATCTAGCAACTTCATCAAATTAACATTCAATCTCATTTAATTAATATTCAATTCATCAAATTTAACTATTTCTCATTAACTTCGTCAGATCAACATCCAAATTAATCCGATTAATATTTAATTCATTAAATTAACACAAATTTAATATTTACTGAATCCAATTTATATTTAATTCATACAATTAATATTCAGTGTCATCCAATTAGCATTCAATGTATCAAATTAATATTAAATTTTAAATAATTAACATTTAATTCATCAAATTAACACCCAATATCATCCACTGTCATCCAATAAACATTAAATTCATCAAATTAATAAGAAATTAATATACAGTACATCAAAATAATATAAAATTAATGTTTAATATTAAAATACCAAAGAATATTTTTCTACATATTAATATTCAATTTGATTAAATTTCGTTTTTCTTCATATTAAAATTTAGATTCGAGTTGATTAAAATTTTGAGCTCAACTTGAGCTACTAGTGCCTAGAACCAATTAAAAATCAATTCAAGTCGATTGAATTTATATTTTTTACTTCTTAAAATTTGTACTAATTAAAATTCGATTCAAGTTGATGAAAATTTATTTTTTCCGTATTAAAATTTTGATAAGTTAAAAATAACTTGATGTTAGTCTGTTGATGAAATTTGTTTACTAAATTAATGTTTATTTAGTAAAATTGGAAAATTGGCAGTCAGGTTGGTATTAATTTTATGTAATTAAATTTTAATAAATAACATTGAAGATGAATTTTATATCAATTTTACTGAGAGTGAATTTTGAATTGGTTAAATTGAATGTTTATTTATTGGTAAATTTTAAATTTTATTTTGAATTGACGAAATTTTTAATTGGTGAAATTAAATTTTATGAATGTTTATGATCCATCACAAGAACTTGAGATCTATCACAAGGTTACAGTAGTCTCCCTCAATAGTGGTTTCCTAAGAGATTGTGATGGGTCATAGAGTGAAACGATAAATCATTGTACTTCATGACAATTTTTTTTCAAGAATAAAAATTGTAATCGATCCTATGTATTTTAGATAGATCATAGTACTATATTTTTTGTGATCTATCCCAATAGATTAGGATTTATCGCAAAGGTTTAGAATATACCTTAAAATGTTAAAAGAATGTTTGAGATCGATCTCAACTATTTGGGATCGATCACAAGTATCCTTAACTTAATTTTTTTGAAAAACTGTAAGTTTGGGATCAATCACAATTGTCTTGATCGGTCACAAGGTTATTAGAGTGAGATTTAGCAAAATTGTAGGCAATTTACCACAATTAAGGGTAGATTTACCACCTTCGAGGGTAAGTTTACAATAATTATGGATAAATTTACAAGTTTAGAGGTAAATTTACGACAGTTCTAATTAATATTACCACTATTTTGGTTTATATTATGACAATTCTTGGTAACATTACGAGGATTAAGAGCAAATTTACGACAAAAAAAAGGTTAAGTTAAAACCATGGTGAATAAATTTATCACAATTGGAGAAAGGTTATGACATCAAAAGAAAAATTTACTATAATTCAGGGTTAAATACAATAATTATGTAAAATTTTCACTATTGTTGTAAATTTCGCACTAATATTATAAATTTTTCATTGATTTTGTAATTTTGCCCACTGCTGTAGTAATTTTTTCCAAAAATATTGTAATCTTAGAATGATTTTGGTTAAGGTTATTAGTATATAAAAAATTTTACTTTCATTTTGATTAATATTATAAGAACCGTGGATAATAATACAAACTTAAGGGTAGATTTATAACATCAATGGAATGCGGTAGTGTTATATTTACGACAAATATGGTTAAAAGTGTCAATCGTACTTTTACCACTATATTGATTAAAGTTTGCCCACTACTGTTGTAATTTACCCACTGATATTGTAAATTTTTCTTTGATGTTGTAATTTTTCATTGATGTTATAAATTTGTCCACTACTGTTAAAAATTTTTTCACTAATATTGTAATTTTTTCACTGATCGATCAGTCAATATTAGTGATCGATCACAACCCCACAAAATATAGTTTTTGTACTTCAAATGGTGGTAAAAGTTTGCCAACTATTGTAGTAATTGTGTCCATTATTATAGTAAATTGTCCATTGAAAATGTAATTTTTCGTACTATTTTTGTAAACTTTTCACTGATGTTGTAATTTTTTTGTACTATTGTAGTAATTTTGTCCACTACTATTGTAAATTTTTTACTAATGTTGTAATTTTGTTCACTAATGTTGTAATTTTGTCCTCCATTGGCAGCTTTTCGGTATGGTACTGAAATATTTCATTTCGGTACTGTTTACGCACAAAGAATAACGCGGTAATTGTAGCACAGCTTTGGGGTGTCGATTCTACAGAGAGACAAATTAAAAAAATAATAGAATGAACAAATAAACTAAAGAAGAATATTAAATGACTGCTAAATAATAAAGATTAATTTTAAATGCAAATTAAAGTGAAACAAGTGACTAACGAAAAAAGTATTCAAATTTGACAAAGAGTAAAGCGTCGGGAATCTCTTGCACAAATTTAGTATTTTTATTATTCTTAATTCATTGAATAACTCAATTGAGAATTTAATTCTCAAAATTTCCAACCGGAAGATATAGATTTATAAACCAAGATTAAACCCAATATAATCCTTTGAAAAATTATTCACCACTTTTAAAATACGTAAATTATTATCACTATTGAAAAAATTCAACAACGACAATATACTCAAGAAAGCAATGTTGCAGCAAAGAATTAAATTAATATAGATAAATAATTGGTCCAAACATAATCAAAGAATTAATCCATTCAATAAAAAAAGTATGACTGAATCTATAAATAGAATAAATTCTATAATTATTTGTAGAAGAAAATATCAACAATAAATTGAAAATGATAAAATAAAAGAGTTTTAATAATTAAAAATTAACTGCATAAATTAAAAATAAATAAAATATTATCTACTGTACAAGTTCATCATTTACCTTACCTGAGAATTTAATTATTCATAAATATAATGGACAACAAAAATCTCGTAAGAAAAATATAACAAACCAGCGACATCTGATCTATGTCTGCTCCCGGTCAAAAACAGCCGCTGTCTTCCTTTTCCTTTTCCTTTTCTTTTTCTTTTTCTTTTTCTCCAGCCGCCGCACACAGGAAAATAAAAGGCCCGCCCACACAAAGGAAAATAATAAGTTTTAAAGTCAAACTCCTTTTAAAAATTATATTTTCTTCCTTTCTTTTTCTAGTCCTTTTCACTTTAATCCCTCTTTATTCCAACTTCTCTGTTTCAGCCCCCAAAGCCCAACTTTTATGTAATTTGAAAAAGATAAAGTCCAATAAAAATTATAAGTGCCGGGTCCACGTGACAACCACATCAATTTCAGTCTTTTTATTCCATGGACTGCCATCAAGAAAAAAAACAAATATAAAAACCCAATAATAAATTATTTCTCACTAACCAATAATACAATATTTAAGATTTAAAATGTTATAAAATCATGCTCAATTATATCTCAGTGTGAATAGACATTAAATTCAATAATATAAATTATATATAATTATTTATATTCATATTTTAGCAATTTAATCCAATAATATGGTATTCAAAATACATTTTCGTGCACTTATCAGGTACCGTAGTCTGGTCCATAGATTAGATTTCCTCCAAGACACTAAAAGCATGTTTGAATGACAGTACTCCGAATTAGAAATGGGTATACCCGAGTTTCAATTATCATAGTAATCTCATATTTAGTGTTTG
Source organism: Ilex paraguariensis (assembly GCA_963454935.2). Classification (NCBI taxonomy): domain Eukaryota; kingdom Viridiplantae; phylum Streptophyta; class Magnoliopsida; order Aquifoliales; family Aquifoliaceae; genus Ilex; species Ilex paraguariensis. The sequence continues at coordinate 46,521 of CAUOFW020002322.1, forward strand.
GTTATTGTCAGCAATCTAGTGTAGGAATTAATGTCATTGCCAAATTATTTTAGGAAAGAAATTATTTTTAGAAAGGAGATTGATTTGAGGAGAACTTATGGCCTGTTTGGTAACTGTTTTTGTCCTGTATTTTGTGTTTTTGTTTTCAATTTTTGTCAAAAATGAAAACAAAGACATGTTTGAGTATTATTTTTGTTTTTGTTTTATATTAGTTGTCTTGAAAAAAATGGGAACAAAGACAAAAAAAAAAGTGGGAACAAAAAAATTGTGTTCCAGAAAACATCTGAAACACAAAACATGCGCGCAACTTAGCTGAAGTTTTTAATGAGGTCTCGGATTCGACCCTCAGTATCAACAAAAATCTGTTATTTTTCGTTGAAGTATAAAAACCCATTTCAAGCGTCTCTCCTCCCATCACTTCTCTCTCCGTCTCTCCCTTCTCTTCTCCTTTCTCTGTATCAGACGACCGGAAGAAAACCCCATCGCTGCCTCTCTCCTCCCCATCACTGCCTCTCTCTCTCCTCTCTCCTTCTTCTCTGTGAAACCCAAAAAATGTGCATATATATGCACAGATCATGTGTATATATGCGTAGATCTGTGCATAGAAGGTGAAGAAGAGGATGAAGTGATTGTCTTCAAGCCATGACCTCCACTGTGAGGAAGAAGATCTGTGCATGTGTGTTGTGTTGATTTGGGATTTAATTGCCAAATAGATACCAAATATACTTAGGATAAAATTTGAATTCGTTATCAAACATATTTTTTGTTTTTATTCTCATAATTTGATAGACAAAAATGACTCCCAAACATATTTTCTGTTTTGGTGTTTATCACAAAACAAAGACAAAAATTATCTCTATTTTTATTTTTTTTTCAAGACACGAAAACAAAACATTACCAAACGACCCCTTAATTTTTGAAATGAAGTTAGTTTTAGGAAAGAGCTTCATTTTGAAATTTTTATTTTTTTTATAGAATACTAAATCAATGTAGGTATGAGATTACTATCATCACGAGTTTAGGATACCCACTATTAAAAGGAATTGGATTATAGTAGTAATCTTATTTCTGAGTTAAATTATTGAATAATTGACTATCCAAACGTGGTAATCTAGGATTTAAGAATGAGAATCTCATTCCAAATCAAGCTAACCACCATCCACACGGGGCCTAAGGGCCTATTTGGTTTGCAGCTGGTAAACATTTTTTCTATTTTCGAATATGAAAAACAAAAGATAAGTTGTTCGGACTACAGTTACCAAAATTTATTAAATCTTTGACGACACACGATTTGGATAAATTGATTCCAAACAAGATGAGCTAGCGATCCAAATTGCCAAAATGTACAACCTCAAATCGTAATACTAATCTTAAATCAATTCGCTTTTGAAATATGCAATATAAATATAAAATTCGTGTAATTAACTAAGTGTTTACAGATTTGTATTTATATACTATTTTAAATCATGGAAAAATGTTCATTGTTTTTTTTTATTATACGTTGTTTTAAAGCGTCAAAGTAAAAGTAGGAGAATAGTAATAACACGTCAAACTTATGGGAGTATCTCTAAAATTAACTAAGAAGCATGAACACAGATACAGACACAGACGCGATTCAACAAAACACAGACATGAAAACACGACATTTATAACAAAAGCAAATCACAAATATAACGATAATGATACATTATTCATAAAAAAATTAATATTTTATGATAACTAAATGTTATATCTAATCATTTAGTATGAATATTTAGACTAACATCATAACAATCAATAATCATCAATTTTCACATCGACATGTACCAAACATATATAATTTGAATGATTGTTCTCATTTTTTTAATTATTCTTTTCTAAATTTTTTATTTTTACGTATCTTTTACTTTTATTATTATATTTTGAGGATAACCTTGACATGTATAGTCTTGATAAATATATGTTATCTCATAATATAAGATACTAATTTGTCACATTTTTAGGCTTTGTTAATCAAATATTTATTGTTTAGTAGTAAACATAGTCTAAAGAAGTGTCGGACACGTGTCTGAAATTAAAATTTTATAATTTAATTGTGGACACAGATAAAAGAGTGTCAGACATGTGTCCAAAATTAAAAATTTTTCATTTAATTATGAATACAGATAAAAGAGTATTGAACACATATCTAAAGAATATTAGTGTACGACAAGGATACGTCACCTTTTTTAGAATGTCCATACTTTTTAGGAAACTAGTATCGCAACCAACTTGTACAGTGCCCATGAAGAATATCACAAAGGATTGCATAAGTTCAAATTAGTTATGTGATATTGTTGCAACCAACTTGTGCATTGCCCATGAAGAAAAAAACTACAAATTAATTATATGATTATGTTAAATTATAAATTAATTAAATATTAAATGATTGAACATATGATAGAAATGAGTGATGTGATGTTTGTAGGAAAAAAATATATAGGAGATAAAAATTCAAGTTGTTATGTATTTATTATACAGATTTTATCATACAGATACGATAGAAAAATAATTTTAATATTAGCAAAATTCTCAAGTTAAGAGTTGTTATATTTGAAAATATTAAAAATAATAATGATAGACAGTTTTTTGAAATGTGTACTTAATGACAATAATTTGATGAAAAAGATAACTTAATGTAATATAAGTCTAGTTGTGGTACTTGAAGTCAAATAAATTCTAAAAAAAGTACTCACGACCAAATACCCCGTAAAAAAAGAGAAATACTAGCTATTTTGACTTAAATGTGGACTTAAAATGTAGATTTAGTCAATCACAATTATTGAATAGATAATGAGTATTAATAAATTCTAGGATCTATAATAAAATCAATGGTAGTGATTTGATTAAATCTATATTTTAAGTCTACATTTTATGTCCATAGTATTGCTCTATTTTCTGAGACACTGTAATTTGACACCTCTTGACATGGTCTGACACTAGTTAACACCTTCGGATGAATCACTGACATGGTACTGATGCAGAGAAGTATGTCAGTATTGTCAACATCACTTAAGTAACACTCAAGTTGCATGTATGCCAATAATCATGACCACTTAAACCACATTCTCACTCAAGTTAATCTATAAATATCCCTTAAATAATGGAAAAAAAGGTAAGAAATATCATAACAAGAGAGAACATTGGTTGTTAAGTCACTAATTTTCTCCACACACACTTTTTCACTGTTCATTGACCTATTTCATTTAGTAACTTGGACGTTGGACGTGGTTCGACAAGTACCACACCGGTGCCCTATTTTATTAGCTCTTTTCTTGACATGATCTCAAAGAGTCGCGAATTGCACAATCAACAAACTGCTTCATCTACACAAGCACCACATCCTAATAAAATGCGGAGCACCTCGCCCCCACGAGCGTGTAAGATCCACACGTAATCTCTGTGCAGAAACCACCAGCCCTCTCTTGAGCCCGCTCTAAAATTGGTCGATCACTTCCCATGAAGGCTCTCTATTGTGTCGTAATTGTTATACAACAAAGGTTTATGCAAATTATGCTCCTATGTTTTTGTAGCAATTTGTTAGTAAAGTCCATGTAGAAATGTCGAGCCAACCTTTAGGCCACTTAGGCCATTGCTTAGGGCCCTAAATTAGGAAGAAAAATGGGTCCTTTAGAAGTCAATATACGAAATTGGACTTAATTGTCAAAAAGTACATAAAAAAAATATTTTGTGAAAAATCCACTTAAGACATAGAAAGACTTGAATACCCTTTTTATTGTAAATAAGTTTTCTAAAAACGATTTTGAAAACTAGCCCATATTTAAATATCTTCACGTTATCCGGTGTGTTTGTCTCTCACGCCTCACGCCTCACACCTCTTCATCTCTTATATATATTATATCTATATAATAAAGTAAATTTGAGTTTGAATCCAAGAGACAAAAAGAGGTTCAAATCATTTTGACACAAAACATAAATATATCAAATAGACAACATAATCTAACATCAAAGATGGTTCAAATTATTTTAAAATTTTGATCTAATAATGTACAATGGTTACCAAATTTTCTTTTCCCGCCCACCAACATTTCCTACCTCTCTATCTCAATCTCTCACGCCTCTATCCTGTACATCTCTCACTTTTGCCTCTCCTAACCTCTCGCGCCTCTATCGTGTACGTCTCCCACACTAGTCTGGCGACATCTCCAAACCCTGGTCCCTCTATCCCTAGTCAGTGTACTGCTCTAATTTCTCATGGTTTCATCCTTTTTCTGAGGCTAAACTGTCGAGAGCAGTGGGTTTCAGGTATTTTTTACTTCAAAGAAAGCATCTATTTTTTGTTGTTTTTTTTAGTTACCCCCATTTTTTTAGTTTCTCCCATTCGGTTTGATAGAATTTTGTTTCATACTCACCACATGTTCAATGAAAGTTCTGAGAGAGCTTTGTTTCATACTGGAATGACATTTGGGATGTGGATTTTAATATTTATGACTGCCTGTGATTGAGGCCCATTGTTGTTCACCCTATTTCCTTTTTTTCATGTTCGTTCTCCATTGTTGTTCATCCTATTAATGACTGCCTGTGATTGAGGCCCAATTTGCTAGCTAATGCTACTCCAATGGAGATTGAGAGCTTTGATCTGTGTTGTGTATCATTTTT
>CAUOFW020002323.1:0-51157 GCA_963454935.2 Ilex paraguariensis
TTTTTTTCCCTCCAAATTTCTTTTCATTTTAATTATCATTTGCTCTCAAATCTTTTTAAACTCTTTATCTTTATCACTTTATCCCTTTGTAACTCTTATAATTTTTTTGTCATGTTATATCTTAATACTAGGGGTAACCTGTACTAATACACAATATAATGTAAATGGTTTAAGAAGGATGGGGATAAGTCTATTTGAGACAGTCGAATGGACTTATGGAAGCATGTCTTGTTTTATATTATAGATTTTTTTCTAAGCTAAAAAAAACTCATAATACTTGATTCCTCAAAATTTTTAAAAAAGAATATCTAATCTAAACATTTTTTGGTCAATAGATCTAATCTAAACATGATAAATGATATCATTGTGAATGATAGAGTAGAGAGACTCATAGAAAATAATTGTCAAATCTGTTAAAAAAGGTGAAATCGGGTGGTTGAAACTTTAATTGAAAATTCAAGGTTTTCCTAATCTCATATTAGTTTAAGTAAAAGACATGAGTTTATTTTTAGCCTATTTTTAATCAAATTTAAATTTGAATTAGAATTTAAGTAATTAGTACGGAGGTAATGATTCATGGTTGTTTGTCATTTTTCACCTCTTTTTTTCATTGGAAAAAATAATAAATTTTTTTGACTTATATTCTAAAAACATGTTAACTCCCATATATTCTATCAATTTGCACGTAAATCCCTAGGATTTTGGCTCAAATTAAAATCATTAAAAATTTTGTAAAAAATTACGATATTTTCAACAAAATAAGATGTCAAAATATTTTTGATGATAACTTAAATATGTTTAAGGATGAGCTCGGTAATTTAAGTTATACTTTCCTAGATCGGGATCCCAACTCACTTTAGATGCCCATGAAGCTTGAGGTCAGACCTCCAATCTCTGCAGTTGCGTCTCATGGAGGATGGTACAGAAGACAACTGACTTCCTTCCAAGCATCACCTAGGTAGTAACGGTCGCATATCTAAGCAGAAGAATCACAACTGTCCCAACACCCTCCACAACCGTTGCAAGATAGTAGCAACTGTTACAAGGAGGAGCAAAGTCTCGCCAAAGATCAAGCAAAGCTCTTGATCAACTATAAATAAGAGGCATAACCCCCAGCAAAATACAGACAAGTCATTGTAGTCTGAATAAATACTCTGTAATCTCATTTCTAATCAATATAAGTCCTAGGAGCAAGAGACTCCATTGGGAATGAATTAGTCAAGTTCATGAGCTAGTAAACAACTATAAACTATCAGTGTGTCAATTCCCTTTCCGTTGTCCCAATCTTAAAAGCCCAGGAGCTCAGACTGAGACATTTAGTGGTCCTTAACCCCAAACTCTGCTCTATCGTGTTGTACTCATCATCAATTTTTATTCTTGTATACATATTATATTTTCCTCCTCTTAAATTAATCAATCTCTTCCTCACCTGTTCGGTTTTTAGGCTTTTAATAGATTTTTCAAGAAGTACGAAATTTGCAAGAAGAAAACACAGAAATTTTAAAAAAAAAAAGCGAAAGCTACCAAACTAAAAATTGGAAGGTACTAACCGAAGGAATAAAGCGTAAGATTACAAATCATAGAAAAGTTAAAAGTGTAATTGGCATAAGCAATTTATCCCTTTTTTTCTTGGTTGAGAGAGAGAGAGAGAGAGAGAGAGAGGGGTAGGTGTATATATATATATATATGATGCATTGCTTCTCGTCTTTCCCAATATAACCATCAATATATTTCTCGTTAAACTCACTCGAAATGGAGAGCTCGGCAACAGAATTCAGCACTTTACTCCACCACTCCAAAGCCTACAAATTTGCCTCAGAAGACACAGCAGAATCATTGGAATTCTTCAGTAATTTCTGGAGAGATGAAGGCGCACTACCTATTGACCAACGCGGCGACACAGTCCTCCACCTTCTGGCCGTCAAAGGGAATGTGGCTGCCTTAGGAAACCTACTTCGGGCAGACCACCTCCTCGGCGAAATGCTCCTGATAAAGAATGCCAGCGGCAACACTGCGCTCCATGAAGCTGCGAGGTCTGGTCAGAAGGCTGTGGCGGAGATCATGGTCACGACGAAGCCAGATTTAGTTTTCCAGCGGAATGATATGAACGAGACGCCTCTTTACCTTTCTGCTGCGTTTGGAAAGAGAGAAGTTTTCACACTTCTGGAAAGCTACAATAGCGATTGCAGGATAAGGAGGCACGATGGTTCCACCATTCTTCATGCTGCCATTGAGGGAGAACGTTACAGTAAGTTTTCAATTTCATTCATTAGTTAATATTCATTCGAATGCTGGTCAAATCAACCACAAATTTTGATGGATTATCTCTTTTATTTCCTCCATTAAAAAGCTTAAGTTACCCTCTCTCCACAAGCACAACATTGCATTAGGGGCGAAGACAACCATTGATCAATTCCATTTGTATTACTTTTGCAGGATATTATGTTGGTTTGGTTCCCTTTTAAGTTTTGTTTCTTCACAATAGGGCCACCCGAAGCCTATGTAATTGGGTAAATATTATAATTAGTTTTGTCTTTTGCTTTAAAATAGTTCTTAAACTTTTAACCATCTCAATTTAGCCCACCAACTATTAATTTCATATTAATTAAGTCTAATCATCAATTCCATCTGTTAGAATAGACGAAGGCAAGTCAAGTGCTTGTCCTATGACCGTCCGTACAATTGTTCTAATGGATAAAATAACGAAAAGACTTAATTGACACGAAATCGATAATTAGTAGACTAAATTAAAAAATTTAAAGTTCCAATATCATTTTAAAATAAGGGATAAAATATAAGGACTAATTATGATGTTTTCCATATATAATTGGGTAATTGTTTATATACCAAATTTTTGCACAAAAATTTGCACCAAATCAAATGTCAATGATATGATTCACTGATCAAACGTTTGCAAGTGATTTGACACAAATTTTGGTGTATATAACATTACTCTATATAATTTTGTATCCCTCTCTTGACTTGTCCTCATACTTTTAAATTTGATGTTCTTCCAATCCTTACATTTTTTTAAATTCAAATTTAAATTTAGATAAAAAAAACTTCAAAAAAATTTATCCAATGTTAGAGTCATACCCATATTAAATCAAGAGAGACTCATACTCAAATTAAAAAAGACTCAAATCTATACCCAAATTTTTAATTATGAGATTTTACACTCTTTTAAAGATCTAATGATTATATTTTACCCTTTTTTAAATTTGAATTTATTCTCATTTAAATTTGAGTTTCTTTTCCTTTAAATTTGAGTTTCTCCATTTGGAGAGTTCTATACCAAATCAAGTTTTTTACCTTTTTTATAGGAAAATTTAATGTCGGTCCCTAGTTGTGGACTTTTTTTGAGATAAGTTCATCAAGAAAATTTGTTTGATATTAAGTCCATTTTGATCTCCATTATCCAAAATATCTCTAGTATGTATGTTAATTGAAACAAATTTGAAAACTAGCAGCTCCTAAATTTTAAGAGTTTGACTAATATTAATTTTTTTTTCCTCTCTCTCGTATCTATCTATATCCATATATAAAATATGACTATTTATTTATTTCTCTCTCTATATATATATATATATATATATATATACACACACACACATACATACAGTAATATTAAAAAAATAGTAACATTTAAATACAAAAAATAATATTATTTAAACACAAAAAAATAATAATATTAAAAAAAACAATGATAATATTGAGTATTAATATTTGAGAAAATAACAGTAGTAATATGCTTAACAAAAACAGTAACATATCCAACAAAAACAGTAACATGCTCACAAAAATAGTAATATACTCACAAAAACAATAACATTGTAAAAAACTTTACATATATATATATATATATATATATAGAGAGAGAGAGAGAGAGAGAGAGAGTATTCGTTGTTATTTGAATTTGAATTCCAAATTTATGTAAAAGACATTATTGACATATCTTCATTGAGAGTGAATTAAGGAATAATAATTTTCAAGTTAAGATACTAATTTAAAATTGCTTTTAAGGAAAGATATTTTTTAGTTTTAAAAAAATAATAGACTTAACTACTCATTTGTAAGATTAAAAATAGACTTATTTCTAAATAAATTTTCTTGATGGACTAAATTTATTATAAGTCTCTTAAAGAGGATTCAGCCATAATTTTCAATTTTTTTACTCAAATTTAAATAAGGGTTTGAATTTCAGTGCAGATGGTCCCAATGGGGCTTAAAAAGGTCAGCCAATCAAATTGGGCCAATAACTTGAAAACCTTCACGTTGGGTTCTAGGCTGGGCAATTGATCTATTGGGTCAGCCCATACCTCACAGGACAAAATATTGAGTCTTATTTCCACAATACGGAAGAGGTAAAATGAAAATTAGAAGTGCGGATATTATGACAAAATTCATTGCTAGGTTATTTTGGACGAGTAATAAAGTAATGACGTGTCACACACTAGACTTCTCATGTGATAATTAAGAGTAATAAAGTAGTGATGTGTGACACATTAGGCTTCTCATGTAATAACAGTGTTATATCTACATATGTATATTTTATTTTTTATAGAAAAATTTAACCCTTTCATTTCTAAAAAAAATAATTGTATTTATACTTTTTAAAAATCAATTTATGTTACATCAGTATAATTTTTCTATCACAATAAATTTTCTCAGTTGTACTAAGATTTTATATAAAAATAGATATTGTAGTGTATTTTTCAGTAAAACTTAATTTTTTTTAAATGTTAGTATGTTTGATAATATATATTATAGAATAGTATATTAAATGTTATCAAATTTAATTTCTCAAACATCATTAAAAAATCAATCTCAATCACAAAATTCTAAAAACGTAGAACTTTAACTATTTTTTTTATAGATAGGACAAAGAATTTTGGAAACATACAAAGCTTTCATTATTGTATAATAGAATGATTAATGAAAAATTAAGTTTGATAAATTTAAGATAATATTTAATTCAGATACACATATATCTAATATGTTTTATTAATTTTTGTATGCAAAAATGATTTACATGTAACGAACATTGTGCATTGCTAGTATACTAAAATAAATCTAGATTACTTTTGCAAAGCAATAATTATAAATTCTTTTAATTTTTTGACAAATTTACTTTGTTACTTAAATATTACAGTAGAAAGTATTACCAAACAAAGACTTGTATGTAAGAAATGTGAAGTCATATGTGATGTTAATTTATATATGTTTGTCCCACATCGGTTATATTAGAAAATTTCACTACTCTTTTGTAATATTGGTAAACCTCCTCATGTATAGAATAAATTATACCAAAGTACTAAACAATTATTATTCGTTTTGTATTATCTTCGTTTACATGCAATCAGAGTTTAGGCTCGTGAATCTTTTTAGTCAAGGATAGTGTGATATGTGGTTGCCCTGCGAAGGATCCTCCACATCAAAACTCTTGGGCTCTTCTTCTAGTCATCTTTTGTCGACATTCTGATCGCCTCCCAACCATCCTTCAACGACCTTTCGATCTGCCCCTGGTCATCCTCTGGTGACCTTTTGATCTGCCGCCTGGCCATCCCCACTGACTTTCTGGCCATCATCTGGCGACATTTTGATCACCTCTACCGATGTTCCAATCGCCTCCTGGTCCTCATCTTGCGACGTTCTAATCACCTCCGGTCATTCTCTAACGATACTCCGATCACCACCCGACCATCTTTCGATGACCTTCCAGTTATCATTCTGTCTCATTTCGACCATTCCTTGATGTCTTCCAGCGACCTTCCAATCATTCACTGATCATCCAGAATCCACTATGGCACTATCAGATATGCCCCAATCTCACTAGTCATATTGTCACAAGACTGGTCACGCGCTACTCAATTGTCTTACCCGAGTTTGCAACTTCTGACCAACTAGCAGTATAGTTCTAGTAATCAATCCAACGACAAGTCTATGTCTGTTTCTATCACTATTACTTCTATTGTCAATGACTCGTATCCTCCAAAGTCTCCTTTTCGACCTTCAGTGCCAGTGATCTTATGGCTATCCTCAAACAGGTTCTTTTTGTATCAATTAATCCTTTTTCTACTGCTTTTTCTTCCACTTCAAGTAAATAATCTTAGTTTTTTGACTCTGCATGTTGTAACCACATAACCCCTAATGAATCATTGTTTCCCTCTACACAATCTGTTGGTTCTGTCCCACCCATTCACATTGCAAATGACTCACATATGCATGTCAATCACGTTGGACATGTTTTTATATCCCATGTGTCACTTTCTCATACATATCACATACCTAATCTTACTCTTAATCTCATATCTATGGGTCAACTTTATGACCTTGGACTCGCTGTTTTATTTTCTTCTACTGGTTGTATTGTCCAAGATCCACGGACAAGATAGACCCTTAGGACGGACCATAAACATGGATATTTGTTTGAGCTTATTCATCTTCGTCTTACAAAACGACTATTTTCCTTAGTCCTCTCTAGTGTTTTTGCTTCTGCTCCGACAAACTCTCATTTCAATCTTTGGCATTCCTGTCTAAGTCATGTTTCTTCAAGTCGTCTACAATATTTAATTTCTAGTTGTTCACATTCTAGTGGTTCACAGTGAACAACTTGATTGCTTGTCTTGTAAATTTGCAAAGCATTTATCGTTACCTTTCAATAACAGTAACTCTTTGTCTTCTGCCCCCTTTTGATTTGATTCATTATGATATTTGGAGACCTTCTCCTACTGTTACTATAAGAGGGTGAAAGTACTTTGTCATTTTTATTGATGATTATTCTCGATTCACTTGGATTTATATTTTGCAAACTCAATCTCAGTTGCCACAAATTTATTATAATTTTATCAAAATCATGATTCATTAAAGTCCTTAGATCTAATAATGCCATGGAATATAGAGACACCACATTTCTTAACTTTCTCAATCAACATGACACTATTTCTCGTCGTTCTTGTCCTAGTACATCTCAACAAAATGGACATGCTAAGCACAAACATTATCATATTCTTGATACTGTTTGTGCTCTTCTCATCTCTTCTTCATGTCCTGAGCGTCTTTGGAGTGAAATTGCTATTACTACCGTTTATACCATCAATCATATTCCCTCTCCTATTATTGAGAATCAATCTCCGCATGAGTGATTGTATAACATTTCCCCTGATTACCACTCTCTTTGAGTCTTTGGTTGTGTATGTTTTGTCTTACTCCAACCTCACGAGCGTACCAAGTTGGAACCTTGGGAAAATCTTTGTTGTTTCTTGGGTTATAGGATTGAACATAATGGTTATCGTTGTTGGGATCCATATTCCAAGCATCTTCATGTTTCTCGACATGTAGTTTTCTACAAATACAAGATGTTCTTATCCTTGTCTCAGTTTTAGCTTTCGTCTGCCCTTACTTCTCATCTCTTTACTGATCCATTTATGGATCTATATCTTGATGACCCACATCCAGACTCATCTAGGCTCCCATCTATGGACCATCAAGAGACTTTTGTCCTGCCTGCTGATCTTGTTCCTGCCCCCACTTCATTCTGACAGTCTCAACTCCTAAACCTCTACACCATTTATTGTTAATATTCATTCTCCTTCTCATCAACAACATCATTCCACGCAGGTAAAGAACATTTATGTTCATTTACATGATTATCATTGTTTCTCCACTATTCTCTCTTACCATGAGCTTCACTCTTATACTTTGACCCTCATTGACAACAAGAAATGATAGAAGAGTTACATGCACTAGCTGACACACATACTTGGGATTTGGTTGTTCTTCCTCCTAGCAAAATAACTATTGGTTGTAAATGGGTTTATAAGATCAAGAATTGCTCCAATGGTCCTATTTAGCGTTACAAGGCTCATCTAGTGGCGAAAGGGTTTTTCATAAAAGTATGGTATTGATTATAAGGAGACTTTTGCTCTCGTTGCTCATCTCACTTTAATTCAAAGCCTACTAGCTGTTGCCGCCCCTTGCTAGTGGAAATTATATTAGATGGATGTCAAAAATGCATTTCTCAATGATGAACTTACTAAGGAAGTCTTGCAGCCTCCTCTTAGGTATCCTCATTCACCACATTAGGTTTGTCGACTCCGTCGTACTCTCTGTTGTCTTAAGTAAGCCCCTAGAGCCTGATTTGTGAACTTTAGTGCTACTATTGGAACTTCTTGTTTCTCTTCTAGTCCTTATGTCTCGGCTCTTTTTGTTCGTAAGACTAAGCATGACACTACTCTACTTCTTATCTATGTGGATAATATGATTATCACTAGGATGATGTTTCTAGAATTTTTTATCTCAAATATTTTCTCAACACACTCTTTGAGATGAAGGATCTTGGTTCTCTCTATTATTTCTTGGGCCTTGAAATCTCGTCTGACTCCAATCGGTATTATCTCTCTCTTAGGCCAAAGTATGCCTTTGATCTTGTTACTCATAGACTTACTAATTGCAAGATTGTACGTACCCCATTAGAGAAAAATGTTCGACTTACTCATTTAGTTGGCATACCTTTCCCTGATGACACTCTTTGTCGCCAATGGATAGGCAGTCTTGTGTATCTTACTGTTATTCGCTCGGATATAGTTTATGTTATTCTCTTGTCAACCAATTTTTGACTGCCCCTCGCTCTACTCCTTACGCTATTGTTCTTCGTATTTTACGATATATTAAGGGTACTATATCTCATGGTCTTCATTACTCTTCTCACTTATCTCTTGAGCTACGTGTCTATTCTGATACTAACTGAGTAGAAGATTCGACTGATTGTCGTTCTATCACTGCTTACTATTTTTTTCTGGGCGACTCTCTCATCTCTTAGTCCAGCAAGAAATAGTCTATTATCTCTCGATCCACTATAGAGGTAGAGTACCGTTCTCTTGTTGACACTACCTAGGAGTTTATTTGGCTTCGTTGGCTCTTAGAAGATTTAAGTGTCTCTCATTCTAGTGCTACTTTTCTTTGTTGTGACAATCGGAGTGAGATATAGATTACTTACAATGATGTTTTCCATAATCGCACTAAGCGTATTGAAACTCATTGTCATTTTGTGCCACAACAAGTGGTGCAAGACATAGTTCATCTTGTCTCTGTTTCTTCATCAAACTAGATTGTTGACATCTTTATCAAGGCACATTTGTCGACCCGATTTCGTGATTAAGTTTTCTAATTCAAGTTGATTTCTATTTTACCTCCCTGAGTTTGATGGAAGATGTGAATGTATATATATTATACCACATATGAACATCCTCGTGTATAGAATACATTACACCAAAAAAATATATAATTAATATTCGCTTTCTATTCTCTTCTTTTACATGTGAAAAGCCAACCAACTATCATCCCAACTTAAAATTTTTGCAACTTATGTCAACTAGGTTTGGCTATTCACATCTTGGAATCGTACCCTGATCTTGCTAACAAACATGATGAAAACGGTATGACTGCTTTGAATTTGTTGGCCACAATGCCAGCTTCTTTCAGAAGCAAGTCATCATATGTGTTGAATGATCTGAGCAGGGCACCCTTCGTTCCATTGCAGATGTTTCAAGCTGTGGTCTACAAGTGTAAGCATTATGCCAATATATTGTAGTAGAATTGAAGATAAATTTTTGCTTTATATATTTATACCAGCTTATTCCCATTCCATTTTGTGTTTTGAGGATATAACTAAAAATATAAATTGATAGATTTTTTCTCGTAAACAAATCAAATAACAAAGAACTAAATTGGCATAAGACGTAAGGTTTTAAATTTTGGTTTTTTTTTCTTATGAAGTTAATAACTTTTTCATACAAAGTTACATCAAGTCTAGGAATTAACCAACAAAAAATGAGGGTAAAACTACCATTTAGCTCTTTCAAACTCACTATATGCGGGATATTTGTACACTAGATATAGATATGACATTTTATATGAAGTTTTCACACATGAGATATTCACAATAAAAATTGATTCCTTCATTTTACCATAGGAACTCGAGATAAATAAGAGGTTTGTCATACTGTTTCATATTACTGGTTGTTTTACTCTTCAATACGCATATTAGTTTACATAAATAGTCATTATGCTAACTGATTATGAGGGGCAGTCACCCTGTGCACACAATGCAAAAAATTAGGTTTGTACTCAATTGATAAATAGAGTCTTATTTTTTTTTTCCACAATAGAATTTTGATTTTGATTTTTAATTTTTGTCAAACAAAACGGAAATTAAGGTACCATTTGATAACATTTCTCCTAAATATTATTATTGTATTTTTTTTCTTTTTAAAGATTTTTTTTCGGGTAATTTTTTTGTCTTCTAAGATTCATAAATCACTTTTACAAAATACTAGTCAAACTTGTATTTGTTTGCTTGATGAAAATTATTTTTAAGCAAAAGCACTTAAAAAATTACGGAATGAATTCTAATTTTGCTAAGTTTGTTGAAATAAAGTACTAGTTCTTTTGTTTATCTATTTGAGTTGGTAGATAGAGAAACCTACTTGTTATATAACATTTATACAATGGTCTACTTGATTAGAAATTCTTAAGTTTTGCAGTGAAGGAAAATTTAGTGAATTCCTTCATGTGTGGTTGAGCAGTTATAAAAACAAGGATTGACGAGAGAGTTTCGGAGTCACAAGTGGCTGGTAATGTTGAGGATCCACTAGCTGATAACAAAGTTGGTATCTCAATGGTAGAAATGCCATTTTTCATCAGAGTTATCATAGGTGTGGTACTCTTCTTATTCTTATTTTTCTTCTTGTTGTCTTTATTATCAATTGAAAATTTTACATTATTGATTGTTGTTTAAAGAATCTGAATCTCTTAAAGAATAGAAGTCAAATGTTGGTGTCTTTTATGATAAAACGCATAGAGAACGCTATTCACCCTCTCCTTTTCAACTATAGTATCTCAAATGTTTTGCTCCCAAGGATTTTAGAATTTTTATTGTATTTTCTCAAAGATAAAATATCTCGCATTAACTCTTTAATTTCTCAAAAGCGAAGTAAGGTGCCACCGGTGGTATTTTCTTTTCTCATTTCTTAATATATTAAAAGTGCAACTTTGCCTCACAAATAGTTAATTATGTAAAATCAAATGTATGACACGTGATATTTCAACATAAGAAAATGAGACACTATTTACAAATTGAGGACATTTTTTTTAGTGTTTAAGAAACTCAAGTCCAATATGAGACTTTTAATCTTTTGGGGAAGAGTCAAAATTTAAAGATTTTTAAAGATTGTCACTCTCCCTAGAATATTTACATTAGTTTTCTTCTTGAGCAATGTTGTTGGAACATAATTTGAGGACTTAATGATTATGGTTATTAAATTGTCAATAGTATTAGTGAGTCTCAACACTATCAATCTAATGGTTATAATGTATTAAGTCTCCAAATTAACTCTCAACACCATTAGTGTTTCTCCTTCTATAACTCTACTACTGCAATTGTCCATCTTCTATCAGGTTACTGGTTTTTTGAAAAAATTTATGATGCAAAGCAAAAGCATGAAGTTGTGCTAAAGCTGGCACATAAATTGATAGACAAAAAAGATTGGAGTCATTACATTAAGTACGAAAGTATAGAGACCGAAGTAAGCTCATTTGGGATTTCTTCAACGAAGAAGAATAAGGTACCCGACCCGCTCATACAGGCAACAAGGTTAGGCATTCTTGAGTTGGTAATGGCGATCCTCCAAAAATATCCCCAGGCTGCAGACTCCTTCGACAAGAATGGAAGGAATATATTGCATATAACGGTGGAGCAGAAACATAGATTTCTTTATGATTACTTGATGAGTTCTTTAGCTTATAAAGATAGGATGCTGGCCGATATTGATAACCGAGGGAACACCATCTTGCACCTTGCATCGTCTGTCCAAAATCCTGCTACTTCTCATCCTAGAATCATTGACGTTGCCAATGATCATGTCAGAAAGAAGCAGGGAAGTATCCCATTGATAAACCAGATGAGTTGGGATGTGCTTTGGTTCAAGGTACGTTAGTACTAAAGTAATTCTCAAAATATCTGTGTTATATGTCAGTTGTGAAGCCCAATATTTAATGGTATTGATTTTTCATCTAACAACTATAATAAATTAGACCTGCACAAATAGCATTTTGCATTAATAACTAATTTGAGGCCTCCCTAATCCTTTTTTCCACAGAAAGTAAAGCATGACACTAATCCACACTTGAGGCATGTTCGAAACATTGATGGAATGACAGCACAGGAACTATTCGAAGAAAATCACACATCTCTTCGAGAAGAAGCACAGAAAGCAGCAAAGGATTTGAGTGGTAACTTCATAATCGTCACCATCCTCATCGCAACACTTAACTTCTCGGCACTTTTCACCCTCCCCGGTGGCTTCAATCAGAATACCGGAGACCCCATGCTCCTCTCTGGTTATCGGCAGGAAATGCAGTTGTTCATGGTTTACGTAGGGTTGTCTGAGTTATTCGCCTTGTTCTCCTTGTCAACCCTCCTGCTAATCCTAGTATCGCGGTTCGACACCAATGATTTTTTCATTGCAGTTCCAACAAAATTCATAATATCCTTGGTCACCGTTATGTACTCCACCGGCCTGTCCGGCATCGCATATACCCAAGGCTATATCCTTGAGGGCCAGCCAGAAACCTTCTTAGCCACCCTTATGATTTTGGGCTTGTTCTTCGGGTGGTATGTGTTGACCCTCCTAATGGTAGACACCACGGTCTCAATTCTCGATTACATGTACCATGCATTTTTCCATTTGTTTGCTTATAAAAGTCCGGACATATAGAATTTGATTATTGAGATTTGTATTGTATAAAATAATCTTGTACTCAAGAGAATTACAACAAATGAATTAAGAGTTTTGTTAGAATATATATTACAAATTTACATAAGAAACAGTGCCTTTGCCGAATTAACTTTAGTTTTTTGTTCAATTACCAACTAAACGTTGTTTTGAAAAACAATTCCCATTGTGTTATTTTAGATGTTACATGTTAATTATGGATCTAAATCATCTCCATTATTTTTTTGACACAATTTCACTCAAGGGTTAATCGCAAATTACACCTAGAAAGATCTCTTGAATTTTAATTTGTATCCTCAAAGATATAAATTTGTATAAATGTGTACTTGAAACTAATAATCGTCAGTTTGCCCTTTAAAACTAGTTGTGTAAGTTATACTTAAACCCCTGCAAGTTTGCCACTTAATCATTTGGACTCCCTCATATTTAGAATATTATTCCTACACCTTCTAATGTTTGTGCACGTATTAACACATAATTTTGTGGGTTCGTTATACTCTAAAGTTCAAAATTAAGTTTACCATTTGAATGTCTAATATAATGCAGGTATTTATATAATGTTCTTTATATCCAATGCAATACATGAATTGAACATAATTATTTGGATGCTAATTGGGGGAACATTTTTAGTCATATTTGAATTCTTAGGGGATATAGGTGTAATACTTCAAATATGAGGGGACTAGGTAATTAAGTGACAAGCATGAGAGAGTCTAGATGTAATTTATCTATTTAGTTTTAGACTGCAAAACTGATGATTGTTAGTTTCATGTGCGCATTGATACAAATTTACATCTTTTAGGGTACAAATTGAAATTTTTTATCTTTGATGGTGCAATTTTATATTCAAACGATCTTTCTGAGTATAATTTGCGATTAATCTTTCATTCAACATTAGATCACTCACCGTGTATCAGTGAGAGGTCCAAATAAATAATGGATCCCACGTGAATATATATTGGATGATCTACTATTAAATAAAATTGTGTGAAAAAATAATAAAGACGATCTCAATCCGTTAGATGTCACGTGGGCAAATGTGTTTGGAAAGTTTCTGAATGTAATATGTTTGGAAAGTTGACTTCAATTAATACATGGCTTTCTTTTCATTAGGGCTTAAAATCGAATTTTGTGATTTTTTGGATTGTGTTATTTTGTATTTGTGTTGAGTACTAATGGATCTTAATTTTACTCACTTGATTAATTGAGTTGGATGTATAGATACTAACCTAATCTATTTATTATGTCTTGTTTGAGTTAATCTGCAAAGCCTGTGAACCAAAAAAATCAATGCTAGAACTTTTTCAATCTAAAGGGCGTCCCCAATGCACAAGCCTCCCATTATTGCGAGGTCTAGGGAGGATTAGATTTATGTAGTCTTACCTTTGCAAGTAGAGAAGTTGTTTCCACAGCTCGAATTGTGACCTCGAAATCATAATGAATAACTTTACTGTTGCACCAACTTCATCCTGAGAACTTCTTCTATCTCAACCAAACTAATTACTATTGGTTTTCCATAAACTAAAAATTCATATGCTAGCACAATCAAAAAAATAATCTTCTAATTCAAAGTAAATACCATTTAAGCTCAAGAAATGAAAAAAAAAAATTAAAAAAACATATTACATTTTCTTCATACAATACTAAATAAACGAGTCTTGTGTCAAAATAATATTATTTGTATTTATCACTATGAAACCCTTTAATTATTCATGTTAACATAATCAATCTTAATTGGATAATTCTATATCATGTTTATGTCCTATTACGCATCATGTCAAAATGACCATCTTACTTGTGAGTTATGTTGGGAATATATAGAAATGGAGGTTATGATAGTTTCAAAAGATCTGGATGGTAAACAGTAATACAAATGTGATAGAAATCGGGTTGCTCACCAGCTATAGTACTTCGGCCTAAGCGTGGCCTTTCTACGAACAGCAAGTGTTCTGTATCAAAGACCCAAAACGTACTTCTTTACCCAAAGCTTTGGCCTCAATGATCCTATTTTCTTGGTCTCCAAAGGGATTAACTAAAAAGTCTAAGGGTTGGACCAGCTATTAGTTGAAGAGTTCCCTATCTTAGCAATGCAGAATAATATCTCTTTTATTCCGGATAGAATAAGGAGGCTCATGGGGAACCGAGAGGTTCTGAGATGAGTAAGTTAATTTGTTCATACTAAATCAGGAGAGTGTTTTTGAACATCACATACGATATCAATTTTTTCCCTTTTCTTTTTTTTTTTGGGAGGGGAGGAATTGGAGCTCTGGCTTATACGTGACCCCTGTTCTCGCTCTCACTTTAGCTCCCGCTCTATGTCATCTAGGGCAAAACTACAAAGCCAAAGTGTGGTGTGCTTTCAAATTCACCAATAAACATGAAAACAATGCATCGCCGAGAGAATTACTTCTACAATATTGGTTTTTTTTTTTTTAGCAGTCTTCTACAATACTGTTTTTTTTTTTTTTGAACGGTCTTCTGCAATACTATTAGATTAACAATTTTAGGGGTATTACTATTTTGGTCAAAAACTCAAAAATAAAATATTTTTTTAGGACGACGATATGATATTTATAATTCATTAAATTATTTTCTTGCAATATGGATAGGGGATTCTCTGTTCCTGGCACTTACCATAAATAAAATACCAAATGTCGGCCATGAAAGTATATATGGTTTCCAACTCTTTATACATAATGTATCGCTAGAAGAATCAATTTCCTATATATTTTTTGTTTTTCCTTCGGCACTCAAACTTTTCCTTTGTTTTTCATTAATCTTGATGGGATTTATGCTTTTCTTCTCACCAAGGAAAGGAGAATGATGTATAGTCATTTTTAGGAGTGTTAATTGAAACGAATTACTCAAGCTTAGTTGGTTTTGATAGGACTCAGCTTGAGCTCAACTTGTGTTCTGAACGAGCTGAGTTTGAACAATTTTTTATGCTCGTTTTCCTAACAGGTTCGACTCGTTTATATGTAAAATAATCGAATTACTCATGCTCGTCTCATTTTCTAAACAAGTCGAGCTTGAACAATATTTTAGACTAGTTTAGAAAAAACGAGTTAGACAGACTCAGGCTCAAATTCGCAAAATTCATCTCGATTAACACTCCTAGTCATTCATTTCACCTCTTTCTTTTAAGCAAATTATAAATTATCACCTTTATATTTGTCTCAGTAATTCAATATCTCTCATTACAAAATATAAATAGATATGTATCCTTAAGTGTTTTGGACTAAACTTAAATTATTAGAAATTAGGGGTAACATGTACTTGAAAGTACAGTGCAATATAAATAATTTTGAGAGAGATGTTAGCGACCATAAGATGAGTTTATTTGAGACCGTCGAATAAACTTATTGAAGTCTGTCCTATTTTATATTATAAATTCCGTAAAAATTAACAAGTAATGATTGATACAATTTGTAACAAAATATGTCATAAACAATTATTATATCCTTATGTGTATCACATTTTTTTTCTTTCTTAAATTAATCGATCTCTTTTCTATTTATCTATACTATTTCTAAAAGTGGCTTGACAAGAAAAACATTTATTTTTTCCTATTTTAGCCTTGCATAATTTTATAATATCTACTTTATCCCTATTCAAGAATTTACATATAATTATTGAAGGAATAAATTCATTTTTGGCTTTTGAGTTTCTATTTTCTTCTTAAATAAATTTATATATATATATATATATATATACACACACACACACACTACTACCACTCCTCCTAAAAAACTACTAAACCCATTAGATTAATTACCCTAATCAAGTACATAATATCATATTTAACTCATTGCCCGTCCATCTTCTAATCAATTATTGAGGGATACATTTACTACATAAATTTATGACTGTTTGGATGTTAAGTATGTACAAATTCACTCCTTAACCACTGATTAGTAATATTAATGCAATTTTTTTATCCTTTTTAGACCTTACAAATTCTCCAAGCAAATTTCTAATTACAGTCTAATGCATTGTATTTATGAAAGACCATCCCTTCTCTCCTTCACCATTTGTCTATTGTACCCCAAAAGACGATGAATCGGATTTCTTTTACCTATTGATTCTTCCTTTACTTGATAATACTTCAAATCTATTGCATGTTAGGACCCTTTCAGTTGCACCCAATTCTCTTGTAAATCCTTTGTGTCAAACTTATCATTCAAATTTAATGATAATCAGTCTTTTTCACTAACTCACTGTGAAAATCTCAATATTTTCAAGTCGTGAAACAAACGGTTGTTGAAGAACTGTTAAAGCCATTAAATTGCTATGGAAGAGAATGTACGATTTTCAACTCTATATATTTTCTGGAGAGTGTTTTTTTATTTGGTGTTCTCAACACCCATGAAATAATTTTTGGTTTTTTTGAGTTTGATTAATTCCAGAATATAAAGATAATAGATTTTGTTGGGCCAATGATAAAGGCGGTTGGGCCTTGATTTCCATGGGAGAGTATGCATGCTTTTATAATTGATTTATTCCATACTCAATAACCAGAAAATTGGTTCATGTATGAAGCTTCTATTTTTTTTATGTCATCGTTATGAGAAATGTAGTGGGACTTTCACAAAGATATATGCGGGATAGTGTACTTCTTGATTTCATGCCTTCTGGTAGCCTAATGTGTGTGGGATTATTGGATGATATGGAGCGAGAGCAAGTTAGTGTTGATTTCATCCTGAGTTAGTGGTGGAATGCTTGAACTCTCGGGGCTATTACAGATTATCACGATAACATTTTGTTTCCATCTATGGTAGGCTATGAATTACTGCACTGCTTTAACCTAATTAATTTATACTACTGCTCTGGTTTGATTATATGTTTGACATGTTTATCAATCGCTTTTTTATTATTTGCGTTTTCTTGTGATTTTAGTTCAAGGCTGTTACTTACGAAAAAATTTCCCACTCTCCATTGGTGATCAAAGTTCATCCAATGTACTTATTTTTATATGTAGAATTTATTCCTTCTTCTTTTTTTTTTTTTTTTTTTTTGTGTTATAAAATAATAATGCAGGTTCCATCAATGAATTTTTTGCTTTACGAATCCTGAATCTTCTCACTACCAAGAAGGCCAACACTGCCCAAGGATTCTTAGTAAGCAAAAAATATTCATGATTGCACGGTCACTTAATCCTATTGTTTAGATTGATATTATATTGTTCATCCAGGTTTTGTTTTGTAATTGTTTGTTTGGAATTAAAATATTTTGATTTTTGGAGTGTAATTATTAGGCAAACAACAAAATGGCGGTACAAGAAATGAACAGATAATGTCAATTTACGGTATAAGGATTTCTTCATCTTTCACGACGGCTAGAAATTGCAATTGAGAAAAGCTCAATGAGTGTAAGCTGGACACAAGCAGGCCAAATCAAGATCCAAAAGAAGCAGCACATGGATGTGCCAAACACCGCCCTTTCCATTCCCATTATGAACGACGGCATGGTTATTGTTACACAATTGCCAGAGTTACCCTGACTCCAACTGGAAGCTTGAGACCGGAACCAAGAAAAAACTACCAGTCACTGAAATGATGGAGTCAAGAAAATGACTCAGTGACACTAAAATGCAAAGGTCATGTTCTCAGGTCCAAGACGTCGTTAAATATAAGAATGTTGTGATGGTAAGCTTGAAAGGACTGTAGAATTGTTAGGGAGACGGAGAGACTACCAGATGCAAGGGGAATAGTGGAAGATTATTGAAGAAGACATAAGAGAGAGCTAGCTTTGCCAAGATTATCTCAAATAGAATCTGTTGGCTCTACACAAGTTATAGATCCATCTATCATATCTCTTCATATCATCAAGTAGTCAACGTGACTATCGTATTTGCGCGAAATGAACTTTCCTCAAAGCATTGGGCCTGTTTTACTCTTTTTCTCAAATAACAATGTATTTTTCAATTGTGTTATTTAATTTGCGACATATTTCTGTTAATCAATACCATCATCAGAAGAAAATGTACGCTAGCTTCTTATGGAATGGTCTTGAGTTTTGTCTACTTTTATCTCTATGAAAGACATCATGTTTTGCATTATTCACAGAGTGGCTAATATTAACTTAAGCATAACCCAAAATTATTCATGTGCAATGCATGTGTGCACCAATTATTAGTTACTTCTAAATGTCACTATAAGTAAAAAACTTTTGATTACTATTTTTACCCTCAAACAATTCAAAAAAGTCATTTTTGTTAACTCATTTATGCTACAACAGAAAACTAACAATCACAAGTATAACTGATACGCATAATTTTAGTCCTTACAAATTCTAATAATTAATTTTTAAGTTTCAATTTTTATTGAGTTTAAATTTTTATAGGACTTTTTTTAAGGCCTAAAGTCTTATGGATTTAAATAATGAGACAAAGAAGGGCAAATGTAATTTTTCCCTCATTTTTAAATGACACTGTAGCGACTCTTTTAAACACTTAATTATTTCGTATGTAGGCTTAATTGATTTCTTAGTGTACGACGGACGAACGTTGGTCATAACACAAACATGAAGTGTGGATTGGATAGTAATTAGCGGGATAGAACAATTCATGGTATCAAATAAATTATAGATAGTAAGTTAGATGAGAGAGCAAAGAGATACATCTACGAGGCCAAAGGGTGGTGTGGCTTCCAACTCATCAGCAGACATGTCAAGAAGGCACCACAGAGGGAATTACTTCTAACATACTGTAAGAGTTTAAATTTTAGGAGGAGTACTCTTCTGGCCAAGAATCCAACAAGGAAGTTATTATGGCTTCTTAGCTCACACATTCTTTTACTGCAATATGGGTTAAGGTTGACTTGGGTTTCATTCACTCCCTGCAGATGAATTAAAGTTAGATTTTTTAAATTAAATTATGATAAAATTTGAATGAGAGTTTTGATGTATTTTTTATTTATTAAATGTGAGATATGTGTACCCCATATATTTATCTCCTTTTAAACCGTGATCTAAACATACCATAAGAGTTTATGAATTTCAACACTTTATCCATGACATGTCCCAAGGAAATTTCCTGAAAATTAACGGTTTATTAAAACATGATGTCATAATAACTTTCATATACCATACATATCACAATTTTAAATTTTTTTCCTAAATTAATCAATTTGAAATTTAAATAGATTAAAGAAATGATGTTGTTTTTACTCTATATTGCGAGCCCCGAGCCCCATCCATTGTCGCAAAAATAAAGTTAAAGTGGGTGTAGCAAGATAAAGTATTATTAGTTCAAATCATACAACAGTTAAATATAATTTAATTTTTTATTTTATACTCCTTTGATATATTTTTTTCTTAGTTTTACATAGAATCATCAATTTACATAAATAAAAACATGTATTACTTGAATGCTGAATGAAATCTCTTTACATTTCTAATTTTATTAGAGCTAATCTCACTTTGCACTCTAAAATATGTTTTGATTCTCAGTTTATAGTTTTAATCATTAAAAATTTTAATTTACACCCTCAATGCTACGAATTGATAGCAATGTGAATTTGACTCAGACTATCGTTCAATTTTTCATTATAAATTTAGACACCTGAGGTGCAAGTGCGCATATCTACCGCTGTAGATCTTCTCCGGCCATCAATTTGACACTATTTTATGTATTAAAAATATAATTTTATAATATGATTTTATTAATCCGATAGAAACTAATCATATTATGTGCAACTCGTTTGAGACGCCAACGTGATGAAAATTTATACATAAGTCTATGTCTAAAATATTTACAATTTATGTGTTTCAATTTATAACAAAAACTTGAAGGCAGTCTAGACGAGATCCACATTAATATCAATTCATAATATTGAGGATATAAATTAATGTTTTTAATGTGCGAAAGTACAAATTGAGAATCCAAACATCTCCTACAAGCGTAAAATAAGATTTAACTATAGAGACATGTATAAATGATGCATTGCTTCTCATCCTTCCATACATAAAACATCATCAATATATTCGTCCTTAAACTTGCCGAAATGGCAATCTCAGGAACCAATTTCAACCTGTTCAGCCACCGTTCTGTGGCTTACGAATCTGCATCAGAAAATAAACCAGACTCACTTTCATTCTACCGTAGTTTCTTGAGAGACAATGGCGCGGTACCGATCGACAAACTCGGCCACACGGTCCTCCATCTTCTGGCCATCAATGGCAATGTGGCCGCCATGGAAAGCCTACTTCAGGCAGACCTCCTGCTCGACGAAATGCTCGTGAGAAAGGATGTCAACGGCAACACTGCGCTGCACGAAGCTGCGAGGTTTGGACATAAGGGTGTGGCGGAGATCATGGTGAAGAAGAAGCCGAGTTTAGCTTTCGAGAGGAATAATTTGAACGAGACGCCTCTTTACCTTTCCGCTGCGTATGGTAAGAAGGAAGTTTTCGAGCTTCTGGAAAGTTATAGCGATTGCAGAGCAAGGAGGTACGATGGCTGCACCGTTCTTCATGCTGCGATTGAAGGAGAACGTTACAGTATGTTTTCACTTCCATTTGTTTTTTAATATTCATTTCAAAGTGGTAATAAATAAGATCACCTGCAATCTTCCTTGATGGAACATATATATTAGGAAGCTTAACCTGGCACCAGGGGCGGCCCAACGTAAATGGGTTTAACTATCACAATGTAATATTTGGTGCAAAAGATTATTCGCATTACGTTTTAGGAGTGAGCTAGTAGTACAAACGTGCATTCAAAGAGAGAGAGAGGGGCTAGCTTTTCTGAGGGAAAAAATTAAAGCAATCATATATAAAATATAATATTACGAGGACTTTATTGAACTTAACTAAGTGGAGAAATCTTTTAGGCCTAATAAAATTAGAAATTGAATTGGGCTCTAAAAGTGAGGGCCTAAAAATTCAGGATCCATTTAATACTCAAATTTATAAAATTTTCGACCTTAGAGGCCTCTATGGCTAGGGAACCCTGCCTGACACAATCCACAAGTACAGCATTGCATTTGCGGTGACAACCTACCCGTGCCGTGAGTTTTGGAAATTGTAGTTTAATCTTTTTACCTAGTTTTATTAACATAAAAAAGAAAAGATAAGATCGCAATGAGAAGTGCCCACGTAATATAGATATCTCTGAGCATAACAACGATATTAAGAGCTAGGTTCTTAATTTTGGACCTCCTCCATAGTATTGGTATGTGTCACACAAAGCATCTAATGTGATAATTTAGAGTAATAGCCTAACACAAAAGAATTTGCATGTAAGAAATGTGAAGTTATGAATGAAAAGCCACCCGACTATCTCAACAACTTAAGATTTTGTATTTTGTCAACTAGGTTTGGTTGTGAGCATATTGGACTCATACCCTGATCTTGCTCAAAAACATGATGAGAAGGGTACTACTCCTTTCAATTTGTTGGCCTCAAAACCATCATCGTTTAGAAGCAGATCGGCATATGTGTTGTATGATCTAAGCAGGACACCTTTCATCCCCTGGCAGGTAGTTGAAGCAGTAATCTACAACTGTAAGTATTACATCATTACACCACCCTAGTATTAAACGTAATTTTTTGTTTATATATCTATTTTGTGCCGCTTATTCCAACTTCCTTTTTAGAATATAACTTAAAAAGGAAAATCTTTAAGTTTTGTCCCAGAAACAATCAAACAACAAAGAGCCGAATAGGTGTCCTAAGGTTTCCACATCTTGTTTTCTTTCTTTCTTATGAGGTTATGACACGCTGGGCCTTCAGAATGGCAATAATTGATTGAGGTCTTTGAAATGTATACTAGCACATCTTTCTTCATCTGCTTGAGCTTGTAGAAAAGTTATTTTTTTTTATCAAGCAGTTAAGTAATAGCCTACTTAACTAGAATGACTTTTGAGTTTTGCATTATTTTGTGGCTGAGCAGGTATTCCAACAATGTATGTCAAGACAGCTTTGGAGCCACAAGCTGCCAGGAATGTAGAGGACCCAAATGATAATAGACTTGGAATTTCCAAACTAGAAAGGTCTTCTTTCATCAGAAGAATCTTAGGTGTGCTAGCTCTTCTTATTCTTGTTTTTCGTCTGCTTTTCTTTAATTTTCAATGAATTAAAAAGATTCACATACTTGATTTCTGGTTAAACAAGCTAAAAATCCTAAAGAAGAGAAGTCAACTACCGGATGAAACTATATTGCCACCATTCAAAAAGAAAGTATGAATAGCATTTTCCAGGACTATCAGTCACTTCATCACTTTCAATGGTACATGCAATTTATGATATTTTTCTTTGTCTGCTGCTGCTTCTACTTTATTTAGAGTTTCTCTCCTGTGATATAGGTTACTGGTATTTCAAAAAAATTGATGATCCCAAGCAAAAGCATGAATTTTCCGTAGTGCTGGCAAAGAGATTGATTGGCAAAGAAGATTGGAGTCGGTACATTTACTATGAAAGTATAGACCCTGAAGACAGCTCATTTGGGATATCTCCAAGGAAGACAAAAACAGTGCCTGACCCGCTAATACAGGCAACAAAGTTCGGCTTTCTCGAGCTGGTAATGGTGATCCTCCAAAAATATCCCGAGGCTGCAGGTTCCTTTGATGAGAATGGAAAGAACATACTGCATATAACAGTGGAGCAGAAGCATAGGTTTATGTATGACTACTTGATGAACTTTGGTGCATATTAGGATAGGATGCTAGCAGATATTGATATCCAAGGGAACACCATCTTGCATCTTGCAACATGCGTGGGGTATCCGACAAGCTCTCCTTCTGGATTCACAGATGCTGGTGATCGATGGAATGCCAATTTTCATGTTGGGGC
The DNA here is from genome assembly GCA_963454935.2 of Ilex paraguariensis. Taxonomy (NCBI): domain Eukaryota; kingdom Viridiplantae; phylum Streptophyta; class Magnoliopsida; order Aquifoliales; family Aquifoliaceae; genus Ilex; species Ilex paraguariensis. The sequence continues at coordinate 23,583 of CAUOFW020002323.1, forward strand.
AAAGCGGGGAAGTGTTGGAGTGGTGAACCAGCTGAGTTGGGATGTGCTTTGGTTTAAGGTATTGAAGGCAATTTTAGACTTTATAGCATGTGGATGTGGGGGGAAGTTTGGTCCCCCTACTGTCAATGTGGGTTTGCCACTGCCCATGGCCCGCCGGTCCACTGGTTGCAGGCCAACTCTCAACCTTACTCTTAGCACAATACTTAAAACACCTTAAACCTCGTTGATGCTTCCTAATCCTTTTTCTTTTTCCTACAGCGAGTAAAGCATGACTCTTATCCACACCTATGGCATCTTCACAACATTGAGGGAAAGGCAGCAGAAGAATTATTCGAAGAAAATCACTCAGTTCTCCGAGAAGAAGCAGAGAAAGCAGCCAAACATGTGAGTGACAACTTAATCATCGTCGCCATCCTCATCGGCACAATCAATTTCGTGGCATTTTTCACTGTCCCTGGAGATTTCAATCAAAACACTGGCATTCCCATGTTCTGTGAAAATTATAAGCAAGAAATGGATTTCTTCCTGGTGTACATAGGCCTTGGTCTCTTCTTCGTGTTTCTGTCCTTAGCAACTCTCATGTTAATTCAGCTATCGTGGTTTGACACCAAGGATTTTCACATTGCCATTCCAGCAAAAACTATACTTTCCTGCATCACCATTATCTACTCCACTTGTTTTTCTGCCACAGCGTATGCTCAGTGGTATATTCTTGAAGGGAAATTGTCAACCTTCTTGACCACCTTTTTGACTTTGTTCCTATTGCTTGTGTCGGCAGTGTTGGCCCTCATAATGATCAACACGAAGGTATTGATATTCTATTACATGTACTATGCGATACGCTATTTGCTGTCTTATAAAAGCCAGGACTAGTAGAGCCTGCTTGTTTATAGTTTTATTTGATGTTTGCATTGAAGAGAATTACAAATGAACAAAGGCCTTCTTTTTGTTGGTACAATGGACAAGGAAATCAGAGTTACCTAGGTGCTCTTACAATAGTTAATACTGGTTAGTTTAGCACTAATTAAGTGCCTGATCTTACCGGGATTCAACCATTTGTAATTTCTTAAGTTGACAAACCATCCACCCATTGGTTTTCTTCTCGAATAATATGCTTTGGTTGAATGTAAGCTAGTCATTACATACTTGCAATTCTTAACCAGTGCTCTGTTTGTATGTCTTTCAACATTGAATGTGATTGAACTTATTGCTCCCAAGGAGTCTATATCTACCGTGACTCTATTGTAAGTGTGGCAATTTCTAACACAACACGAAAACATGACTCAAAATCGACCCAAAATTAGCGAATTCGAGTTAAGGATTTCTCGACATGACGCTATGGTCACCGAGTCTAAGCTGATTTTGCGGCCCCAGAATGAAGCTGGTTCATCGGAGATCATGTCGGTAGTTACTGTTCCGACCCCAGATTTGGGGCCTCAATACGAGCAGCTACAAGGGCATTCTTGGCGTGTTGATAAGCCAAAAATTAGAGATAACAATCAAAGGATTCCTATTGCTAAGGAGGGAATCCCGGAGGGAGTAATCCCATTACAGATTCATAGTTAAGATTTGGTGATTAGCTTAAATAAGGAAAGGAGGGAAGGGGTAATTCCAGCTAGGCTTGAGTTTCTGGGCCTTACAAAAACTCAACAAGCCTCTAAAATAGGTGATTTATATAGGGTGGGCCTAACCTCAGACTTCTTAACTGCGGTCCATATGGATATATTGGAGCTAGTGGAAATCAAGGGCTCAATCATAGAACACCCAAAAGACCTAATCCAAACGAAAGATATTGCTTTTTTTGGATAGGGGTCTTCGCCTCCTGAGCTCAACATTGGGGCAGTTAGGAATTTGAAGCTGGCTAACAAGGGAAAGGAAAGTGGTCTCGTAAGGCCAAATCTCCTATTCCAAATGCAAATTGGGAAATCCAAGAGGTCAATGTGGGTGACAAGATACAGGGAGATGATTGAGGGTGTTTAACAATTCTTGGAAATGACAATGTTTCTTGCAAGACGGTTCAAGTATTACAATCCACTTTTCTCAACTCATCAACATCGGCGGCAACTATTGATCAGTCCCGCTAGGAGCTATGATAGACGTCTGCTAGAACTGCCAAGGGGTTGGGAACCCTTGTGCAGTTTGTGCGCTTCTTGATCTGGTGAAGCCGAAAGAGCCTAGTTTGGTTTTCTTCATGGAGACCAGGCTATAGATAAAATAAAGTTTTGGATTGGTTTGTTGCAAGGGATGGCGGTTGATGTGTGAGGTAGAGGTGGGGGGCTCGCCTTATTGTGCAAAAGGGGAGTCTGAATTAGTGTCAAAAGTTTCTCAAATTTCCATATTGATGCAGTTGTTGATGAATTCAAAGTAGTGGCGTTTTGTGGGCTTCTATGGTCACCCTAAAGTTAGTTTTAGAAAGCATTCTTGGAGATTGTTGAAGCTAATAAGTCAGAGATCTACTCTCCCTTGGATTTGTGCGGAAGACTTTAATGAGATGGTTTCTTCTGAGGAGAAATGGGGTGGGCAGGATTGTTCAATTTGGCAAATGAGGGAGTTTCGTGAAGCTATTGATGTGTGTCAATTATAGGATATAGGGTTCAAGGGTAGTCCTTTTGCATGGTGGAGTGGGAGTGTCCATCCGTACTCAGTTAAGGCCAAGTTGGATAGAATTTGGGAGACGCCTTTGTGGTCCTCTTTATTCCCACACAGTAGTGTCAAACATCTACCCACTACGGACTCGAATTATTGTCAAATTCTATTTCGTGTAGCAGATTCACAAGATGGGGGAGTAGGATGGAGGAGGAAAAAATGTTTTTGCTTTGAGCCAATGTGGCTTATTGACCCATCTTGCTTGGAAGTAATTCGTCAAAGTTGGCATGGTTTCGGTTCGGGTTCGCTTGAGCATCATTACCTCAAAAATCTGAGAAGTTGCAGAGTGGGATTATTGAAGTTGAAGTATGAGAAATTTGGTAATATAACAGCTAAGATTCAGACAAACAGAGAAAGGATATCTAATTTACAAGCAAGGGTCATCACAGAAAATAAGGAATGAATTAAGGGAGGTCCAGTCTCATATTAATAACCTATTGGAGGTGGAGGAGACAATGTGGAGGTAGCGTTCTAAATCATTGTGGTTGAAGGAGGGTGATAGAAACACGAGTTTTTTCCATGCTCAAGCAAGTTCAAGGAAACAAAGGAATTGGATTACAGGTATTTTTTAATGAGGAGGGTACATGGGTGACAGAGCAGGAACAGATTGAAAGATTAGCAATTAATTATTCTACAGATTTATTCAGGTCGGCGCATCCTTCTTTTCAACAGATGGAGCAAGTTACAAACAATGTTGATCCGAGTGTTTCACCTGACATAAATCATACTTTGTTAGCAGAATTTATGCCATCTGAAGTAGCAGTGACTTTGAACCAATTTCACCCAAATAAATTCCTAGGCCCAGACGGTATGGGGCCAATTTTCTTCCATAAATTCTGGAATGTGGTGGGTGATGATGTCACATGAGTGGTTTTGGATTTTCTAAACTTAGATAATCCATGTTGCAGTCTCAACTATACACACATAGTATTGATACCCAAGCTACCAAACCCAGAGAACATGACACACTTTTGCCCTATTAGTTTGTTTAACGTAGTGTATAAACTGATAGCGAAAGTCCTTGCTAATAGACTAAAGGAGAATTCTACCCAAGATAATTTCAGAGTTCCAAAGTGCTTTCATACTAGGATGGTTGATTACAGATAATGTATTTATTGTTTATGAGGTCAATCACTACCTAAAGCAAAAGAAAATGGGAGGTAAGGCCTACATGTCACTCAAACTTGATATGAGTAAGGTCTATGATAGAATTTAGTTGAATTTTTTAGAAGCAACAATACGTTGCATGGGTTTCGATGAACGTTGGGTGAAAGTATCTTACTCTCTTATAATCAATAGGGAACAAACAAGTTTTTTTCAGGCCGCAACGAGGTTTACGATAGGGAAGTCCTCTCTCGCCTTATTTAGTTTTGTTGTGTTCAGAAGGTCTTTCGCCACTCTTAAGAGCAGGTGAGGCTAGGGGAAGTCTAAAAGGAATGTTAGCAAGAAGAAGAGGGCCAATTTTCTCTCATTTATTCTTTGCGGATGCAACCTTCTATTTGCCCAGGCCTGTAAACTCCCACATGTTTATATTAATATAGTAATGTACTTGTTTAGTGATTATAATATATGTAATGACGTAAGAATAAACCATATATATTGAAACCGTAAGAATAAATACTAGGGAGGCAAATTGATTGTAAAATTTAATTTAATTTTATTTTTTAGGTGTTTAAGGTTGATAAGTGTAACAAAGTAAAAATAGTCAAAATAATATTATCCTTGAACCTGGGAGGTCCGAAAAACTTGGGATAGTCATAGCACATATAGTAGTTCAGATGAATAAAATAGTAATTTTAGTGTTTCGAGTATAAATTTATTTTAGTTTCGAAATAAATCATAAAAATAAATATTTTTAGGTTAAAATAACATTAAAAATAAATCCGGAACGTCGAAAAACCTTAAGGTAGTCATATAGATCACATTGGAGATTCTTAGTGGCAAAATCGTAATTTTAGAAAAAAATCAAATCAGCCTGTGAACAGTAAAATCAGGATTTGGCTGACCTTATAACACCATTTCATCTCATTTTTCCTCATTTCCTTCACTCCACTCTCACCCCACACGTCTTGGAACCTTAGAGGAAGATTAAGGGAGGAAAAAAATGGAAGAAGGAGGTCACTAGAGTTTGGATTCTCACTTGGAATTTTGATTCAAGGTAGAGATTTTCTTCCACCCTTGTTCATTGAGATTAGGATATTTATATATGTATGTTTTGCCTCTAAATGTTATATATATGATATAAAATCATTCTCTCTTAGTCTTTTTTTGCAAAGATTACATGTTTTGAACAAAGTTATAATTGAATACCCATGAAATCTATTTTCTTGCTTTAAAACCCTAATTTTTGGAGAGTGATGGATTTTCTTCTTAAATTCTTCATTTATTATTGATTTTCAAACTATAGTGTTTTGTGTTGAGTAAAAAAATGATGTTGTTGTGATCTCTTGTATTTTTCTTAATTGGTTATTGAAATTGTCACATGATAAATTTGGAAATTTTTGAGATATGCTTATAAATTAAAATTTTGAGTTTGGTATTACATCTCTTATGAATGTGGGATGACCATGGGTGGCCTTTGACAAGATATCGTAGAGTTGGTAGACGTTCTTCATATTTCGTGTGGGTTTGAACTTTTTCTACCACTCATAGTGGGGTTAGTGCTTTGGTAAGACTAAACCGCTATTGCTCACGGGTATCGAGGCAGAGGGTTAGTATACTAATGTCTGGGTTGGATACGTCACTGCCATTAGTATGATATACGTCATTCCTAAAGTTTGGATGTCTTTGAGAAGATTTGTGTGTGTGTGTGTGGGCTAGATGTTACTCAATGTGTTGATTCATGTAGATGTCTTACATCATAGTTGAGATATATATATTGTTGTGAAATGTTCAAGTTATGAATTATTATTTATTCTACCAGAGATGATTTCTACAAAAATATTGGGAAGTATGGGATTCCGCAAGAACTTGTGAGAAACAATTTATGGTGAAATGAATTATTAATTGTATATTGAGTTCTTTTATTCATTAAATTATTGTTGTTACTTAAATTTGAGATCTGTTTCAAATGTCCCTGTTTTCTTCAAAAGTTATATATGTTATTTGTAAAATAAGACTGATCATTTTATATGCTTTTCTAAACCTTGTTCGGGTTTGGAAGAATTTTTCTTCAGAACTTCGTGTTCACCCCCTACTTAACAACCTTTTCAGATTATCCTCTCGAGGAAGAGCTTGGAGTCGAGGAGCCTGAACATTGGGAGACTCCGATAGACGGGAGCGTGAATCCCGAGGTGAACGCTTAGAACAACACTTTTTTTTGTTCTAGACTAGGATATTTATTTTGAACATTGTGAAGTCTAGTTTTTCTTTTGTTATTCCGTTGCGCTATGATAGTTAAATTTTTGGGATGTAAATGACATGGTTGGGCATATTCTTTTGGATAATATTGTAAATTTTATGGATGAAAAATGAAGTCTTATTTATTTATGGATCATATTAGTGTTCTCATGATGAAAATAGTTTTATACAGTAATGTGGTCAATATTTATTCATAAATGGACTCGGTGTGATTAATATAATATAATTGCACAGGTTGTGTTTTGGGTAGAGCTCTTCGTACAAAAGAGACTCTGCCCGAATTTTGTTAAATTAAGGATCCCCAATTTTTGGGGCATTACAAGGCCACCAAGGGGGACTGTGAGACTATTATGGAGTGTCTCCATAAATATGAAGTGGCGTCCGAACAAGAAGTTAATTTCTCAAAATCTGCTGTTGTGTTTAGTAAGAATACCTCGTCTGCTGTTCTGGGGGAAGTTCAGAGTATGTTACGAGTTCCTATAGTTGTACAACATGATAAATATCTGGGGCTTCCTTTAGTGATTGGAAAAACGAAGCGTGTCATTTTTGATTCCATTCGTGAAAGGGTTTGGATGAATATACAAAGTTGACAAGAGAAACTCCTATCTAGTGCAGGTAAAGAGGTCCTTATTAAGTCGGTAGCACAAGCCATCCCAACATATGCTATGTTGTGTTTTAAGCTACCCTCTACATTATGTGCAGAACTGAACAGTTTGATGGCGATGTTCTGGTGGGTAGTAATGGTTCTGAGAGGAAAAATCATTGGTTAGCTTGGGAGAGATTATGTAGACCGAAGAATAGAGGCATGATGGGCTTCCGGAATATTGAAGCTTTTAACTACATCCTTCTTGCTAAACAGATTTAGCAGCTTTTTCAATATCCATCATCATTGCTGGGAAGAGTGTTAAAGTCTAAATACTTCCCTAACACATCAATTATGGACGCTAAACTAGGCTATAATCCCTCTTTTACTTGGCGTAGTTTGCTGGATTCTAAAAAGTATGTGGTAGAGGGCCTACGCTGGAGGATTGGCAATGGGAGGAATGTCAGAATAAAATCAGATAGATGAATTCCAAGACTAACTAGTTTTAAGGTTATCAGCCCTCTCTTGAAGCTAGCAGATGATGTTTTGGTGAGTTCACTAATTGATGATGATTGGGAGATAGACAAATTATATGAGGTATTTCTGGATTTTGAGGCGAAGGAAATACTATCAATCCCTATTTGTCCAAATCTTCCCAATGATCAGCAGTATGGCATTATACAAAGTCGGGGAAGTTTTCGGTTAGGAATGCATACCACTTGATTATGGACAGTAGATCTCACGGAGGATCAAGCAGCAGCCAAGGACAATGGGGTGGTGCTTTTGTGTGGAGCTTAAATATTCCAAACAAGGTTGAGATATTTGCATGGAGGGCGATCCCAAATATATTACCGACACAGTGCAACCTAGTGAGAAGGAAATTAAATGTAGATAATGACTGCTCCCTCTATGGTGCTGCTCATGAATCTTCAATCCATGTCTTCCTAAAATGCCTTTTTACAAAATAGGTGTGGTTGGAATCTTCAATAAGGATGCTAGATTGTCCAACTACTTCGATTCATAACTGGCTGGGGGCTGTTACACTAAGCCTATCATCACTGGAGGTAAGTCGTGTGTTAGTTATTTGTTGGTCTATTTGGTATAATAGAAATAAGGTTCGTCTAAAAGGGGCTGTCTAATCCCCTGCCCAAGTAATAGACTTTTTAGAATCATATCTAGAGCAGTTTATGGAGGCACAGAATCGCAAAACTCTAAGAAACATTTCCCCTCCAAGTGTTGCCTTGTCTTGTTGGTCTGTTCCCCCTTGTGGTGTTGTGAAGATAAACTTTGATGGGGCTGCATTCAGCTCTATTAAAGTAGTGGGGATTGGGGTTGTCAAAGATTGGAGGGGTAAATTCAAAGGTGGCTTATGTAAGCTAGTGAAAAGTCCTTTGGGTGTCGAATGTGTGGAGGCGCTGGCTGCATATTATGCAGTGTAGATAAGTTTAACTAGTGTTATATTAGAGGGAGATTCAAAATCAGTTGTGGAGGATATCAGGAGAGAGGAACCGAATCTTTCCAGCCAAGGAGTCTTCATTGAATAGATTAAAAAGCTTGTCATACAATTCCAAGAGTTTTCTATTTCTTGGGTGAGGCGTTCTGCTAATGTTGTGGCGGATAAACTATCTCACTATGCTTTTCATTGTAATAATTTTGTCTTATGGAGAGAGGACTATCCAAAATTTTTGGATCCTCTTCTCCAAAATGACGTTCAAATTTAGTTTATAATAAATATTGTCGTTTCACATCAAAAAAAAAAAACATTCAACTCATCCAATTAATACTCAATTTATCAAAATTAACATCTAAAATTATCCAATAAAAATTCAATTTATCAAATCAACACCAAAGTAATATGAAAATTCATCAAATAAATATTTAATTCATTAACTCAACACCAAATTAACATTCTATTTCATCTAATAAGCAATCAATTAATCAAATTAATATTTAAATTCAACTATTGACATTTAATTCATCCAATAAATATTCATTCATCAAACTAACACCAAATTTATATTCAATTCATACAATTTATATTAATTTGGTGCTAATTTGATGAATTGAATATTAATTTGGTATTTATTTGATGAATTGAATGTTAATTTGGTGTTAATTTAATGAATTGAATATTAATTGGATGAAATTGAAGCATAATTTGATGAATTTAATGTTAAATAGTTAATTTGATTAATTGAATGTTTATTATACGAAATGGAATGTTAATTTGTTGAATTAAATATTAATTTGGTGTTGATTTGATGAATTAAATGTTTATTCAATAAATTTCTATGTTACATTGGTGTTGGTTTGATAAATTGAATTTTTATTAGATAATTTTAGATGTTAATTTGATGAATTGAGTGTTAATTAGATGAATTTGAATATAAATTGGCTAAATTGATTGTTAATTTGATGAATTAAATATTTATTTGATGAAATTGAATGTTAAGTTAATTTGATGAATTAAATGTTTATTAGATGTCAATTGGCATTCAATTAAGGAGGATAGTAGAGAGAGAAGTTTTGCCTTCTTGATTCCTTTTCATGAGTTCTTCACCAACACAACACCAAATCCCACCAAAACCACCAGATATATCCACTAATTCACCCCAAACCTATGCTTCTCTATTAAAAAATCAATCTCTGCAACCCATTGATAGATCATTACCAGAAAAAATTGACAAGCCTATAGTATTTTACCAAGGAGAACCAGCCTTCTATTTTACAAATGAAGAAATCCAGAAGTCCAGCCAATCCCTCCAATATACCTTGATTGGAAAATGCTATTATGGTAGGCCTTCTCTTGGGTTATTAAAGAAGTAATCAAATCCAAATGGAAAGGTGATTTTACAGTTGGATCCATTGATCAAAAGCATGTGCTTCCAAGGTTTGAATTGCAAGAAGATTATGTGAAGACATGACTTAAGGATGCAACCTTGATAGAAGACTACTTATTCAGATTTTTAAATGGTTTCTGGCTTTGTTCCAAGCCCTCGATTGTGCCTTTGTGGATCTCACTACCTGGCTTGCCTTTGAATTTTTTCAAAAAACCTTACTTAGAGCTCCTAGTAAAGCCTATTGGAAGAGTCTTAGCTTATGATCAGGCTGCTCTCTCTTTGACAAAACCATGAGTGGCAAGGGTATGTGTAGTGATCAATCTCCTATTGAATAATCCTAATAGGATCTGGATTGACATGGGAGGGGAAAGAGCTAGATGGCAAAGGATAATCTATGAAAGGAGAAAAAAATTCTGCAAGAGCTGTAAGAAGCAAGGCCATGGCGATGATGCATGTAGGAAAAGGAAAGTTACTCCTCTGAAGGATGATAGTCAAAGGGAGAATCCAGAATTGGAAGAGACCATCACAGGAAAGGCAAGTAAAGAGCAAAATAAGGGGAAGGAGATATAGCCACAATCAAAGCAGATAAATTTGATTGAAGGGAGGAGACAGCTTTAGTTCGAGAAAATGAATTTGATTTTAATTCTTTTATGGCTTCGTCCAAGGAGTTACTATCAATGCTTAATAAGGTTGAGCTAAAGAAAAAGAGACAACAAGAGAAATTGTCTGCTTTAGCCATGGAATTTGATGAGGTCCAACCCATGGTATCTTCAAATATTATGAAAAGATCAAAAACCTTCATGCTGACAAAGCCAAAGTAATCCTATAGGTTTAGACGATATTAGACGATTGAAAATCCCCAACAGAATAATAGGAGGTGATGATGGTATTCAAAATCTCCTACAGAATCCAAGATTTGTTAAAGTCCAAGGCCAAGTTTGGATTGTGTTCCGAAAATAGTTTTTTGTTCTCAAAATTTTAAAAATACCCAAAACTTATTTGTTTAGCATTTTTGTTCTCTAAATTTTGGGAAAAAATGAGATTTGAGTCAAAGTTTTTGGAAACAAGGAGAACAATTTTGGATCTTCAAATATAGGTATAAATAAATAAATAAATATATATATAGATATATACGTATAAATATATATACCAATATTTATATATATATATATATATATATATATATATATATATATATATATATATATATATGTATAAATATATATACCAATATTTATATATATACACATATGTATATACATATTTATATATATTTATACGTATATATATATATATATATATATATATATATATATATATATATATATATATATTTATTTATTTATACCCATATATTTATATATATAATATTTATACATATTTATATATATAATATATACAAATAATATATATATATATAATATGAAATTGTCAATATAAAAATAAATTTTTTATATTTTTTTATTAATATTTGAATTACTGTTTAAATATACATTTAGGCTGTCCAAATAGGTTTTACTATTTTCTGTATTGTAAAATTGTTTTTGAAATCTTCTAATCAAACAAGTTTTTTATCTCAAAAAATATCAAAACCACTTTCTTAAAATTTTTCTCAAAAACTGTTTTCGGATACCATTTTTTGAAACGCAAACCAAACAACCCCAAATTTTGCCTCTTGGAATTTATCTCTCCAGTTGAGCGCCTCACAGCTGGAATGGTCAAGGAAGGAAAGTTTTCGTTTTATACTCCACATTCATTGGGAGATTGTTGTTATCATGATCTGCCCAGTCAAGGAAGGGAGGAGATTACTGCTTCAAGACTCTCAACATTTTCGGGCTTATTCTAGGAGATAACTAAAGCTTGGTATTCAAATTCCAATTGAAGCCGAGATTTGCTACAATCCAAACCTTGTCTCTTCCAATTTGAATACTCCAACGTCAATCATGTGCATGGGGAAGTATTTAATGGTAAGTGGTGGGTCACAGGCATGCACGGTCAGTTTGTTAGAATGGAAGAATATTAAGTGGGGAACATAAATAAAAGGATTAAGCTAATGCTTAGTTTCGGCTAAGCTTTAGAAAAGAATTCTTTTAAAATTCTTTTATGTAAGGGGCAAGGCTTATGTCCTCTATTAATAAATTTTTCCCTAAATGAATTTCACTTAAAAAAAAATGTTTATTCGATGGAATTAAATGTGAATTTGATGAATTGAATGTTAATTTAGTGTTGATTTGATGAATTGAATGTTAATTTGGTATTAATTGAACGAATTGAATCTTAATTTGATGATTTTAATGTTAAATAGTTAATTTAAATATTAATTTAAATGAATTGAATATTTATTATACGAAATGAAATGTTAATTTATAAAATTGAATGTTAAATTAGTGTTGATTTGATAAATTGAATGTTTATTTGATGCATTTCTATATTACTTTGGTGTTGATTTGATAAATTGAATTTTTGTTAGATGATTTTGGATGTTAATTTGATAAATTGAGTGTAAATTGGATGAACTTGAATATATATTGGATAAATTAAACGTTAATTTAGTGTTAATTTGATGAATTAAAATTTTGTTAGATGAAATTGAATGTTACATTAATCTAATAAATTAAATGTTTATTAGATAGAATTGAATGTGAATTTAATTAATTGAAAATTAATTTTTTGTTAATTTGATGAATTTAATGTTAAATAGTTAATTTAATGAATTGAATATTTATTATATGAAATGGAATGCTAATTTGTTGAATTGAATATTAATTTGGTATTGATTTGATGAATTAAATATTTATTCGATTAATTTCTACATTACATTGGTGTTGGTTTCATAAATTGAATTTTATTAGATGATTTTTTTTATGTGAATTTAATGAATTGAATGATTTTGAATATATATTGGATGAATTGAATGTTAATTTGATAAACTGTATATTTATTGGATGGAATAGAATGTTTATTAGATTGAATTAAATGTTAATTTGGTGTTGATTTGAAGAATTTTGATGAGTTGAATTTTTATTAGATGAAATTGGATATTACTTTGGTGTTGATTTGATAAATTAAATCTTTATTGGATGATTTTGGATATTAATTTGATGAATTAAGTGTTCGGTGGATGAATTGAATGTTAATTTAGTGTTAATTTGATAAATTGAATATTTATTGAATGAAATTAATTGTTAGGTTAATTTGATAAATTAAAGGCTTATTAGATGGATATAAATGTAAATTTTATGAATTGAATATTAATTGTTTTGTTAATTTGATGAATTAAATGGTAATTTGGTGTTGATTTGATGAATTAAATGTTAATTTGGTGTTAAATTGATGAATTGAATATTAATTGGATGAAATTGAAGCTTAATATGATGAATTTAATATTATGTGGTTGAATTTAAGTGTTAATTTCATGAATTGAATTTTTATTAGATGAAATGAAATGTTAATTTGTTGAATTGATCATTAATTTGGTATTGTTTTGATGAATTAAATGTTTATTCAATGAATTTATATATTACTTTGGTGTTTATTGATAAATGGAATTTTTGTTGGATGAAATTGAATGTTAACTTGTTGAATTGAATATAAATTTGGTATTGATTTGACAAATTAAATTTTTATTGGATAAAAATGCATGTTATTTTGGTGTTGATTTGATAAATTAAATCTTTATTAGATGATTTTTTATTTTAATTTAATGAATTAAATATTAATTGGATTAATTGAATTTTAATTTGGTTTTAATATGATGAATTGAATATTTATTAAATGAAATTGAATGTTCCTTTTGTGTAAATTTGATGAATTGAATATTAATTGGATAAAATTTTATGTTACTTTGGTGTTGATTTGATTAATTAAATCTTTATTGGATGATTTTAGATATTAATTTGATAAATTGAATATTAATTGGATGAATCGATTCCCACAAATGGTGCCAAACTGATGAGTTTAATTAAACCTTTATCGATTTAATTAATTAAATCTTTGCCAATTCCAATCTTTGTCTCTGGGCTCGTCAAATTGATTTCTTGCAAAATGGATGGGGGTTTTGTTCTTTTGTTCTCGGCACTTACCATAAATAAATATCAAAGGTCGGCCATCAAAGTATATGGTTTTCAATTTTTTATTACATGTGTAGCAAGAAGAATCACTTTACTATTTTTGCTTGTTATATGGCACTCAAACTTTTCCTTTGTTGTTCATTAATCTTGATGGGCTTTATGTTTGTCTTCTTACTAATGTTCTGTTTGGTAGAAAAGATGAAAAGTATGAGCGATATATTTTTTACCCTCCAAAGAAGGAAAGTAGAAATGATACATTTTTCTTCTTTTGTATTTGATTGGATGAATGAAAAATAAAAATATTTTTTTTTGTGCTTGGTAAAATGGAAAATTATTTTTTTTATTTTTTTTAAAAAATTATTTTTAAAAAAGTATAAATACATGTTTTTATCATTATATTTATATATGAAATTGATGTATACATAATATATGTATATATCAAATGATATATAGACAAATAAGATATATTTTAACACAAATACTTAATTTTTCATCTATTTTCCTTCAAATTTTGGAGGGATTGATTTTGATAAGTTGAAATGAAAACTCATTCATCCACTTTTCCATCCATCCTATTTTCTTTTCTTACCAAACATAATATTTTATCTATTCCTCCAATTTTTTGTTATTCCATTTTTTTCACCGTACCAAACGAAGCATTAGGAAAAGAGATAATTCATAGTTATTCTTTTCACCTCTTTCTTTTGTGCAAATTATAGATTATCACCTTTGTATTTGTTCCAATAATTCATTATTTTTTCATTTGTATATAACAAACAATTTAGATGTGAGAATGCCCGAGAAACCTTCCCTCCACACTTCTTAGTTTATTAGAATTTAGAATTTTTTAATTTAAAACCTGAAGGTTCTTCCCATCAACCTTCCCTCCTCGTTTTTTCCTACCTCTCAACTCCTCAATAATTAACTACTATTTTTTTAAATTTATTAAAAATTTACTTTTTCTCACACAAAAAACTTTCTATGATCATTTATTTAACTTCTTAAGTAATAAACTAAAAAAAAGGGTATCAATATAAAAATAAAAAAAGAGACAAATTAAAATCCCATGCATTGCACAGGACATACCACTAATTATGATATATAAACAGATATGTATTTTCAAGTGTTTTGGACTAAGCTTAAATTTTTGGAAATTTAATGAAAATTAATGACTAATGATTGATATAATTTGTAACAAAGCATGTCAAAATAATTTTTATATCCTAATGTGTATCACATTTTATTTATCATAACTAGTGGTCCTTGAGGCGATGACTTGCTGTCTGGATGGATTGAATTATGTCGGTCTTTGGGAAAGACTACTATGAGTTGTTGTGGCTCTGATCTGAGTTATAATTTTTGGTATCATCAAAATTAAAAAAAATATATCAAATACCAAACCATTCTAATGATGCACAAAATAGTTTTGCACACCATCTGTCAAGTGTAAATAATAAATACAAGAAAATAATATCAGGAGATGGAGAGACACGTGCAATTTATAGTGGTTCGGTCAACTCGACCTATGTCCACTCTTCAATGGCTCTGGTTGCTGTGTACTTTATTAACTCAAGGGTGTGGGGAGCAAAGAATACAAGTTTTGAGAGAGAGGAGAGAGTCGTGCGCAGGTAAAAAGTGATGCTCCCCAAGTGTTGGTCGGGTATGCAATTTATAGTGACCCCCTAACAGGTTGGGGCTATTTTACAGCAACTAAGCAACTATTTTGGTGGAGCTCACAATTTCTTTTCAACGGGCGAGGTGGTTGAGGTGCTCTCCATGAGATGCGATCAAGGATAAGGTGAGGGTGGACTATTTTTTTGGCGGTTCAGGTAAGGCTCCCCATGCTCTCTCTTGATGACGTAGCCAAACTGATGAGTTTGATTGGACTTGGACAATATTGAGCTTAATGGGTCTTTATAAGACTGAGCTCTTCAATTGAGATTTGAGTTTTCCAAATAAATTGAGTTCTTCATGTGCTTGACCCATCATTTGCCCCCCAATGCCTCCTATGTCTAAGGAGAGTTGGAGAAGGAGGCATTAACTCCTCTTGGTGCACACTTTAAGCCTTTCCTACTTTTGTTAGGATTTTTAAGAAGGCCCAGAATTTTCAATTTGGGCTTTTCCCTCTTTAAAAAATCCTAAACTATAAATATAACCTTCTTCTTCATTCTACTCATTTCATTCACCTTGAGATTAAACACCCATTCTTGAAAATCTTGAGAGCCCAAGTTCTACCCACTTCACCTATCACCTACCTTGAGATTGAGCATTCATTCTTGAGAACTTTGAAAACCCAAGTCCTACCCATTTTGTTGAAACTTGAGAGGGAAAAAGAGTGTTCTTCTTGAATCCTTCCAAGAATATATAGATATATATATATACCCATTTGTGTGTGTGTATATATATATATATATATATATAGGTGGAATTTCTTCCTTTCGAGTAGTTTTCAAGTGGGCAATGTCGATTGAAGAAGGAGTGGTGGAAATCGAAGGAAGGGAGGAGGTAGGCGTCACTTTAGGCGCTGAACAGGGCTCCATTTTAGGCGCTGGTTTGGGCAAATTTAAGGAGTTTTCTTACTTTAGGAGGAGTGCATAGGGTTGCCCAGGTGCTAGAAATGTTGTCCTGGACAGTTTGGGCGCGCAAATAAATGGGTTGGACAGCTTGGATGCGCTGAACATGGATAGCTTAGGTGGAGTGCTGGACAAATTTGGCATGCAAAATAGAGAGCTGGGCAGCTTGGGCGCACAGAGTAGAGTGCTGGACAGCTTGGGCACGCAGAGCAGGGAGCTAGACAGCCGCGTGCAAGCCAAAAATGAGGGTGTCCAGACCATCAGGCGCGCAAATGGCGTGCACAGTGGGCGAGCAGGGGGGCTGGACAGCAGCCTGGGCGCCACTTTAGGCACTGATTCGGGCGCCTTTGGAGTTGTTTTGTGCAACTTCGGAGCATCAGGCAGCGCTAGGCTGCCCCATTTGGGTGAGCAAAGGTGGTCAAGCACCTCTCCAAGTGCTGGGCTATCTCGTTTAGGAGAGCGTAAAGCGTCAGGCACCCCCCAGGTGCTAGGCTAAACACTACAGGCGATAAGGAAGCTTTGGGTGCCGCTTTTGGTGATCACAATCTGACTCCTCCAAACATGACTTCTCAAAGCCAAATCCTTCAAGACGATGGCTCGGGCCACTCTTTACAGCCTCGAAAGAAGAAGCGCAAAAGCAAAATAGGACTTAATGACGATAGGTTCTAAGGTGAGTACCATTTTTAGTTTGTTCAATTCGGATGAGGATATCTTGAGGCTTATTTCGGCTTATCGTATTCCTCCGACTGTATTGTGTCACCGAGCTAAGATGGGCGAGCTTGCTTGTGACGCCTCCTTTGGTGATATTATTGTTTACGAGAAAATGATTGAGGCTGGGCTAAGATTCCCCATGTCCCTTCCCATTTGCCGCATTTTGCATTACTTCTCCTTGAATCTAAGGCGATTAGCGCCTAATGGTTGGGGAGTTCTGCTGGGCTTCCTTGCATTATGGACGAAAATGCCTCATGAAGATGCTTCCCCTGTGGAGTTCCATGCGGCTTACAATTTGAGCGAAACTCCTGCACCAAATAGAAGGTGGTATTATTTTACCACAAGAAGTGGTACGGTGCTCACGGGACTACACTCCAACTATCATGGCTAGAAATCTTGCTTCTTCTTCGTCGGCGGAGAGCGGGCTGCAGAGGCTGACAAGGTTTTGGTGCCAATACGGTGGGGTGCTACCAGAAAACCCGATACGCTGCGCATCTTTTTTTTTATATATGTACGTAAGCGCATCATTCCCTTGCAGACATGTCAATGCTTTCTCAAGACCAGGAGTGGAAGTTGGAGGCCGTCAAGGCTTGCCTTCACAAAGATTTTGGAGTTCTTCTGCCCAAGGATGCTAGGGTCGTTGCTCCCTCCCCAAAATCTGGTGGCTCATCTTCAAAGAAAAAAGGTGAGTTGGTTTCCTCCTTTAATTTTCTGTTCCCCTTGGTATTTTTCATCTCCATGACACTTTATTATTTTGGCAGCAAGTAAAAGGGTGGTAGTGTCTCGCTATTCTAGCAGGAGCCCTCCTTCTTCCAAGGTGACGAGGACGGGTGATGCCCCCCGAATGACTCCTACGGTGGTGCCTTGTCAGCCGGCGACTTTGTCGATTGCTACTCCAGAGTCTTCCTTACCGAGCACACCTTCTGTCCCTTCTTCGTCCCCTCCTCGTGCAAAAACTTCTACTCGGGTGCCGATTAGGTCTGATCCCATGGTGGGGAGACCGTCGGTCATCAGGGAAAGGCTTGGTAGGTTTGTGTATGGACCCAAGATTTCTCAGCTTAGTACTTTGGGTACTGAGGGGGTTGTTGACACATATTTGGAAGGCCTGGCTTAGGTAAGGGTCCACTATTTTCATTTCTCCAGTCCTTTTCTGTGTCTTTGACCTTTCTCTATCTTTTATCTTTTTTCAGGTTTCGACTTCATCTATCTGCTTGCTTTCAAGGGCCTATAATCACAACAAGCTAAAGCTGGATCTTGACGTTGTGCAAAAGGAGCTTCTTATTGCTCAAGGGAGGATTATCGAGCTCGAGGCAGCTGGTAGTGCTTCTTGGGATGAGCTTGTGGCAACTCATGAGAGGGCATCCAAGCTTGAGTCTGAGTTTTTGGCGACCCATGAGAGGGACGCACTCAGAGAGGGTCAACTTATTGAAGCCCGTGAGTGGGAAACTAAGTTTGAGACTGAGCTTCTAGCGGTCCATGAGAGGAACGCGCTCAGGGAGGCTGAGCTTGTAGAGGCCCATGAGGGGGCCATGCTCAAAGAGGCTGCTGTTACGGAGGCAGAGTTGAAGGCTGCTCAGGAAAGAGCTTCCCGTGCTGAGGAAGACTTGGAGAATGGCATCACAGATGCTTTCATTGATGGTTTCAATGAGCTCCGAGGGAAGATCTCTGTTGCTTTCCCTGACATTGACTTTTCAGGTTTCGTGCCTACTGATGATAGTGAGGAGGGCTCTGATAGTGCTGAGGATGACAAGGAAGAGGTGGAGGACGACCGTGAGAGTAGTTAGAATGTTTAGGACTTTTTATTTTTTGATTTTTTTATTTTTAGAAAGGCAGTTTATAGCCTCACTTTTGTACTGATACTCCTTTGAAAGGAAATGCAAAAGATCTTTTTGGAGTAAAAATGTAAAAAATTGTATTGATCTATTGCTTATATAAAGCAAAATTGGGTAATAATTCCAAAAAATGTACATTGAATATTGGGTAATAACCCCAAAAAATAAAATCAAGTCCTAACTTCCACTACTTTGATGCTTTCAAGGTGTCATTAGTAATACCTCTTCAAGTGCTCCGCATTCCATGGATGGAGTAAAACTTTCCCCTCAGAATTTTCGATCCTGTAGGTGCCCTGCCTCACCACCTCTGTTACGAGGTAGGGTCCTTCCCAATTTAGTCCCACCTTTCCTTCGCGTGCATCCTTTGTGACGAGGATCACTTTCTTAAGGACCAAGTCCCCTAGTTGGAAGGAACGAGGCTTCACCCTCGAGTTATAATACCTCGCCATGCGTCATTTGTACTTCACGTTGCGGACCACATCCATCTCCCTTACCTCCTCTACCAAGTTTAGGTTAATGCGGAGTCCTTCCTCGTTGATGATGGGGTTGTGGTGCTGGACCCTTAGATAGTGTACCCCGATCTCCACAGGGATGACTGCCTTAATTCCAAAGGTGAGGGAGAAATGAGTCTCCCCAGTAGAAGTTCTTAGTGTGGTTCGATAGGCCCATAATACACCAGCTAGCTCGTCCACCCAAAGACCCTTTGCTATTTTAAGCCTTGTCTTTAGGTTGCGTAGCCCTGTTCTTACCATGACCTCTACTTGTCCATTTTTCTGCAGGTGTGCTAGGCTGGAGTGAGGTTGTTTTATTTGAAGGTCGGAGCAGAAAGAAATCAACAGCTTATTGCCAAACTATTTGACGTTATCACTGACAATGGCGTGGGGAATCTCGAAACGACAGACCAGACTCTTCCAAATAAAATCTTTGACTTTTGTGTTTGTGATTTTAGCTAAGGGTTCGGTCTCTGCCCACTTGGTGAAATAGTCGATTGCCACCGCCACAAACTTGCACTGTCCTTTACTGAGAGGCAAGGGGCCTAGGATGTCGATGCCCCACTTGGAGAAAGGCCACAGACTTGAAATGGTTGTTAGCTCCTCTGGTGGTTGCCTGGACATAGTTGCAAAGCGTTGACACTTGTCACACTTCTTGGAGAATTCCTGGGCATCCCTTATCATGGAGGGCCAAATGTAGCTTTGTCTGAGCACCTTGTGGGCAAGGGAGCGCCCTCTAGAGTGGTTCCCACAAATCCCCTCGTGGATCTCTCACAGGGCATAGTGAGCTTCTTTAGGTGAGAGGCACCGCAACAATGGCAAGGAATAGCCTTTTTTGTACAACGTGTCCTGCAGGACAACAAACTTAGAGGCTCTCATCCTCAACTTCCTAGCCTCTAGAGGATCATCTGGCAGCACACTTTCCTGAAGGTACGTCGTTATTGAGGTCATCCAGTTTGACTCATCCAATGTACAATTTACATTTGTGGCCTCCATATCCAACTTGCTCGGCTCAAACTGATGACCGATGAATGCTGGCTCTCCTGATGGGGCTTCTACGAATGAGGCAAGCTTTGTGAGTACATCGGCGGCCATGTTGTCTTCTCTAGGGATGTGGCTTATTTGGAAGTAGTGAAACTTTGCGATCATGCTTCTCATCATGCTAAGGTATTCCTGTATCCTGGCTCATTTGGCTTTGAACTCTCCCTTCACTTGATTAACTATCAGCTGAGAATCGCTGAAGATGGCGAGGTGTTGAGCTTCCATTTCCACTGTCAATCTTAATCCAAAAAGGAAAGCTTCGTACTCCGTTTCATTGTTTGAGGCAATGAAGTGGAGTTTTACCGCATACTTGAGAATGGTGTCATCCAGGCTGATCGAGATTAGGCCAGCTCTTACTCCTTCATTGGTAGAGGAGTCATTTACATAGAGTTTTCAGAGTAGAAGAGATAAGGGTTTGGAATTCAAAGTAGGCGACTGGGCGTCTGGGGAAACTGCCTGAGCGCTAGGGGAAGCAGTCTGGATGCCTGTTTGGGTGCTTGGAGTAGCTTGGGTGCCAGAAGGAGCAGTCTGGGCTCCAGGAGCTATCTGGGCGCTTTCTTGGACGCCAAATGGGACCTGGGAAGGAGACCTGGGCGCCTGAGAGTCTTTGCTAGGCTTCTGGGTGTCCCCTTTGGGCATATGGGCATCCCTACAGTTTCCTTTTTCTGCTGGTGTGAGCTCGGCAATGAAATCTGTCAGGACTTGTGCTTTGATGGCTGCCCTTGGTTGGTACTAAATGTCGAACTCCCCGAGTTCCACTGCCCATTTAAGAAGTCTGTCGGATATGTCTGACTTTCCCGTGACTCTTTTGAGAGTTTGGTCTGTGACGACCATTATACTGTGACTCTGAAAGTAGTGTCGTAGTCGTCTCATCGTTGTGATCGGGGTGAGCGCCAATTTTTCTAGTCCCGAATATCTGATCTCTGGCCCTCGATATGCCTTGCTCACGTAATAAATTGGTTTCTGCACTTCATTATCATTTCTGATGAGTAAAGAACTTACTACTGATGAGGAAGCAGAAAGATAAAGATGGAGAGTTTCTCCCGGAGTGGCATGTGATAGGAGAGGAGGTGTGGCTAGGTAGACCTTGAGCCTTTAGAAGGCCTCCTCTGCCTAAGGTTCCCACTCAAAGGCTTTCCAGAGAATTTTGAAGAAGGGTAGACATTTGTCTGTAGATTTAGAAACGAACCTATTGAGTGCAACGATTCTTCCAGTGAGATGTTGGAGCTCCTTGGTCGAGGAAGGTGACTTCATGTCGAGGATAACCTTGATTTTATCGAGGTTCGCCTCAATTCCCTTCTGACTGACCATAAAGCTCAAGAATTTTCCAGACCCTACGCCGAAGGTGCACTTCTCAGGATTGAGCTTCATGTGATAGGGCCTTAGGACATTGAAAGCTTCTTGGACATGATCAATGTGGTCTACTGTTGTGAGACTTTTTACTAGTATGTCATCCACGTACACCTTCATCGTTCGTCTGATCTGAGACTGGAACATCTTGTTCACCAACCATTGGTAGGTTGCTCCTACGTTTTTTAGTTCGAAGGACATGGCCCTATAACAATAGGTTCCCTTCGTAGTGATGAATGATATTTTCTCCTGGTTTGGGGGGTACATGTTAATTTGGTTGTACCCAGAGTAAGCATCGCAGTGGCGTCGATAAGGAGGTCGATCTGTGGCAACGGGTAGTTGTCTTTCGAGCACGCCTTGTTGAGTTTTGTGAAGTCGACGCAGAGACACCACTTTTCATTAGTTTTAGTGACCATCACCACGTTGGAGAGCCACTCAGGATATGCTACTTCTCTGACGGCCCCGTTATCTATTAGTTTTCCTACCTCCTTGTCTATAGCTTAGGCGGCTTAGGCCCTTTCAGTGGAGGCCCCCTTTAGCTTTTGGCAAACAGACTTGTGGCCTGGATCTACATTGAGATGGTGTGTGGCCACTTCTAGGTCAATTCCCTCAAGGTCTGCATGTGACCACGCAAAGACGTCCGTGTTACGTCTCAAAAAGTCTATTAGTGGGCCAACTAGGTCTTCAGAAAGGGAAGAGCCAATTTATACTCTTCTATCTGAGTGCTCCTCATCTAAGGCCATAGGAGTGAGTTCCTCGACTGGTTTTCCTCTCTCTATGGTGGCGTTATCCCTCGGATCAAGGACCTCAACTTGCAACGCTTCTTGTGGTTTCCTAGTCTTTATGGAGGAGACATAGTATTCCCTCGCTACTACCTGGTCTCCTCTGACCTCTCTGACTCCATTCATGGTTGGAAAGTAGAGGATGAGGTGATAGGTGGAGGGCACAACTCTTAATGTGCTAAGAATAGGTCGCCCCAGTATGATATTGTAGGCTCATGGGCAGTCTATGACCAAGAAATTGACCATGACTGTGGAGCTCTGGGGCGCTGCTCCGACTGTGGCAGGTAGAGTGATGGACCCTAGGGGATATACTTTTTCCCCTGAGAACCCAATGAGGGGTGATTTGATGGGCTGCAGTCTCTCCTTGCCCAGGTTGAGCTTGTCATAAACCTCTGCAAATAGGATATCCATAGAACTGCCATTATCCATTAGGATCCTATGCACCTGAAAATTGGCCACGGTCATGGTGAGCACCAGGGGGTCATCATGGAGATGCTGAATTCCCTCTAGGTCCTTATCTGAGAAAGATTTTACCTCGTTGTCGCCCTACTTTGGCACTTTGGATGGGCGCATCTTATCGAGGTGCCTTGCCTTTCTGGCGTGAGCCTTCATTACAGAAAGTGATTCTCCACCTCCTGCTAGTCCTCCCGAGATGGTGTGGATCTCCCCCATGGGCTACTGATCTTTTTGATTGTGAGATGGTGGTGCTCGTTCTCTGCCAGCAACATACTAGCGTAGGTGGCTATAATGGATGAGTTCCTCAATTTGTCTTTTGAGGTCATAGCAATCGTTGGTGTCATGCCCATGGTCGCAGTGGAAACGACAATACTTGTTAGGATTTCCGCAATTTGGAGGAGATTTCATCTTATCTGGCCACTTTATGGCGGGATCATCCTTGATCTGGAATAAGATGTGCCTGACTGCAGCATTGAGGGGAGTGAAGGCTTGTCGGTCCCTCTGAGGAGCAGGACCTAGCTGGTCTTTTACAGGAACCCTCTCTGTTCTGTCGCGTTTGTTGCTAGTCTCCTTCTTGTGGTCTCTCTCCTTTTCCTTCCTCTTTTCCCTTACTGCTCTAGAGGACTCACCTCGTCTGGCCCTTGTGATGTCCTCAGCATTCATGTATTTTCTGAGCCTTTGCTAACAGTTCTGGCATGCTCTTTGGTGGGCACTTCATCACCGAGAAGAGGAAACTTGACGAGCGGAGGCCTCCCAAGAAGGCAGTCATCGTTACTTTGTCGTCAGGCTCATCAACTTGGAGTACCTCCACGTTAAAACGAGTAAGGTAGTTCCTCAAGCTCTCCTCCCGATCCTGCTTTATGCTAAGCAGATGGGTGATAGGCTTCTGGTGGCGATGCCCCCCAATGAAATGCGATACGAATGACCTGCTCAGCTCAACAAAGGAGGTGATGGAGGCTGGGGGAGCTTAGTGAACCATTGTCTTGTGGACCCCTTCAATGTGGTTGGGAACGCCCTGCACATGATTTTGTCTAGGACATTGTGCAGCTCCATCAGAGTCTTGTAGGTGTCGAGGTGGTCTAGTGGATCTTTTGTTCCGTCAAAGGTCTCCACATATGACATTTTGAACTTTTGAGGGAGGGGATAGTTCACCACGTTAGGCTTGAAGGGCATGTTTGTACGCCTTACCAGGTAGTCTACTGTCTTGGGTCCTTGTGCCTTCATGGCATTGAAGACGTCACCCAATTGATTTTGCACTTCCTTGATCTTCTCGTTCCAATGGTTGGGGGTCCCCTAGAGTGATCATAGAAATGACTCTCATGCTCCAGGCTTTGGTTCTAGCTCTCATCCTCCTGAAGATAAAGGTCCTCACCAAGGGAAGCAGAAGGAGGTGGAACTCCATCATGGTGGGCTCCCCTGTGTGGGGTGCCCAAAGGGACTCCAAGGGGGGCGCCTAGCCCTGCAGGGGTGCCCAGGTGTGGTGCAACAGGGTGTGGAGCTCCTTGATGTCCTCCATGCTATACACCTCCAAGTTGTGCTCCTCCTCGTCCAGCTAGCATGAGTTGCAATATCTGCTGGTTTTGGGCCACCAACATTTGCTGTGGATTTAGAGCTGGAGCATTTGGGACAGAGTTGGCAGGTGGAGGAACAACCTCCTCCTCTTGTGGTGGATTGTCTTCGTGTTGGTTCATGGATCTGGTAGTGATCGTCATTAGTTCAGCAAATGGAATGTTTAAGAGTGAGAATTTTGTCCCTTCCCACAAACGGCGTCAAACTGATGATGCACAAAATAGTTTTGCACACCACCTGTCAAGTGTAATAATAAATGCAATAAAATAATATCAGGAGATGGAGATGGAGAGACATAAACAATTTATAGTGGTTCGGTCAACTCGACCCACGTCCACTCTTCAATGGCTCTGGTCGCCGGGTTCTTTATTAACTCAAGAGTGTGGGGAGCAGAGAATATAAGTTTTGAGATAGAGGAGAGTGTTATCTTCAGGTAAAAAGTGAAGCCCCCCAAGTGTTGGTAAGACGTGCAATTTATAGTGACCCCCTAACAGGTTGGGACTATTTTACAGTAACTAAACAACTATTTCGGTGGAGCTCACAACTTCTTCTCAACAGGCGAGGTGGTTAAGGTGCTCTCCATGAGATGCGGTCAAGGATAAGGTGAGGGTGGACTGTTTCCTTGGCGGTGCAGGTAAGGCTCTCGTGCTCTCTCTTGATGACATAGCCAAACTGATGAGTTTGACTAGACTTGGACAATATTAGGCTTAGTTGGTTTGTATAAGACTAGGCTCTTCAATTGAGATTTGGGTTTTCCAAATAAATTGGGGCTCTTCTGGGGCTTGACCCATCACATTCCATAAGCTTAAGCTTGGGTTGGGGGGGGGGGGGACTAAGGATGGTCATACCTAGGGGTGTCCATGGATCGGGTCGAGCTAGATCCATAAAAATTTTTTCGGGCTGGACCTGGGTAGTATAGGCTCAAGCCCTTACCCAAGTGAGTTATCGGGCTGCCCGGGCCGAGCTTCGGGTAAGGGTAGGTTACCTGCGAGCCTATTGGGCGGGTCTGCTCACGAGCTTTTTTTTATACAACTTCATTTAAAAATAATGAATATTTTTGTAACTTAATATTTGTGTAAATTATATGTTTAAATCAAAAGTAGAGTCCAAATAGATAAAAATAAAAATAATGAATAATTTTATTTTTGATTAGGGGATGAACTACATCCTAACTAGGTTGACATCTACTCACTTATCTATCATTTATATTATTCTACTCTTTAAAACTTATATGCTTAATATATAGAAAAAAAAATAATACATTATTTATAATATCTAAATTTTTAAAACTTCAAATTTTGACATTGAGAGACTTATTTCAAAATTTTAAATTTAATAGTGTAAAAGTATAAATTTTTTTCAAATGAATGGTGGGTGGGCTGGGCTATTGGGTTGGGTTTCAGGCCGAGTATTGGATTTGGGGGAAAACTCAAGCCCCCTTTTTAAGAATATTAGGCTCGGGTTCGGGCTCGGGCGGCCCAACTATAAAGCCAATTAAATTTCGGGCCTACTTTTTTCAAGCCAGATAACATAACTCATGGGTAACCCGGCCCATGGAAGCCCTCGTACTCCCCTCAATTTTTCAAAATTATCATATAACTCCCTCTAATGTTTTAAAAAATCTTATGCCTCCCCTTGAAAAATCCTATACCCCTTTGAAGCTTTTCACACATGTACTTTTTGTAATATATTAAAAAAAAACTTAATGGACAAACATTTAAAAACCAAATGACAGTCTTAAAGATGAGCATTGCTCTTATAGATGAAAAAACATGATTGATTATCAAAAGGAACAAAAAAAAAAGAAATTGTTACATGATCGGGTTGCAAACATAAATTATATCATCTACAATGCATTAAGTCACGATTAATTTTTTTCATGTCAAACTAAAAATTCTAATGGTAATACATTTGTAGTTATTACATTGTGTAATCAATGAGAGAACAGTGAATGATGATATTGTTATAAATTAACTATTACTATGGAAAGCAAAAATCAATTTTTTTGATCTAATGATTCAAATTAATTTTAGCAAAGTTAGTTCTCATAAGATTTATTTAACTAAAAATTTAACATTAACTATAATTTTATGAATTACCCTATTGAATAAAATTTCTTATTGTGCTACTCTTTGACCCCCCTTCACCATAAAATCTTAACTTTGTTCTTGACCATAAGCACCGCGGCCTATAGGCATGATTATAGACTGATACTTGGCTTTGTCTATGCTAATTTAAGTTTTAAATCTTGAAATTTTAAAAAGGAGTCTTGTTTGGCCACAAAATCCAAAAGGAAAATATTTGTTCATGAAATACTCAAAAGACAATACTTTATTCCTTCTTAGTTCACTTAATTCTTTTCTTGTAGTATGGATAGAAGTTTTATTCCTTTGTTTGGCACTTACTATATACGTAAACACCAAAAGTACTTTACAATGAGAGATGTATGTTTTCCAGAAGAATCGCTTTCCAAAATAGTATGTTGTTGCTCTTTGGCTCCAACTTCTCCTTCTTTATCCGTTAATCCTACTCGTGAAACGTGATATAAACTTTATTCTTTCTTAATTCAAAATATTTTTGTAGTTCTATATATATATATATATATTGTTTATAACCAAAAATAATAAAATCTGATGACACGTGAAAACAATTCGATGGTCATAAAAGAGTCGGTGAGAATTCATATGCAATAGGATGGTTAATGACAGATAGACTCGGTCTTAAAGATGAGCATTGCTCTTATAGATGAAAAAACATGATTGATTATCAAAAGGAACAAAAAAAAAAAAATTGTTACATGATCGGGTTGCAAACATAAATTATATCATCTACAATGCACTACCTCACGATTAAATTTTTTCATGTCAAACTAAAAATTCTAATGGTAATACATTTGTAGTTATTACATTATGTAATCAATGAGAGAACAGTGAATGATGATATTGTTATAAATTAACTATTACTATAGAAAGCAAAAATCAATTTTTTTGATCTAATGATTCAAATTAATTTTAGCAAAGTTAGTTCTCATAAGATTTTTTAACTAAAAATTTAACATTAACTATAATTTTATGAATTACCCTATTGAATAAAATTTCTTATTGTGCTACTCTTTGACCCCCCTTCACCATAAAATCTTAACTTTGTTTTGACCATAAGCACCGCGGCCTATAGGCATGAATATAGACTGATACTTGGCTTTGTCTACGCTAATTTAAGTTTTAAATCTTGAAATTTTAAAAAGGAGTCTTGTTTTGGCCACAAAATCCAA
>CAUOFW020002324.1:0-51151 GCA_963454935.2 Ilex paraguariensis
TTCTGCATAATCAACCCACATGCATGATAATAAATCTTGCATACTCCATGCTTGATCAAAATAGCTAGATTTCGTTCTTGCAGCTGACCAATACTCAGTAGATTATTTTTAAGCTCAGGACAATAAAATACTTCAGTATTCACTTGACTTGTTCCGTTGACTAGTAGCTTGATGCTTCCCTTCCCCATCATTGCCATTTTAGTGTTATTGCCCAATTTCACAACCTACCTAAAAGTCTCATCTAGATGGAGAAACCACTGTCTATCTCTAGTCATATGGTTGCTGCAACCTGAATCTAGGAACCACATTGTTCCTCTCTTAGAATTGTGAAGATCCACATGAGCCATTAGCAACATCTATAGTTCTTCATCTAGTTCGACATAATGAGCTCTTTTTTCCCAACTAGGACACTCGTATTGGAAGTGTCCTAGCTTGTGGTATTTGTAGCACTCCACAAGTGCTTTGTTAAATCCTTGACTGCCTCTACCTCTTCCACGACCTCGGGATGCACCTCGGCCACCTTTGCCTCTTCCTTGTTCATATGAGACATTTAAGGCTTGTTCATCACCTCCATTGTGACTGTCCATTCTTTGTTCATGAACAAGTAAGCTACGTTGAAGCTCATCTATGGTAAGTTTGTCCAAATCATTGGACTCTTCCACTGAACATACTACATAATCGAATCTAGAAGTCATCGATCTGAAAATCTTCTCAATGATTATGACCTGCTCCATCTTCTCTCCATTAACTTTCATCTTATTTGCAATACTTAGTGTCCGACCAAAATACTCGTCCACCTTCTCCCCTTCTTTCATGTGCAACACCTCAAATTCTCTACTTAAAGCTTGCAATTAAGCCCTCTTAACTGGTGTTGACCCCTGGTATTTCTACTTCATAGAGTCCCATATGCTCTTCGAACTCTCCTTATCAAGGATTGTCTTCATGATCGTGCGATCAATGGCTTAAAAAAGGTAATTTCTCACCTTTAGGTCCTTGAGTCGCTGCACCTCCATTGTTTCCTTTTGTGCTTCTGTTGGCATAGCTATTGTGAGAACTCCTGACTCTATCAAGTGCTAATACTCTTTGGATCAAAGAAGATTCTCCATGCGCATAGCCCAATGGTCTTAGTGACCATCGAACTGAGGAATGACAGCTTGAACGTATTTCTCTGTTGCCATCTCACTCTTTCTTTCCTTTTTTTTGATCCTTACAAAGTGTTTCACTCGTTTTTTCCAAGTGTTTCACTCGTTCTCTCTTGTTAGGATACTGCAGTCCCTAACTTCTCTCAATCAGACCCCTGTGTGGAGCTCTGATACCAATTTGTTGTACTCTCAAGCTCTAATCAAACAACACAAATAATCTGGGAGTTCAAAAATATGTTTATTCAATAATAGATATTATGGCTTTATACAAGCCTTACAAAACAGAATTGCAAAAAGACAGCTACCACGTTTACATAGCCTAAAGACGTGGTCAATCTGTTACAGGAATAAATCAAACTTAAACCAAAGTCCTACAAACCAGGACATTATTAACAGAAGCAATGACTAAGATGGACTAAGTCATATTGACTTAGTCACCAAGTAATCAACAAACCCAATAGGTCCTACAGAATTCATTGTATATTTAAAAATTGATATTATGCCATATCAAATAATTTAAATAAGGTGGTACACATATCATTATTATATTTGTAATGCTATACAAACTTATTCACCACCATTGCCATTCATCAATTCAATTTCCTCCGCGGCATTTATCTTCTTTCCTGCAATGGCGTTGTGGGCTACGGTTCTCGGGGTTCAGCTTCTGTCCAGCACAGCCACCAGGCTTATTGTTGCAACGGCCCTCGA
The DNA here is from genome assembly GCA_963454935.2 of Ilex paraguariensis. Classification (NCBI taxonomy): domain Eukaryota; kingdom Viridiplantae; phylum Streptophyta; class Magnoliopsida; order Aquifoliales; family Aquifoliaceae; genus Ilex; species Ilex paraguariensis. Next base: position 1,854 of record CAUOFW020002324.1, read on the forward strand.
ATTCCATAGGCGGAATCTTATGAGTCGTCGCCTCTGCCTCCACCTCCACCTGATTTACTACCAGGATGGCGATGATAATTGCACAAAGGAACCAATGCCTCATTTTGTTAAGTCTTTGGATTGATTCTTCAACTCACGAAGGTAATTTTTCCTATGGAGTTTCTAATAAATGGCATGAGGTTGGAAGTTTTTATAGGCCTCAATAGGGCTTAAAATAGGACCACTTAGCATGCTTGGCCATTGTTAAATTAGCTTTGCCAAGATTGACTCTATGGTTGTAACTTGAGAGAGAGAGAGAGAGAGAGAGAGAGAGAGAGGGAGAGGATCTAAAAAACCTACGCAGAATCGGAAGGTGAATTAACTTGTATGAAGAGTAAATATAAACTATACCATTGATTTCAATAAAGTCATCTAAAGGTAATGAGATCCAATTGAATGGTCACGCTTCTTTGAAAATAATTTTTCTCTCCTTGAAATACAATACAATGTGAATCATTTTATAATTCCATAAAATTTTGTGAAACACATTATGTCAAACACTTGGTTATTCCTATAAGGATATTTTAGATAAACCAAAAATATCTAAACTATCCAAACCATAACCCCCAAGAAGGAGAGTTTGATTACGAAGATTGCGAGTTTATTATTTTGAGGATCAGCAAGAGCAGAACCAGTGAAGAAAACAATAAAGAAGAAGTTTTTTTTTTTCTACTGTTAACAGAATTAACAATATATTTTTAGTAGAAAACGGGATTAATACTATACCTTGGTGGGTCTTTCTGTGGAAATCTTCACAGACAATCGTCATTTTTTGATGATTTTTTTCGTCGGGTTTAAAACTTCGATTTCCTCAAAAGAAAATATAGTAAAGGCTCGCCTCAAAAAACGATAGTGCTTATGTTTGAGAGGAAGAATCTTAAACTTTGGAATGTTAAAACACAATTAAATGATTACTAATTCTATTTGGACATAATTTAATTTTTTTTGGGGTAAGATATTGGGACATAATCTAAGGATATAATTTGAGGACGTAACACATTTTGACCATTAGATTGATAATGGAGTGCATTTAGTGTTAGAACTCATTGATAATTTAATAGTCACAATTATTATGTTCGAGACTTCTTGATTAATAGTGAACCATCATCATATATATATGTATGTAGATAATAGATGGGACTTTTGGTGGCATGACAGTAGTAAATGTACATGTGAACAATTATAGCTGTTAAGGAGTGCAAAGGGTGCTTAGGAAAGGCACCAAGGAGTTATAACCGGAGAAGTCGAGTGTGCCCCCCAAGGCTTAGCATTGAAAAGGATCTGACAACTCATTAATGACTCTTGAGTTTTGAGTGTTTATAACAGGACCATTAATGAGAGTTTAAATTCTCAAAAAATGTGAAGACAGTCATCAATACAAGTCATTAATAGTCATTACGTCGACTTGATAAATTCCGAAAATGCTTATTTTCGAGAAATAAACACTTGGACATAGATATCAAGCACTGAGAGGGAGTATTTAATGATTGGGGGATGAGACATTAATGCTCGGCGATGCCCGAGCAAAAGTTTACATGCTTGAGGAGATTAGTCATTACATGATGGGATATCACTCATGATGCTAGGATATAAGTGCAGACCATTAAATTTTAAGATGTGACTCAAGGGTATTGTCATCATTGCAAATCCAAATATAAATTTCCCTCAAGAAGTTAGACCAATGTACGCAATTCGAATCCAAAACATACCCTGTGTTTATGACTCTTAGGCCGATTGACTTGGGTTTTGGAGGAGATTAGCCGGTACACATCCGGCCAGGAAATCACCCGTGCAATAACTCTGCTTTATTTACATCAACAAATCCTAGTTACAAAGCAAAGAACCCATCTTGTCAAGGACAAAGACAATATTCGAGAATAGAGAGCTATATGAACTTGAAAAAAAAAAATTGAAAAAAAAATGTAAAGAAGAACTGCTATATCACACTGGTTCTCGACAGACATTGGATTAAGGAGTACTGGAATATTCCTATCTTGTCTTCACAATGGTGCCTTTACATCCATGTTTGTAGTTATTGTGCATTGGTCTCAACTGGCATTCACATCTTTCCTTAATTTCTAGTCATTAGGCATCCTTTGAACTGAATGATCTTTCAACCCCAGAAGGCTGCTGTGTCGCATGTCGTCGATGCATCACTGTAAGTATTCAGATCATTCATCGTGGAACCTTCACTGGCTTGCCATCTCTGCAGGGCTTGAGGGAGGCTCATCCGAAGGTTAATACCAAAGCCATCTTCTTCCTCATCGCTGGTGGGTTTCCATTGCTCCACAAGTGGGGACAAGACATTAACCGCGTGGCCCATATCCGGCCTCTGAGATGGCTCCCTAGCAGTGCAGTGTCTTGCTAGTTCTGATACTTTGAAGATGCTCTCTAAGGTTTCTGTGTCTGGGTCCAGGGATGGATCTATGGACTGTCTGATGTTGTCTCTGTTAACAAGGATTCTTCGGAACCATGGAACCAAATGAATTCTATCCTCTGGAAATGTCTCATCCAGTGCTCCTCTACCCGTAATCATCTCCATCAATACCACCCCATATGAGAAGACATCAATTTTTGTGGTCACTCTTCCAGTAGCTGTGTTACAAAGCAAAGATGCTGAGTCAATAATCCTAGCAATTAAACGCACGGAGAGATTATATTTTATAGGATAAATTACACTTTACCCCTTGAATTATTATCTTTGTTTTACTTTGCACCCTTAAGTATAAAAAATCTCACATTGTAACCTAGAATATCAATTTTGTCTCATATTACTCTAATAGATAATGAGTAACTGTGCATGTTAGTGGTTTGTACCCTATTGCACATGTGCAAGTTAAAAATCAAGAAAAATACTCATCCATGATTTTATCCTTCTTAAGCTTTTGACCAACTTTTTTTTCTTACCAACAACTATTGGTTGCAAAAAGAGGTAAAATAAAGTGGCATTAGGAACTTGCAGATTTTCAAGATGCCGCCGTTATCTATTGAATTGATATGAAATAAAATTAATACTTTAGAGTATAATGTAAAAAGTTTTATAGTTGAGAGTACAAAGTGAAACAAATAAAATATTTTGGGGGATAAAGTGTAATTTACTCTATTATGTATATACCTAAGAAACTTACTGAAGCAAAAACACACGACTTTGTACATACCAGCATACTCTGGAGCAAGATATCCAAAAGTCCCAGCTAAACGAGTCTCCACTGAGTATTGCCCTTCAGGTGCATTCTTAACCAAACCAAAATCAGAGACCTTAGCCCTCAAATTGTCTCCCAGGAGTATGTTATTCGGTTTCAAATCTCTGTGGATGAAACTCTGCTGTGCTAAGCTGTGTAGATATTCAACCCCTCTGGCAACATCCAGTGCTATGGTGACTCTTTCCTTCCAAGTAAGTGGATGAAACCCCATTTCATCAAAATGGTACAAATGCTGCCCCAGTGTCCCCTGGGGCATATACTCATAGACCACAAGCCTTTCATTTCCATCGACACAAAAACCATGAAGCGCGACTAAATTTCTGTGTCTAACCTTTGTGAGAACCTCGATTTCAGCCTTGAACTCATTCAGCCCTTTGTTATTCATCGAAGTCGATTCCATCCTCTTCACGGCTATTTCTGTCCCATCGTGGAGTTGTCCTCTGTAGACGACGCCAAATCCACCCTTACCCAAGATGTTATCTTCACTGAAGTTATTTGTCACTTCTCTCAAAACTTCTATTGGAATAGCAACATTCCCACCATCATAGACGTGAATATCACTGTTTGGATCTCTACTTTGACCTGATGATTCACTTGCAAGGGCGTCATAGCTAGTCACTTTAGCCCCGGCATCTTTCTTCTCCTTTTCTTTCCAACTTTGACTGCCACTAACCCACTTAAATCTCCCACTGCGCTTCTTCATGTAGCATTTATATATTACCAAAAACAGAGCAACAATTAAGATCACAGCTATAACTATGGTACCAACAATCCCCCATGGAGAGATAGAAGACTCAGTTGTAGTTGCTCCACCCGATGGACTATTTGTCCCAGTGGATGAACTTCCACCAGGAGAAGTATTATTCGGAACAGAGGGCAAATCTGTGCCAAGTAATGGATTGCCAGATGTTTTAAGCATCACATATGAAGCAAAAGGTGGTATTTTTCCTGAAAGATTGTTGTTGGAGACATCAAGAAGCTGTAGTTGTGCTAAACTAGTCAGACTATCCGGTATGGAACCGGTGAGTTTGTTATCATTCAAAAGCAAATTCTTCAATGCAGTCAAGTTAGCAATGGCGGGCGATATTGTACCAACCCAATTCTGCTTCCCAAAATTAATAGCACTCACACTTCCCTTCAAATCACATGAAATAAAATTCCATTGTTTACAAGCATTATTCCCTTCCCAGGACTCAGCCAATGTCATAGGATATCCCAATGCCCCAGCAACCTCAAGTAATGTTGTCACCTGAGGGTCACAAGGGCCTGGACTTGTATTACAAAAACTGTTTGTTTCTCCAAGTGTCACCTGAACATTTTTAGGAAAACTAGGCATTGGACCCTGAAATTTATTATTCTGTAAAGACAGATTATGAAGCATAGGAAGCGAAATCATAGAATCAGGAACCACACCCGTTAACTGATTATCGCGAAGCTGAAGATCATTTATGGAAGTACAATTTGAAAGATCAGGAATTGGCCCAGAAAACTGATTTGATTGAAGCCAAACCTGTTGCAACTGTGACATTGTGCCAAGAACATCAAGCCTACCTGAAAGACCCATCAACTGATTGTTAAGCCATAAACTCCCAATCTGGGACTTGCCAAACGATGCCGGTAAAGAACCTGTAAGATTGTTATACGAAAGGCTAAGATTCTGCAAATTACGGAATTTCCCAAATATGTCTGGAATTGTACCCACGATGTTACATTGCTTGGCGAGTAAGGCAACAAGCGCTGTGGACTCAAAGAGGGAATTGGGGATGGTCCATGGAGGAAGATTAGGGTTTTCACCGATGCTTAGTATTTGTAAACTCGTCAAGCCTAAGAGGAAAGGATTAGGAATGGAAGAAAAGTTGTTGTTGTCAAGAAAGACTCGTTCGAGGGACGTGAGGTTTGATAGGGACGGTAATGCCCCCGAGAGCTGGTTTCTTTGCAGACTGAGGGACCGGAGATTGGAGAGTTGGTTGAATTCCGATGGTAATTCGCCGGAGAGTGATTTACCGCCGAGGCTAATGGAGGAGATTCTGCCGGAGGAGTCGCAGGAAACGCTGGTCCATTTGCATGGATCGGAGCCGGACCAGCCTGTCGGAGTTGGGGAAAGGGATTTAGCAAGCTTGGCCATGATGGCCGCGTCGTCGTCGTCGACGGCGGAGACATGGGGAGGAGAGAGGAGATTATAGTGGTGATTGTTATGAGGAGGTAGATGAATTTTCTTGAAAATTCATTCTCTGTTTCTTCCATTTTGAATCTTGGTTTTGTTCGTGGTGGTTTTGGGTCTCTTTCTCCCTCATCGGCAAGAGAGAGAGAGATGTTGGTGTTGATCGCTTGAATTGTGGAGGGAGTAGCGAAGGGGACGGACAGACCGTTATGAGAAGGTGATCAAGTTTAAGAATTTTACGTACATGATATATATCCACTTTAATATTTTTCTCCTATTTTTTCATGTATTAGTAAAAAACCTATTTACATATAACCAGTCTTATTTAAATTCACGATAAATAATTTATTAAGAAGTAAAATAAATTTATAATATATTAAACTCACTTTTTACTTAAATACATGATAAATAATTTATCACCACCACCCCACCCCATATTCCAAATCCTCATTCCCATCTTGATCCCGACATAAATATTATTGTAAATTGTTTATTATTATACAAAATAAAGAAAGATGAAAAATTTAAATTTGAAATAGTTTGATGGGAATAGACGCATAATTATTATTAAATAATTCAACATTATAAAAATATAATATTTCATAATGAAAGTTATAGGTAAAGATAGTGAGGATTTTGAACAGAATTGAGAGTTTAGTTAGAGTAGGTTTATGAGAAAATTAAAAAGAGTGAAAGACTGTCATTGGTAAATTAAAATATATATAAAAAATTAAAGATTCTAAAAATTAGTATCTAGGATTTAAAGCTCATACAAGAACTACATTTAAACAGGATATAAAAGATTAGGAGAAAATATGATTTATAGAGAGAATATTTCTTTAGCCACCTCTTTTTAAAATTGTTTTTGGAGTTAATTACACTTTGTTGTCTCACCTATCATGTTTTGCACATTATACTTTCAACTATGATTATTAGGACATCTCCAACTTTTACTTTTTTATAAACTCAAATTTAAATTTGAGTAAAAAATTCCTAAAAATTGTCTCAAACGCTATGCCCAAACCTATATCAAATTAAGGAGAACTCAAAATTTTACCCAAATTAAGAGAGACTCAAACTTTACTCAAATTATCAATAGTTAAATTTTATTCTCCTTTAAAAATCTAATAGTCGTATTTTATTTTTTTTTTTTTAAATTTAGATTTGTCATCATTTAAATTTTGGTTTAACCTCCTTTACCTTTGAATTTCTCTATTGGAGTATTTTGTATCAAATCAAACTTTTTACTTATTTTATTACTCAAATTTGGGTAAAATTTTGTGTTTACATTGGAGATAGTCTTAGTTTTATTTTGCCCTAATGATTAGCATCCACCACTAAAATTTTGAAGAGAGGTAAATTTATTTTGTATCCACATTTTTTTGTTAAATCAATAACAGATATTTGTATTTTGGGTAATGTGAAACCAATCAAGTAGGTGACAACAAAATCTAAAAAAAATTATGGTTGAGAGGACACAAACCTCATACCTTGATTATTATAGTACATAACTAGTAGTCCACCTTGTGCAATGCACGGAATTATTTTTTTATTTTATTAATATTCTATCCATTAACCTCTATCATGAGCAAAGAGGTCATGGGGATATCTTTTGGTTAATTTGGACAAATTTAAATGCATTTTATTTTTTTTAATAAATTTTCAACATTAATGAGTAAAAGACTTATTTATATATACAATAAGCTCAATGCAAATACATAATAGGTGATTCGACAAAAAAAATTGTATCAAAAGAAATTTCACTTTTATTACATTGAATTGAAATTCCATAATTGTCTGTTATGTGGACACCAATGCCTGCGATAATTGCTCTGATTCTATGTTTTTATGTACCATGCATTTAAATGAGATCTATTACGTATAAGTGAATTTCTCATTTATCGACCTTGTCAATTCATAAGTTTACCCGGCCAAATGCAAATATTACAACAAAAAAAAAAAAGAAAAGAAAAATTTTAGTCACAATTCATCTAGTTTACTATATCATCAAGAACACTCCCCCTATTTCCTAAATTTTTACTAACACATCCTGTCAGATTAAAGGTATTAATTAGAATGTAATTTTATTAAATTGTCCATAATATATTTTAGGAAAAACTTCATCTACACCCCTTTTAGATAGACATATTTGAGATCCCCTCTATTTTTTAAATTTTTTTACGTATTAAAATTCAGGCCGATTAAATTTTGATTTGAATTAATTAAAATTTATTTTTTTCATACTAAAATTTGAGTTGATTAAAAATTTTATTTTTTTGCGCATTAAAATTTGAGCAAATTAAAATTCTATTCAAGGTTCAAATTAAATTGGCCCAATTTTCGATACATAAAAAATTATAAGTTTTAATTGACTCAAATTTTAATAAACTTAAATCAAATTTTAATAAATTAAAAAAATATAAATTTTAATCTATTTGAAGTGAATTTTAATCGGGATTAACACTTCAGGTAGAACTCAAATTGACTCAAATTTTTATTACGTAAAAAAAGACTTTTAATAGACTCAAATTTTAATACTTAAAAATATAAATTTAATCGCTCGAATCGAATTTTAATCGATTCAAATTTTAATATGTAAAAAAAAATTTAATCAACTCGAATTTTATAAAAAAAGATTGTTTGTGATTTATGAAGGAGTAATTTTAGTATTTGAGATAATTTGTTTTTGTTATAAATCGTAGTTTAATAGCATAGGGTGTGATTGATGTTTAAATATAAACTAGAACAAATGTCGTGATATTTTTGATAATAGATGAGATATTTTTAAAGATATAATAAACAAAAAATGGTGTGACGAAAAATGATGTGACCCGAGCCCGCCCGAATTATACTCGGGTAATATTCGGATTGAGTATCTCGAGTTGAAATAGGGTTAGAGTTAAAGATTATATACCTAAAGTCGGGCTAGAGTTGACCTCTTAACTCGCCCAAATTGCACCCTTATGTATCTGTGATCGATTATGGTCCCCACTGAACAGTTGTAACTTCTCCCTTATGAGTTATAATTTTTCCAAAAAAATAATAACCGAAGTCGGTAACGTAGAATTCCCCTTAGTCAAGGGGCTAATCTTATTTTGCACCCCAATGATGTTTTGATTTTAATTTATTCTTTCAAATATTAAAAATCATGAATCGATAAAAATGTGAACTTTATTTTTCCTTCATAAATTAGAGCACCTAGTGTACGAATGTTTCGGGCATGAAAATGAGATATGCCCATATCACTAGGGACAGCTTAATGGAACTGGGGCCTAAAGCAAAATATATAAATGGGGCTATATTTAACAAAAACACTGTATTGCAAAGCTTCATTGCCTTCTCTTATGCTCTTATCTATTAGAGTTCAGTAGCGCTAGACTCAAAAGCCCAATCCCGGAATGATTTCATGAGAGATGATGCGACTCTTCTTTACCCAAGGTAATAAATGGTAGCCATATCCTGTTGCTTTTTGAAGTTTTATTTATTTTTTTTCCTGCAAAATGGATGTCCATAACTGGAACTTGTAGAATTGGTATCCCTGCCTTATCTAGTTCTTAATAGAAGGATATTTTGGAATGAGAAAATGCAGCTAAGTCCCTTATGGATGCATAACAAAATTGCCATTCAATAATTTGCTTATGTATTGATTACGAAATCGTGACCGCTATTGCCATGCCAATGAGAAACTCGAGTGATGGTTTCTATTATTCAACAATCATTTATTTCAAAAGTTTAAATTATTAAAAATAGTGTAACTTTAATATTTACATGCCTCTCACGTGTAGGCTAAATTATGTTATATTGCAACATGTCCTCTCACGTGCACGCTAGATTATGTTATACTTCAACACACCCTTTTACGTGTAGGCTAGGTTGTGCACTTAATACGTGAACATTTTTCAATAATTAGGATGTCGGTGATATTCAAATACAAAATCTCCTGTTCTAATACTATATTAAACAATCATCTATTATAGAAATTTAAACTATTAGAAAGAATATAATTTTAGTATTTTATGGGACATTTTTTAAAATTAACGAGAAATCGACACATATCATCAGCATGAGGGATGTGGGCAGTCTATCGAGCGACGTGTGTCCTCGACATGAGTAACCCTTGACTTTCTCTGTGAGTGATACGTGACCTCGGCATAAAGGTACCCTCCGAACATGACGTACATTGATACATGTTCTCTGCATGTATTCCTTCAAAGTTCTCTGCAATTGACGAGTGTACTTGGCATGGAAACCCTAGAGCATTGTCGTGGTAACACGTGTTCTCGACATATGTCTTATCTCGAAGAACCTTCACGAGACATGTCACCTTGGCGCCTAGCCTTCCATGATGGCAAAGTATGAATAGCAATTTCAATGATTATTGTAACTTGGAAACGGAGTTGGATGCTTGTCACTGACATTCCTTCCCGAGGCAACTTGAATTGCAAAGGGATATATCAACAACCAAAAATAGTGATGTACGAGGTGCAGAGTACAAAATTGGGAGGCAATGGACAACAGTGTCCCTACACATACGTAGTTGCCACAAGGAAATATTAAATGAATTTTTAGAAGGATGTGATACATTTATTACTCGGCAGATCTCAGGATTCGAGCATTAAATGTAAAAACTTCTTTTCGAGGACTGTGCTTTACAGGTCGACTTCCAAATGGGCCAATGAAAGCTTCCTCTCCAAGAGACCCACCTGTTTGCAATGATTACCTCCATAGAGATATAAATAACTCTCACAAATTCGAAAAAAATGTACACACACTTTTTTCCCAGCAATAGAACAGTGAATTCTCACCCGTCTCTCACACACTGATTTGATCATGGGTCACGCTGAAAACACATTCTGACACCCTTCTAACCTTTCTTTTTGAGTGACCGAGTTCATTTCAATATGCCGGAATCGTTTGGATCGTTGAAAAAAGAAATTTATCACCATTTCTTATATCATCTCCCACATCCGTTTGTCACGGGATTTTCGATTTTTCAGGTAATCTTAACTTCAACAAGGAAGCGATTGATCCATTCATCTATTATACAGAAATTACCGTGCACTGTATATATATTTTAAAGATACTTTTGCTAGGGGAAGTCGAGAAAACCCCTATTGAACTTCCACCTTTCAGGTTCAATTTGCCCCACAGTTGGTTGGACTTTCCATGAAAGATGGCTAATAATTACCAACTACTTAGCAGAAAAAAGGAACACATGATGAAGATGCTGACAGAGACAGATTGGTTTCCCTATAATTGATTAGAATTGAAAATTTTTGAACAAAAAAAAAAAAAGAAGAAAAATGTAATGGTGAGAACCTTAGAAATGCAGAAAAACACATAAGAGTTGTAGAGCATGATAGATACATGGTAGGTGAAAGAAATGATGGGCTATTTAATGTCTGTGTTTTCTCCCTCAACAAAGGAAAACATCCCCACCCCAAAATGCCTTATAGGTGAAAGAAAAAGACCACCCAAGAAAATGGCATTGGACCAGTGACAAGTTGATAATGGGAGGGAGACCCACTTTAATTATCATTATTATGCCCTACGAAACAAACCAAAGCCAGTCCCTACAAACCTACTATATTCTTGGCACTTCATATTCGGTCACTTTCACTTGTAAATATGAGGCTGGTTTGCGGAGAACCGAAGCTTTTTTTGGCTTCTACATAAAATAAAAATAAAAATCATGATCTTTTAAAACGAATAATACAAAATTAAAACGATTAACATATTTAGCTAATTTTATACAAATAAAATACCAATTTTTTAATTATTTTTTCTCATGCATTAACATAATTTTTATACAAAAGAAGATTTTTTTACTTATTTTTATTATTATATTTATTCAAGTAATTTTTAGATTATAAAAAAGTATAAGCATGAGTTTTATTTGGATATAATGTAATATGATTAATTAAATGGGTTTGATTCAGGTTAATTATTGCTCGACACATGACACAAATACTGGACATGGCCCCCTTGCAGCCATTAAAGAATTCCCTATTTTTTCAAAAGCTCCATGGATGCATTTATCTCCCTGTAAATACACTTTTGACCTACAATATTCACTCACTCCCACCCACTCGTCCCACTTAGAACATGCAATTTACTAGTGTTTTAAAAAAGTGATAAGCTAGCAATAATGTTATAAAATAAATGGGGAAAAGAATTGTCAAACTCTTTAAGATCCCAACGTGCAACAAAAGATTTTCCAATACCTTTCAGTCTCATTCACTATATATGTTTTCACTCACCACTTCGCATATAAAGGAGAACCTTACATATAGGCCCTTTTTTTTTGAACTATTTCTTTTCCAATACTCAAACAAACCACCATCAATCTTAAGGGTAGTTCAAGTGATAACATAGACGAATTGTAAACTCAAACGTCCTAAATTTAAATTTTGATAATTTCTTTGGATCAGATTATCAGGAAATATGATAGTATGGAGAATAATTTTGAATAAACAGACCACCATCTAAGATCCTTGAAGCAAGACTTAACGACAAACCGCCTCATGGTTGCATAGCATGCGTGATGATTGGTTATCAGTTTATCAAGAAGATAGAGAAACTACTAAAAGCCAAGTGAACCAGAGTTTCAAGAATCATCCTACCATGAACCTGTTTTGGAGCTCTGAATCAAGACTTACATTGTTTTAACACACTATTAGATAAAATTAAAAAGGTTCCATAGTTGCAGCTCCAGCACATTAGACAGACAAATGCTAATAATACAGGGTCCAAAAACATATTTGGAGAATTGGAAAAAAGGAGACCATGCCATGATGGTTTTTTGTTGTTGATCTATATAGAAATTATTAGAAAAACATTACTCGCTCGTGTTTTAACAAATACATCATCATCACCATCATCTTATATTATTTCGTGAAAGATGATGAATTCAGATTTAGATCAAAATTCGACAATGACAAAACTAAGTATAAATAGACAAGAGGATAGAGATCCAAACCCAGAAATGTCACCCACCCAAGAATAATACAGCCCAACTGCCAGGCACATGGCACTATATGCTCATGCATTCTTTACAAATATAATAATTTGTTCTTTTAACTCTTCTGTGCATAATTTCATTTTCAGAGAATCTCTCTGATAGTTATATTACACTAATCAGGAGATCAATAATAGAGCTCTCATTATAATAACATAAGGCTGCAACCCAGAAATCTTTTGTTAAACCCAAAAAGAAGTTTTTTACTAACCAACCCTAATCAGACAATTAATTTATCCCCTGGGGCATCTTTCCATGCCTGAGCTCCACTACATTTAACCTTTTCCTGTTACACAATATTTAAAAAAATAATAAATAAAGTAGAATAGATTTTAAAGAGCTCAGATTCAATGGGTCTAGTCCCAATCTCACCAAATGCCAGCCAGGTATTCTTTTCACTGCTTTTATATGACAACAGAATACAAAATTAAAATGATTCCAACATTTGCTTGATTGGTTTTATATGTGCACAGTGAAAAGAGAACAGAAGGTTCTGTTCCTGGGTAATCTGTGAAAATTACAGGAGCCTAAATTGTGCCTAAAATTATGCTTGACTTGAGCTCAAGCAAACCCAAGTCTTAATCATTCTTGTTAGACTTTTATGGGAGCAGAGGAGTCCATCATACAGCTGGTTACAACACGAGTAAGAATCATACCAACCAGATTATATGAGATCTACCACTGTACATTTGACTAAACTCTATCACAATATTGATAAATTTTGTCAAAGTCGAAATCATAATGCTGCATTATGAGGTACAAACATCTTAATGGCTGGAAAATAAAAGCTGGTGGAAGATCTCCACTCCTCATTACTTTGCTTAGAAATATATCTTACATTTAGATTAAATGTGGTGCTGTTACTTTGCACCAAAAAACACTATTGCTTCTAGGATTATACATCGAATACTTCAACCCGAAAAAAAATTAGAAGACAAATCAATTACAAAAACATAAAATAAGATAAAACTTAGAGGAAAGACATTCTCTGCAATAGACCTGAAGATGAATTAGAAATTGTGCGCCAATCAGAACTAAAAAATCTCTTTTTTGTATATACAGCAGCCTCTTTATCTCTTTGGGCCTTGAATTGAGGACAAAGGAGATGTGATCAAAGCTCAATTTTCATGCAGGATGTTTGATTTTGGACTGCATTAGAAGAATACCAACTATAAGCAACTAGTAGATTAGAATAAATCATGGTGCTTTGAAGTTTACTCTAATTTTGCCCTCTTACCAGGGAAACTTTGTAACCGAAATTCAGTAGCTTGGTTAGGGCTTTGGCCTAAACCCATTTGAACAATGCTCTGTAGGTCATCCTCACAGAATGTTGGGAACTGGTGTAGTAAGAAAGATGACATGCAGGATTAGCCGATAACTAAAATTTCTTTGCAGGTTTATATTGATACAATCAAATCCAAGTTTTCAAGGAATGGTAAAAATTTGATTACCTGAGAAACACCTTCGCTGAATCCTTCAACTGGAGGTAATTGCATCCCAAAGTTGCGGCAGAATGTTGCATCTAATTTGTCTGCTGAGCATTGGCTTGCTGGTCCAGCGGAAATGTTTTTCTGTTGTGGGCTTTGCTGTGGCTGGTGTCCATAGAAAGCTGGTGCAGAGGGATCTAATGGGTGTACTGGATGTGGCAAAGAGCCATTGGGTTGGAATATCTGGAACTCACCAATGGACCCAAAAAAATCTCTTTTAGAACATTAAGAGACTGGTTAATTGATCAAGCCATTACATGTAATGTCAGTAACTTACCTCCTTTGAAAGGAGACCATCCATGTTAAATTCCAGGCTTGGATTTACAGTAGATAATTTCATAGAGAGGAACTACAAAACGCACAAAAACCCATTGACCAATTAGGCCTAAATTTGCAATGACTATTACAGACGATGCTTAATTCAGCTTTATTTACCTCCACTTGGCGTTGCAACGACTGTACATAGTTTATAATTTCATCGAGCATAAGTGCTTTTCCAGTCACCTAACATAAAAACTCACTAAGCCAGGTTAGAAATGGACCCATTAATGTCCTTAAATTATCAACGATTAAAGTTTCAACTTCCAAGTATCTCTGCTCACCTTATTGCAACCTGGTACAAGATCTTGGAGAAGCTTCATCCGTTCGCTGATCTTTTCTCGCCGGACCTGATCAAATGACAAAAGGGAGGTTATGCCACGATGCTTGGGCATTGGCTTATTGAATATATATCAAACGAATTGGCTCATAGTCTTTACTCTTTCAGCTAAACTATGACTGTCAGTAGCTTGACCCCTTCTTGCTCTGACATGAATGTAGTCTTTTAGGGGCTCCGGAGGCTTTGTATTGGCCTTGGCTAGTTTCTGACTTTCATTTCCTTCGTCATTAGTACTTCCCTTTGTTTCCTCCTCTGTTTTGACTCCGCCAAATTCGTTTCCATTTTCTTCTGTCGGCTTAGGTCTCTTTGCATTTGTATCATCATCAGCTTCTGCTATCTGAAAAGAAATTTTCCTGAACTCGTTAAGTTTCATATCAAATTAATGAAAAGAAAATTGGGATAGTCTTGATTTGAATTTGTACCTTCGTGGCAGACTGAATTGGTACATCTTCCTTCGATTTTCCCCTAGAAACCGCTTTTCTTTTCCTTGAATTCATTTCATTTGGAGTTTTTGAGCCGGTTTCCCCACTAGGGATTTGTTCAGAAACAGAGGATTCCTCATTTGAATTTGCAGCTGACCCTGATAATTTACTCAATTTCTTATCAGAAACCGAACCAAAGCCATTGTCAGACCTCATTCCCATCTGGGTTTGGGCAGAGTGCTTGTTTTCCATTGGAGATTCGGCGGCCTTAAGGGAAGGACTACTAAAAACTCTGGGTAACATTCCACTTCCCAACGATGGAGCACTAGATTTATATTGTAATTCAGTATTGTTTAGCCCAAATTGACTTTTTGGACCATTGAAACTACGACTTCCGAAGCAAGAAAACTTTGCAGCCCTCTCGGCAAACCCGGGATCAGCCGAGACCACTGGCAAAGCAGGATTCAAAGGCATTGAATTTCTCAAATTGGGCAAATTTTCTTTCACTAATTGATCCATAATTGCCATACGTAACTTAGGTGGAGAATTCACAGGAGTACTATAACACGAAGTGTTAGTACTGTTATTTCCACCACCTATGTAAGGAGTCCCCGTCGTTGTGGCAGCCATTAAAGGAGGTGAGATCTCACGGGAGTTACAAATGGTGCCCAATTTTCCGATCAATTCACGGATTACAAAGCTTTCATTGGACATGGCTGAATTGGAAACAGCAGGGGATGTGACCATTGAGCTCAGGGCTGACTCGAAATGGGTGTATTGATCACTAGACTTGTCCCAATAGGGGGGATTAAGAAAACAGTCCGAAGATTGATCAGAAGAGCAATTTAGCTCCACAGCTGAAGATAGGGATTGCCATGTGGGCATTGAGGGCTCAAAGTGTTGCAATGGTGGATTTCCAGCATTGAGAAAAAGGTTTTTATCCATGAAGAAAGAAATAACGAAATTTGAGGATAAGAAATGAGAGAATGCTGGAAACCCAGATGAAAATTCGCAAGAATGCACTTGACTGAAAGAGAATTTGAGGTTTTTTTGGTGGAAACAACAGGGGTGGTTGAATTAGGATAGGAGATGGGAAGTGCTTTAGAAGAAAGAAGGGACTCTGTGCTGGTGCAAGAAAAAACAACTGAAAAGCAGAGAGACAGAGAGAAAGGGAGAGAGGTGGGGGGGGAAGGTTATGGGTTGGGTAGTGATGAAGTTATATAGCCGAAAAAGAAAAGGTTTGTTTGACTTTGTTTATACTTAATTTCTCTTCACTGTAACCGTAAAAAGCGGAGACGAAAGGGTTAATGCCGGGCCTTGGACGTCAAAGCACAAAAATGTCCACTCCCCTCTCTCCAAATTACCAGTTTCCCATGCCAGCCATTCATGGAGTATGTAATGTATTCCATCTCCCTCGTTCTAAGCCTTAAAATTAAACTTTTGGAGGAAACTAAACATGGCCCAAAGTATCATCACTGTGCCAATTGAATTTTTTTTTTGTGTCAATACCATTACTAAACTCTTCAATTATATCAATTAAACTTTTTTGTCCGCTTCCATTAGATATTTTAATGAAAAATGACGAAATGCGTCACTTACGTGGCACAAATGGCGAGAATAAACTATACATGTAACCTTCAAACTATGTCTTATGTGTCAATTAAGCTACTTAATTTTTTTTTTTGTCAATTAAACATTTGAACTCTTTAATTGTGTTAATTGAGTTTTTTTTTTTGTGTCGTATAGTCACGTGAGTGGCATACTCTAATGAAGACAGATAAAAAGGTTCAATTGACACAAAAAAAAATTCAAAAGCTTAATTGACACAAATGTTATAATTTGATGGTCATATTATAATTTATTCAAACTTTTTTAATAGATTATATGGTTATAATATGTATATAAATTATTTGGTATTAAAATTTGTTAAATTTATACATAATCCATTCGTAATCAGAGTACAATATTTGTGCCTTGTTGAGTGTTTGTGTTGTATAAATTGTATTTAATTGAGTTCATATTGATTTAGCCAATCTGGTTATGACTCCAAACCTTTTAAAACCAAATTCAAACCCGTTACTGTTAGTTTTTTTATTTTTTTGACTGTTTGGAGGTTTTTAATTTTTCTTTTTCTTTTTAATTTTTATTCTTTAGATGGTTGACCTTATTTCAATCGTGGCTGTGAATTTCACATTTTCTCATCCCTTCCATCATGGAAACCAAATGGACTTGAACCTTAGACCTTATACCTGGACGGTGAGTCATATCATGCCCCTCTAATCAACCTGTTTAATAGGGGAGGTTTACTTTGATTAGGTTTGATTGTATGTCCTTTTCCAAACTTAACCAAACAAAATAATTCCAACTCTATAAATTTTTTACTATGATGGTAAATTATAGAGATGATTTGCATTATTAATATATGTTAATGTTAGTACACCAAAAATATTAAAATTTGAAAATAACACGTGGCAAGAATTTAATGGTCATGAAAAATGTTAGTGAGAATCCAAGAATAATAGAATGCGAAGGGGCAGGACTCTTGTGATCCCGAAAAACGAGAAGATGTGACTACATGAGATGTAAATTAGAATTAGAGATGGTTTAGTGCTACTCGGAGAGTACATAAGAAAAATGTCATGATTGCACGGGGTAAAATTCAGGCGGGTTGGACAGTCAACCTTAATTCAACCTTAAATATATAACCTTCAACTCTAATTTTAACTCTAATCCAAACTCTAACCCTACCTCGAGTTGACGGACTCAACCCGAGCACTGCCCGAATTTAATTCGGGTGAGTTCGGGTTGAATTCGAGTTAATGATTTTAGACTACGTTACAAGTTTAATTCAAGTTAAACCCAAAATAGACTCGTTGTTCTAAACCTGACACACATATTACATAATATTTATCTAAATTAACAACCAACAATTTCAATCAAGTTCTTAACATTAAAACTATAATATTAAGAACTCAATGTTTAAGATAATGAAACCACAACCATACAAAACATAAATAAACACAACCAAAATCCTTGTATAAATATAGAGTTCATTGCTTAAATAATGAGTGATAGAGGCGCACAATAAAGACTTCAAAACAGATTAATCATAGACTTAAAAATGTATTTATATAGTTATAAATATTCGGGTTGAACTCGATTTTAATATTCGGGTTCAACCCTGTAACTTGGGGGGTCAACCCGAGACCCGTCCAAATTAAATTTGGGTTAGAGTTTTTTGACCCAAGCCCAATTCAAGTATTAAAAACCATAACCCAAATTTTAATTTTTTTCACATTAGGCTCGGGTTGAAATCAGGTTAGCCCGCCCAAATTGTACTCCTATAATTACAGTCATTGCCGAAAAAAATGACTTCAACAATTGAGACCATCCTTTATGAATATCGAAAGAAAGGCTGTAGCAAAAAAAAATCTCTCGATTAACACAACAATTAATCGATCACTCTAGTCATTTTCCTTTTCGTTAAATGTTGAGTATAGTGGTTTGCACATTTATTTTTGTCAAACTTCTGTTACTTGCAATTCCAGTTTTCTTTCTACATTTCAATCCATTTTGTTACTAGTTAGAAATTAATTAAGTCCTCCTACTTAGAGATAGTGAAAAGTATTTGGAAGTAGTCTTATGCTTCGTTACAATTACCTGAACAATCACGATTTTAGAATTTTAGTACGGTTCAAAAAAGGTGATACATGTTTAAACCATGGGAAAGAACACACAGCTCTAAATCTGCCATATTACCATAATATATAGGAGATAATTGGTAGGTATATAGGAAACCACAATATATGGTAGGTATACAGGAAACCATTTAGGGAGTGGTTGATTAGTTTCTACAAACTATTACTGTGATAGGTTAGTCAGCATTGTCCCACAAGATTTGCATCTTTTTTTTTTGCTTTTTCCTGAAAAACACTCAAAATCTCTTCACAACCCAAATAAATTGATGGGTTTGTCATATTTATAATGGAAAATACTATTTAGACTTAATTTAAGAATCTAATTTAGAAAAATGAAAGTGAGTTTTATGCTCCGTTTGGTATGATGGAAAAATAGAAAGATAAAAAGTTAAAAGGATATAAAGTTGGAAGAATAAATAAAACATCATGTTTGGTAAGAAAGGAAAATAGGAAGGATAAAAAAATAGATGGATTAACTTTCTTTCAATTTATTAAAATCAATCCCTTTAAAATCGGAAGGAAAATGGATGAAAAGTTAATTATTTGTGTTGAAATATATTTTATTTGGCTATATATCTTTTGATATATACATATATTATGTATACATTAATTTCATATAAAAATACAATGATAATATATATTAAAAAAAATTAAAAATATAAATTTTAAATTTTAAATTAAAAAAAAATATTTTTTTCATCTTAATTAGGGATGAAAATTTTCGACTCAACACGATGATAAGACTCGAATTTGACAAAAATTTTATGACACGAACTTGATTATAACTCGACACGCACTTGAAAATGACCTAACACGCAAACAAGAAAAGAAATTAAAAAAAAATTAGTCATTTTTTATTTTGTATCCATTCAACCAAACACAAAGGAAGGAAAATGTATCATTCCTACTTTCCATCCTTAAAGTATAGAAAATGTATCCCTCATATTTTTCATCCTTCCTACCTAATGATAAAATTATTTTATTGTGACTTGGAAGTCATGAGTTCGAATTATGAAAACAGTTTCTCTATTTGCAGGGATAAAACTACATATATTTAATTCTTCCAGACGTTACAATGATGAGAGCCTCGTGCTTCTTTTTTTTTTTTTTAATTTAGAAACTTGATGACATTAAATTAAGTCACTGATTAAATGTTCCAATTAAGTTTATATAACACTCAATTTCTATTGCCACCAACCTAAGCTAATTTTTACTGCAGTTGGTGAGTTTCTTGAATGGGAATCATTTCAAGATGTTATGTTCTGTAGAGATTACTGAATGAGTTCTATTGTGGATGGTTTTTAGTCACAAAAACCAGCTTGCTTCCATAATTGGGATATTCACTGTGGCTGTTTTGTAGGGTTGAATCATAAATTGGAGTTTAATTGGTGTCATAATGGAGTGACCTCAACACAGAATACTTAAGACTTCAACCCCACCTGAGCAACATCCCCACCCCCATAGGGTTTGGATTCAACCTTCTTGAATACTTTAGGGCATAAGTTGGTGAATCTATCATTGAGAAAGTATTCAAAATAATCGAACATCGTTAGACTGAGTCTTAACGGACCGAAAGACATTCTTAGAGTTGTCGGCTCTTATAATGTCCGATGGATGGCATACCTCGGACTATTGACACCATTTGAAGCGATTAGGCAGACAGATGATATGAGCTGATTAACTACGATGTCTCCTCCACGTGGGGACCAACACTAAATCTCACAAATAACAAAAAATATAAAAGGCATGACCCTTACTTACGTGAATTAATCGGACTGCACACCAAGAGATGCCTCACTAAATGCTTGGTGTATATCATTAAATGGTTAGCGCGCCTCGTTGAATGCTAAGTTCCTAGCGGGATTATCATTACAGTGTCGACTTTGAGCACCTGCAGGTTATCCCTAGCCTAGTAAATGCACAACTTGAGGCCACTCTACGAGGAGACAACTACTGACATGATTGCTCGGCCGCACACGAGGAATAACACAAGGATTTCACTTTAAAAAAGTTGTTAGACCTGTTGACTAGACATGACTTAGTTAGGGTTTTATGTCAGCATCCCTCAAGATATAAATAGGCTAAAGGGTTGAGCTTTAGACATGCATGTGTGATTTAGCTTATACAGTTGCATTTATTTCTACTCTCCCTCACCATCTGACTTAGGCATCGGAGAGACACACATTCAGCCCCTTCCTTACTTCATTTCTTATTTCAAGAGTCTCATGTGTGATATAGTCAGGTATCGCTGTCTCAACGACACGAATGAATCTAGGTTATATGATCTAGGGCGACGACCATGATCCTCATATGGCTCAAAAATTCAAATTTACAAATAACTTTTACAAAATTTTCACATGATCCTCTAAAATTTTGATAATTTTTCATTCAACCTCAACTCTTTGAAGTTTCTGATTTTGGAATTCCATGATATCATTAGTGACCACATGCTTACATGCTTTGTTGCTTCTCTCTTTTCCTGTTAGTTTTTATTTCTTCTAACGTTAAAACTGCTGGTCCTCCACGCCCTGGTGCTTGTAACTTTTGTGGTTCTTTTCTTTTTCATTCATCCTCCACTGCCTACTAATATAATACACAATGAGTTTTATATCTCAGAATCATTGGAGTAAACAGAGAAGAAGGTGTCTGTTTTGGTTAAAAGTCAAAGTAAATTAAATATAAGATGTATTTGTATAAGGTTTAGTTTAACTAATATTTCATTTCCTCCTTCATGTGAATAACTTTAAACTAAGTTATATTTAGATCCCCTAAATTTTGTTAAAATAACATGGTCATCCTCTCATATTTTCAAAATAACACTAGAAGACTAAACTCAAGCAATCTAATTGGGAAAAAAAATTTAATTGTTTTTTTATCAGAACCAAATACATAATTAAAAAAAAAAAAACATGTCCACCATCAACAACCCTCAACAAGTGATTTTTCTTTTAACTTAAAATAAGATTATTCGTGTTTGACACCAACTTGATCTATTTATTACTCATGTTATTATTTTGTGTTATTTTTTAATTTATATCACGAACTAATCAACCAAAATCTATAAATTTTATGTCAGATTCCTATCATATTATCTCAAGTGAGGCATAGGAGGAGATGATAGGGCAATACATCTGAGTTATTGGGGATAATCGTGCCCAGTAAAATACATTGTGCCCAACAACTATCTTTCTATCTTTGCATATTAGATGTGGGTTTGCTAATCCAATCGAGTTACTCGAATTAGATTTGAGTTCGATTTATTTTGGGTTTGATTCATTTTTTAAACAAATTGAACTTAAATAATTTTTTAAACTTGTTTAAAAAAACGAACTTAAAGACTCAACTCATTTATATATAAAACAATCAAACTATGCAAATTCAACTCGAGTTTGACTTGAATTGGGCTTTTTTCGTTTAGTCGTATTTTAAAAGAGTCGAATTTAAATAATTTTTTAAACTCATTTAAAAAAATGAGTTTGACATAATCATCTCAAGCTCACAAAATTATACTCGATTATATGTTTTAATTAGATGGACCCAAACAATTTGTATAGGACGGTGATATTTAGAAAAATGATATATTAACGTGTTTAGGCGGGCCGAGTCAATCATGACATTAAATTTCAACCTCTCCGATTAAATCGGCTTTGGTCGGGTTCACATACCAATGAAATTACTTTATTTTTAACAAATGTGGCCCAGTAAATAAGCTCTCTTTCTAAGAAATCAAAGAGGATTGGTTCCAATATTTCTCATAGATGTTTCCCAGAGGCTGGGCATGAAAGGGGAATAGCAACCACTTTTACGGTGCTATCACTTTTAAAATTAAGTACGTTGGTAACTTCTTCGAGGCTGTTTTTTTTTTTTTTATTATAGGGTACTTAAATTTCTGTCAACTATTCTCTCGAACTCAATCACGATCATTCTTCAAGAGTGTTTAATATCAATTACGTAATTCTAAAGTTTGAGTTCTAAGCGCATCATAGTAAATTGGGAGATGGGAGAGGCCTCGGCATCAAGCTTGGAGTTTATTCGGAGTGAGATTCTCTTAAATACATTTTCTCTTCAATTTCTTTCTGGACAGATTATCAACTATACATTCGAGTAAAACTCATTATATACAAGTAAGTCTTTCACTAATTAGTGGTGGATAATCTGCCAAAAAATCATTGTGTACTTAATTTTAAATGTATTTACGTATATATGTATATGTTTACACAATGGTATGTCTATGTTGCAGTTCAATCAAATTACATTATACGAAAAAAATAGACAGTTAAAAGAAAAAACAATATTACAATCTATTTATGCTACGAATAGAGCAACAGGAATAACGGATAAAATAGATCACACTTAATTCCATTGTTCACTTACATTCTACTAGTAATTCATGATCTGTGTTGTACGTTAATTTATTTAAATAATATTTTTATAATAAAATAAATTCTATATGTAATGAAATTGAATAATAAATTATGTAATTTTAATTCATATTAAACCTAATTATTGATCTATTTTATCCCTCTTCGAGTATCCAATCTGTTATTTGTTTAGATATCTTTCCGATCCCTTAGATATTTCATCTTTTATTTATAATAAATCTTTATTATAAAATTATCATTATTGAGTATTATATTATAAATTTATTATACTTTTTGTCGAAGAATTTGATTACTATTATTTGTATTGTAATAATATGATATTGTTATATACCAAAAAATCAAATATAATATATATTGGATTATGGAATAATAGAATATAGATTGGACTTTATTTTTTCATATAAATATAGACGTGGATATAAAAAATTGTATGCAAGTGTACTACTAATAAATAAGTTCAAAAGAATTTAAAATTCAAATAGGACTAATTAAAGAGTCTAAAAGAACTTCGAAGTGAAATAAGTATTAAAAATAAAAATTAAATGAAAGTAATATATAATTTAAGAGTCAAATACAATTAATTAAATTGTTTAAAAAAATCTAAAAGTCAAATAAGTAAGAAAATAAAAATTAGAAGAAACTAATGTATAAGTAGCACTTGACTTCATAATAAAGATTTAGAAAATAATAAAAAATCAATTTTTTTTACAAATGTTGATATTTATAAATAGTATAAACATAGACATAGATTATAGTATAATCTTGAAGTCAATTAAGCTCTCACAAATTAGATGCGTAATAACCATCGAGTGGGGTGGTCCAGTGGGATATCAACCGAATTTCTCACCTTTAAGTTAGAGGTTCAAGTCTTGAAGTTTACAGAGAGGTGCAATAGGCACAGTCAAAGCCTCATGATCCCACCAATGAAGGTCTATCGAAGTGATCTCTGGTGCTCTCCATTACTCCCACCCCTTTTTTCTTCGATCCAAAAAAAAATAAATGCGTAATGTTCACTCAATAAGCCAACCTACATTATTGTAGAATTTTTGATATCCGGTACTTTCGTCGAAGCACGTCACATGCCTAATTAATTAGCTTTTAATCATATCCAGCTGCAACCAAACCTGATAAGCCTTGATGTGAATTATAAAAAAGGAACTCTCGTGTTTTCCATATATAGTTCAAAGATTACTTATGCCCCTCTAAGGTTCAAAGAATATGCCAGTAAAAATAGCTCACAAAGTCAAATCAAAGACTAATCAAACTCTTCATATAGAAAGATGAAAAAAAAATTCATCATTTTTCTAGTCTACAACTTGAGACTTTAAAAGGTAGAGATCTTCATAGAATATTACATAATCTTTTATATGGACAAAACATTCTGACTCAAAGCAATCAATTGCAAATTGGTCCAGATTCATCACACCTACTGGTGACTTCGGATCAATGTAGAGAGCGAGAGACAAAAAGATACTTAGTGGATTGTATATCAATAAAAGAGAGCAACTCGGTACCGTGTCTCCGTCAATTCCAACCATTGATTTTGAATTTAATGATTTATAACTATTGATTGAAAAAATAATAAAGTACACGTAATGCATTTTTATTAGTTGATAAATAAAGGTACGTACAGTGCTTAAAAAATATTTTTCGATACATAAGCATGCATGCATGCAGATAATTTATGTTAGCAGCAACATGTATGGCTAGTTGGACCAGATAACAGCCCATAAAGATCCAACTCCAATAAATACCGTGGGTGACCCGGCACAGCTAGATTTCTAATCATTGTCGAGAACACCTAGAACGATCTTCAATATTGATATGATTCAGCCGATTTATATTCAACTTAATTGACACACTGTGAGACCGATACCCATTTTTGTGCACACTACGAAGTTCTCTTAACTCGATGTCTCGGATAACTCAACTAATTCTCCGAGTTTTAACGAGAGCATTGCACTGTAATAATGGTGCCGAAAGTGCTTGACCCAAGTGCTGAATAGTGGCTATGAGACCCAATGAGGGGGTAATATGAATATTTGGATTAACAGAGAAGTAAGAGATGAAATTGGATCAAAAATAATATACAAGTGGTTTACCTTAACCGAATAACCAATGTTATATCCACTACAATGAAGACTCTTGTTCTTTGGAATTTATATTATTTGAATAAAAAGATTAAAGTAAAAGTTTTGGCTCAGGGCCTTCTGCGAACAATGTCTAGTGAATACAAATTGTTTGAAACTATTTACGCAATGTGATGATATTCTATTTATACAAGTAATCATCTAGGATTTTTTGTGATTTCTTCTTTCCCTTGACTGATTCTATGGTCTCCTCCTCTTTTGTCTTGTAGTGGTACTTGTCATCCTGGCATAAATTACGCCCACGATCCTTAAATAGAACGTGCATCAATATTCCTTTTATCAGAGAGTACGTATTCGTTAGTGACTCCAAAAGCTATCCCCTAGACATGTGGCGCGATGAAAAATGATTGGAATGGATACCGAGCTCTTTGTTCCCGAACTAATTTTTGCCAAGCTTGATATGGTCGAGCAAGAATGTATTGGTTTGGGTGTCGTTAGACACTCTGGCCCATTCTTATTACAGGGTGGACAGGCTACGAGTAAATCGTTTGGGCTGCGACGTAACCAATGAGCCCATTAAATGCTCTGAGTTTTGGATGAACGACCAAGCCGAAATCCTAGTATCATCATGTAACATGAGTACATTTTTAACTATTCTCTACATGACTTAACGGTTTCATCGTAGCCAAGTTTTTTTTAATCATTCATTTTAGTGCATATTGTCTCATTCGTTCCATTAGATCAATGCATCTCATTTCTTTTCAAGTTGATAATCAATATCACAACCTTGAACTACTAATTACAGATGATTTATCGGACTTTGCCAACCTTTGTCATTGGTACAATCAATCAGTAATCCATCATCATCTTTTTCATTGGTGAACAAAATTGGCACCAAGAAGATCGAATACATGCCTATGTTATTTGTTCGTTATTTGGATGGCCCCATTAATTTCTAGAGAAATTAGATTAGTGTTTAGCATCTCATCTTGGACTCAGTACATTGAAATCCTGAAACATGACAAAAACAAAAAACAAAAAAATAACTAAAATAGATATGTAGAGAGAAAGAGAAACAGCTAACTAATACTGGTGCGTCATGTTTGTTTCTTGCATGCACTGTACTAATTCATCAGTGTGGTAGTTAACAACTGGATGCATGGAATTTCGAAATCGGGTCAAAATCTAACCACCCCTTCTCACAGCCTCATCAACTCTCTCTCTCTCTCTCTCTCTCTCTCTCTCATGAGTTCAAAATTTGACATCACCCTTTAGGTCAAATTAGATCATAAGACATTTTTATTTCTCATGAATTTTTTAATTTCGATATGAATGACTAATGTAGTACAAGTGACGAAAATTTTGAGCGTGGTCAATGTCATTCAATTAAAAAAATTTAGATTATTTTATTTACTTTATTTTTTGATTCAATTAGAATTTTATTTCCTAATTTATTTAAGATTTTAATTTCTTAGTTACTTTAGGGTTTCTACTATTATTTAAAGTCTTATAAGCCTTTGGACAAAATAACTTCTCATAAATAATATTGCATAAGGAGATTTTTCTCTCTTTTTCAAATTATTTTGGTATTTTTAGTAATCAACAGATTTATTGAACTCTTTAGAACTAGTATTCTCTATGAATCAACAAGCCTAGAGTCGAATTTTGAATCGGCAATTCAGTTTTATTCAATTTCTCAATCCCCTTCTTATTTCTTAATACTTGTGTTTTTACCCACTTTTTCGCATAAGTTGGTATTAGAGTTTGGATTTATTTTGAAAAAAAAGTAGCAGCAAATTCTTTTTTTACGCCCAATTGTCTTTGTATTCTTAAAAATCAAGAAGACTCTTAAAAGCTGTAATTTAGTATTATTGTGATAATCAACAAGTTATAGTTTTTGTTATCAGATTGAGTTTTTTTATTCACGCTTTCCTGCATCAATGCCCTATCTTTGATCAAACTTAAAAAGAGATTATCCGAAGTACTAGTAAATTAACTCAAATATTTTTAACCGTAATATTAAAATAAAAAAAAATAAAAAGAAACACTAGAAGATAGTGTGATTGATCTACATCCCGACAAAGACCCTGATTTTAGTATTCTATCAAACAGAAATAGACAACTTATCGCCACCTCCAAGCTTGCTAAAAGTCAAGTAGATGGAAGTATCTGATAGTTCTAGCTCCCTAATCTGAATCGGATCGACGTCCAAATACATGTAGGCACTTATAATTCTTCTATTACATCATGTCCAAAAAAAAAAAAAAAAAGGAACTATATTTCCAACAACTAAGGCTGTGCAAGCCAGCTTTCTGAGTATTTCAATTTCAAAATTGTACGAAATCGCTGCATATACATTTCTTCTCACAGCTTTTCTTACAATGTCTTGGACTTATGCGCATGCAGTATTCAGATTATTTGGGTGCTGTTTTGGTTGGTCTGTGCCTTGTCCCTTGAATAGAACTACGCCAACCTACAAATATGTTAAAATATAGTAAGATTCATTAACAAGCGTGTAAAAGCATGCAAAGACCATCATTGCATCCAAGGATAAAAATTTTATTTCGATACATTATTTTAGTTACTTAAAAAATAAAAATATTTTAAAGTATTTCGAAAATATTTTGATCCATTTTGGAGAAATAATAAAAAAAATAAAAAATTTAAGAATTATTTTTTTAAAATATTGATTAAATATACAAAAATATCTTGAAATATTTTGAAACAATATTGTAAATGCATTGAAATATTACAAAACACATCAAAATTTTATGATATATTTCAAAATATTAGAATTTTGATTTCATCCAGAGCTAGCCCTATAGTATAAAAATAAAAGCGAGGGTTTTAGGCCTCACATACAAAAAAGACCCCAAATTTACAGATCAATAATATAATATAAGTTAAAAAATAAAATTTATTATAATGTTGCCTAAAAAATTAAGAGTAAATCAACAAAAAAATTTAAAATTTGGGCCCAAAAGTTCAGGCATCCTCACACAATTACATTTATTAAAGGACAAAAAAGATTAATAAAAAAAATACTGACAAAATCTATCTCTTTCTCCAATCAAAAGAAGTGTAATATGTATCTCTCTTTAGTAAAAAAAAAAAAAATCAAGCCAAACATATTTTTTACTTCTCTTAAACTTGTTTTTTTTTTCATTTGAATGCAAAACACCAATTAAACCATTCATTCTCTTTAAAAAAAAATGTTTTGATAAAGTTTTTATTCGTAACAAATAAAATATAACAAAAATTTAGGTGAAAGTTGCATGGATAAATAAATAAAATTCAAAGATAGTAAAATAATTCAAAAGAAAGATAACAATGAATTTATTTATAATAAAGTCAATCATTTAATTCTATAGTTTTGATAAAAAACATATAAAACAAATAAAAAGAACATAAAAATATTAATGAAGAAATTAATTTTATTCCTATAAATATTTATGATCAAAAGTCATATTACTAATTAAAAAAATATATTAACAAAATTTAAATAAAAAAATTACAATTTCGAATCTCATCAAAAAATTAAATTATTATTGAAAAAATATAAAAGTATTACTGATTGTCACTATTTTAGGCCTCAAATGTTGTTAAACCACCCTTAATTCCATCATTGATTTATTTGAATTTCCTAAAAAATAAAAACGTTTCGACTGTTTCGGGATAAAATTTTAATCTCTTTGCACATTAACCGCTGAGGATCCTATGTTGTTAATTTTTTAACATTAAAGTTGTCGTTGATCAAAATGATAGATACAAAATGACATGGGAGAGAGAGAGAGAGAGAGAGAGAGAGAGAGAGAGAGAGTTAATAACTTAATAGTTTATGTTAAATGTAAAGGTTTGTGCTGGTGGAGTGCTTGTGTGCCTGTAATATGTCCTACTGATTAATTATAGATAAAATATTTCCTTGCTTAACGATGTTTTTTTTGTTTTTTGTTTTCTTTTAAAAAAAGATGATTATTATTAAATAGGATGGTCGGTGTTTGGCTGTCTGCTTGCTAAAAACCAGAGGTTTTACTAAACAAGGGGTGTAGGATTTGAAACCGCGGGAAGGGGAAAACATTCCCCTCACCCGCCGTCAGAATGACTTGTCTCAAGGGCCAATGAAATTTGAGTATTTGTGGAAAAAGTTTAGGAAGAATTATTTAATTAAGGGAGCATCATTCACAGTCATAAAAAATTACCAAAAAACATTCGTTCTTTTTTTTTTTTTTTGGTTATTTTTCAACTCAACACTCCACCTAGTTTGTCGATTTGAATTTGCCCATAAAAAATTATCAATTGAATATGAATTGAATAAATTTTAACATGAGCCACGACGACTCATTGAGAGATCAATTCTAAAGCAATTGCGTGTTTCTCTAAGTCTGTGTGTGAAACCATGTTGCCCTAAGCCAGGGTCAATAATACAAGCGCACAAGCAAATCTCCATCTTGTTGCTTCCATTCCATGCTCCATCGCCTAAAGCAATGTGGACGTGAGCATAATAACCCCTATCCGGTGGAAGCCAATGTTAATATGGGCTATTGGGTTAAGAAAGAGAAGCATTGGAGCACCATTAAGTTCATTGTGTTTTAAATAGACATCAGTACCACTGAAAAAACTTAGTAACTCCAACAAAGAATCTCTTTTTTTGGACAACTTATTTTGCTCTCTTGTTTTCCAACTCTCTATAACAAGCTCCTTACTCAAGGAATAAAAATGAAAAAAAAAAAATTTTTCTCACACCCTAATTACACCTGTCATAATCTATTTCAGAAAAAAAAAAGAGAGAAATATTTAGACCAATTATTGGTTCTAATTCCGTTGTGGCCCAATTCATCTAACTCTGTTCCAAGTGTAACAATGTGGATTGGCCGAGCCCAAAAACATGGGCTAGGCTTTACAACAGCTTTTTTTCTGTTCGGCACAAAATCCTTTGCCAGTAAAGGGCCCAATCCTGTTATAAATTGGGGGGAGGGGGGTTTGAACCCAAAAGAATGTAGCCTGCTATTCTAGCAGTGGACCGGAAAATAACAAAGGTTTTTTTAGGTGCGAGGATATTTTTTAAAACTTATTTGAAAAGAAGTGTATGAATAAATTGTTTATTTTATTCAAATGATATTTGAATTTTATTACTTACTTACCTTTCTTTAAATTATACATAATTTTTGTGATCTTCATATCTCTCTCTTTTCCTATCTCTCAATTACTCTCTCACTATCTCCCCCCCTCTTTCTCCCCTTACTCTCTCTATCTCCCATTGATAATTTATTTTCTTTTCAAATATGTAAAGATTTGATTTGATTTTTTTATCTCTCTCCTCTATTTTCTCTCTTTGTCTACCCCTTCTATTTTCTCTCACCGTTACTCTCTTTCCTTATTTTTTTCTCTCCCTCTTTATATCAATGTTATAACAACACAATTATATGAATCAGTTACACTAATTAGTTACAATTACCCTATAATACAACAAACAGTTATTCATGTATTCTAATAAATCAATAGTGTAACTATTTGGTTTATGTAAACAAGTGAATGATAAATTGGATTGGTGTTGTAATTTCGTGCAATTGTTTAGTGTAATAGTTTAATTTATTAAAACACATGAATAACTGCTTAGTGTATTATAAAGTAACTAGTTATTGCATATGTCTGAAGACACAGAATAATAAAAAATGCTAAACAATAAATATATTTACAAACATAAAGAAGAGATAAAGGTATTTAAGCATCGGTTTGTAATGGGGGTGAGAGGTGGTGAGCGATAATGATGGTGGTAAGAGACGGTGATGGTTGTGATGGGTGGTAATGATCATGGTAATGGTGGTAGCGGCGGCGATAATGGTGGCAACGGCAGTCATGGTGGTGGTGGTGGTGACGACGGTGGTGGCGATAGTGGTGGGGGGGTGGTTTAACGACGACAATGGTGGTGGCAGAGGCGGTGGTGGGGGTGGTGAGGCGATTTCAAACACTACTTTTTTTTTAAGTATTTATGATAAATAATTTTTAAAAGTAATTTAAAAAAATCAATACAAACACACCCTTAGGACCCTATTTTTCCTATTAAATTTAGGGTGTTAATATTATCCGTTAAATTGACTTTAATATAAAATTTAAAGTTATCTCAACTGCGAATAACAAAAGTCATTTTATTTATCTTTTAAAATTTAAATTGTAAATTAGTTTATTATATAGATTGTAACTAATTGGTATAATTAGTGTTATTGTAACGTTGATATAAGGAGAGAGATAATAAAGAGAGAAAGATTAACAGTGAAAGAAAATAGAGGGAAAAGAGAGTTACAGAGAGAAAAAAATAGTGGAGAGAGATGAAAAAATTAAATCAAATATTTACTTATTTGAAAAAAAATTAAATTATAGAGAAAGACATAGGTATAAAGAAAAATAAGGAAGAGAGAGTAATAGAATGAATAATAGAGTAATAAATAACATTTTAATTATTTTTTTTTAAAATACACTTAGGGTCAAATAAATTATGTTCAATGAGTGCCTCTCTTGAATAGTCTCTGTGAAAATAGCTTTGAAGATTTTTAAATTTTAAGTCATGAACTTTTGTTAACTTATTTCTTTATTTTTGATTTTGATCATATCATATGATACATACTTGTATTTTAATTATTATAGTTTTTTTCCTAATTTTTTTTCTTAAAGTTACAGAAATTAATTATTATGTGGAGGGACGAAAGCGGATACAAGTGTGAGTATTAGAATTTACCCATGGGACCGGGATGAAAATCAAAACTTGCCCCATTAGAGGGGGTGCCCCCGCCCCCACCCCCACCCACCTCACCTCGGTCCAATGCCATTCCATCATATAGCAAATATATTACTATCACCCGATTATTCAAAAATAAAAAATAAAATCAGCATCATAGATACAAGTTATGTTACTGATGATTATATGTAATCTTTGAACTCAGCTAATCATAAGATTCACCCAAGTCTTAAATCACTGGTGCCATTACTTTGCAAATTCTCATAACCTTTTGGAAATTTTTTTTTTTAAAAAAGATAAAAAAAAAAATTGCAGTCAAATCTGCATTAACTGTTATTGTTGTAATCGTTGACAAATTTTGCACATTTATTCTATTAATTAGTTTATTTTCTTGTACAATTTGCAAGAGAAAATTGCAATCTTCGATAATATTAATACCCGCAAGCTGATAACATATTTGTAAATAGTCAAAAAATTAAGGTATGTCCTTCGAAAATCGGTGAAAACGAAGGGCTATTCTGCAAAATAACTAGAATTACTTGGTTAGCACGCTTTGTTTAGTTGGTCGCACGACTCTATTTAAAGCACCCTTCCCTCACTTCCCAAGAAACCTAAGCGCCATGGCCGCTAACGCGAGCACGCACGGTTGAGAGATTTTCTCAGCATACCATTCTTGATCAGAACAGAATGGAAATCGTTCCAGAAAATCACTCTAGGGTTTCGAAGGTTTTGGTGCCGGCGCCTCTTTAAGGTTTCTTTCTCTCTCCAAGTCCACCCCTCCCTTCTCTTCGTCTATACTCTGGACAAAAATAACACACAATTTTCTCTCTGTGTGTGTATTTTTTGAGTTCAATGGCTTTTAAAGGGAACTTTTTCGCTATCTTGGATGATGAAGAAGGCGATGATGTGTCGAAGCTTCTCGCTCGCGTCGCCGCTAAGGTTGAGGCTACTTCGCGGCCGTCTACGGCTGAGAAGCAGCAGAACAAGAAGGAGCAGCAACAGCAGAAGTCTGTCACTGTCCCCCATTCTGAATATGGTATATAATGGATTTTGTTTTGTTCTTTCTATATCTTTACATGCAAATATTTATGCATACATGTATTTTTTTTTTTTTTTTCATCTAAGTATTGAATTAGATTAGTTTTATGTTCTTAGTGACTTCTTACTCTTTATATGGGTTAGAGTTTTGAGTTCGGGGATAATGGGAATAAATTATCGTCAATTTTTCCAAGATAACCGAGCAAAGATAAACAAGGCACAACCTTGAATGTTATTGAATGTTGTTTGCCAAGAGTACCGGGGAAAATAAAAAAGAACAATTTCTAGTTTTCTGGTATTGTTTGATGAATTATTTTACTGTACGCCAAAAAAATGTGGGAAGGGAGTAAAAGATACTTCTATATTAATTCCGATAAATTTAGAGGATACTATTTGTGAATATTCTTTTATTTGCTTGATTCTTTGATTGTATGCGAAGAGAAAAAAATCTATTTTTGGTTGTTTTTGATTATGTTTTGTTAGGACTTTCGAAGGGTATTGTGGTTTTATTTTCTCAAAAATGATTAATGTTAAGAGTCTAGACTCTGCTAAACAAAGTATTTAAAGGCTCTAGGATGGAAGAGTAGAGATGCATATGCCCAGTCTTCTGCATCCTAAAGTACTAATAAAGTTGAGAGTTTTTTTGGTTTTGCCTTTGTACAGTTCCTTGGAAGATGTTTTGATTGTCACAGTTAGCGGTTGCATCTCCCCTTGTTCTGCTATTTTTGTGTGGGATTGATAACTTCTTGCTTATCTACTATTTTTCTCAATAATCACGTCAATCAGAGTTTGGATTCATTGTATTGAATTTTGTGTATTTTCCCCGAGTATCTTTACTCACTGTTTGGTGATACCTTTGTTTACTTCACTTGTTTTCAGTGAGAGCTTGTAGAGGTGGAGGAAGACAAAGAGGTGGTCAGGGCCATGAATCAGAAAGGTACCATCGGAATGACATGGAGCGGTTTGAGAATGGCCCGCCAAAAGGTTATCAACAGAATTACAGAGATATAAATGGTTATCAGCGGTATAATGGACAATCTAAAGGCTGTCTGTATGATAATGGAGGGGCTGATGGTTACTGGCAGGTTAAACAGGCAAGTGGTTATCAGCATAGTGGGCAAGTTAATGGTTCTGAGCAGAATCACTCTGGTGGTTATCAGCATAAAAATAGTGACAATTTTGCTGGCAGTACATTTGATGGTGATTGGCAAGTTCAGAGGCGTAGGCGTCGAAGAGATCGGTTCAATGAAGGGAATTGGCTTTGTGATAATCAGTGGGAATTACCTGAGAGTCCCAATGGAAGTTGGAATATCAATGGAGAGATGCAGTCTGGGAATGGAATGGAAATTGGTGATAATCAGGGGGATGAGATGCAGTCTGGGAATGGAAATTGGAATTCCAATGCAGGGAAAAGAGAGAATATTGGGGGTCATAGAGGATCCAGAACACGAGAAGGGCTCCTTTCCGGAGAACATGAAGAGAGGGATAATGGGAGGGGTGAAGGGATTGAAAGTTCAAAGTCGAAGGAGGTCCTTTGTAATACTGGAGAGCGTGAAGTCAATGAGGATAGCAATAGCAATGGGACTGAAGAGTAAGTTGTTCCATTGAAGACTGTTTATTGTTTGATACTGTGGTGGTTTACTTGTTGAATGCTTCTCTTTCTTTTTGGTCAATGGCTTCGATTTATGATGTATGTGGTGAACTGATAGTGGAGTTCCTCCTCTTTGCCCATCCTTATGTTTGGTAAAACTAATCAAGGTCATCAGAGTTCAAAATAGTTTGTAGGAATTTAGAGAATACCAAAAAATGCAAGGAAAAATCACCAGATCCATAATTAAAGGTGCAAGCTTGGTTATGCGGGCTCTTACCTGTATTAGCATGAAAATGTTAGTTTTAGAGCTTCAAGCCTTCAACAGCCATAGCGGTACCAAAGGCTTGTTTCTTTCAATTTTTTTCTCCATTTATCTTCTGTTTGTACAGGAGGAATGGTTGTAAAAATGGTATTTCTGTAGTTACTATTATTGGTGCAAATTGTTTCTTAGTTTTTTTTTCCTTTTGACAGAAACACATTGGTTCTATATATGTGCCTTGTCATTTTGTTTCAGTATGATATTCCATATCATTCTAGCAGCAAAAGGTGTCACCACTTTTTTCTATGTTTATTTATATATTGAGGCATAGAACTCGTGATGGTGGGAATTTTTTTTTTTCCCCCTTTACTTTCATGGTGATGTCTTCTATTTTTGTGATCTAGGTAAGTCAATTGTTTTAATTACAGAGCATGTTCAGGACTAGATGCTCTGGATTATCTAGGTTTTGGTTCTCTCTTTTAAGAAGAAAAAGGAAAAGAATAACAGATGCTAATTTAAAAAAGAAACAATACTGTCTGCTACGAATTCATCATTATCTTGGTCAAATGTCTTATTATGTATGGATCACAAAGGGTAAAATATCCTGTTTTATTTATTGTGTGTTGCTTTCTTTAAGGCATGTGCACACTAATTAGCATACCATGATATTTTACTTGGTCATATTTACAGCTGAGTTTCTAGCATACTAGTGATTCACAAATTTGCATTTGCCTAATATCTTATTCTGTATTTTTGACACAGGATTATTTCTGTGACTTCTGAAGTCTCCAAAGATGCAGAGCGCAAAAAGGGTAAAACGGACAAACATGGCCAAGATGCTGCCCAAAATAACTCAGAAGATAAGGCTAAACAGAAAATTGAAGAGAGAAATGTAATGGTTTTTGGTCCATGGCAAATGTTTAGCGCATAATTTTTTTGATAACATATTTTCAAAGTAAAGTTTACTTGAAAACTGCCATTAACATGTTTCCTTGATGTCACTTGGACAGAAAATGACTCTTAAAGAGTATCAAAAGCAGCTTCTTGTGAAGAGGAAGGCTTTGGAGGCTTTAAAGATGGGAGAGAGGAAAGTAACACTTGACAAGGATTTTGAATTGATGCAACTTGTTGGGAAAAAGAAAGAAGACGACATTTTTATTAAGCTGGTGAGTCTTTCCCCTCTTTTGGTATTCCTCCCTTTCTTCTTCCTTTCCATGTTCCACTGGCTTCATTGACCCATCATCTGTCATTGTTGAAGTGTTTATTTTGTTGTCTTTTTAGAATTCTGAGAAAGATAAGGGTAGGAAGAAAGAGAGCCTTGACAAGGATGGGAAAGGTCGCAAGGTAACGGTCCCATTGTAAGCAGAGGATATGAATTATGATTTCTCAGCATGCATTTTGACTTTAGCTCTGTGAGCTCTATGTTTGGTTTTGGTAATGTTACTGCGGTGACCAAGTTCAAAGCTTGTTTTAGATTTTATACATATTTAACTACACATGTTTTGTTGATGGATTTGTTCGTGCATTAACCTTGAACCTTGAGGACAATGCATCCTATTTCTACCAACATCGAAATAGGATGATGGGATTTAAAGTTACACCGAATTAATTTTATGATCTGCACTCTGGGTGTATTAATACTCAACAAAATATTTGTGGAATATAGGTAATTTGATCAAACATTTTGATTTTGTTTTACCAGTCAATGAGCATTGATGAATTCCTGAAACCGGCAGAAGGTAAATATTATGGAAGGCGCCGTATACCATATCATTTAAGACGGGATGAACGTGAAAATGGCGAACAATATCTGAATCGTGGGGTATCAGTGGGGGACGAGGACGAAGGTAAGGATGTGCCTGTACCTCCTGATCAAAAAAAGGATGATGTACCGGCTCCTGGGGATTCACTGCAGTTCCCTGACTTGCGTGGATCTATAAAGGGATGATGTTGTCAAGTCCGGTTCTTTTTGTTTTCCTTTGGCGGTCTTTCTTCTTTATATTTCAACTTATCAAAGTTTTATTTGGTTAGGCTTCTATGAAAATAATTTATAACTACAACATATGCTTTTTTTTTTTTTTTTTTTATCAATCAGCAGAAATTCTTGATAGATTCGTGTGCATCTTGATAAATATTTTCAGCTTTCACTGTGTGTTCTTTTGATGAGAATTAATTA
Organism: Ilex paraguariensis; assembly: GCA_963454935.2. NCBI lineage: Eukaryota > Viridiplantae > Streptophyta > Magnoliopsida > Aquifoliales > Aquifoliaceae > Ilex > Ilex paraguariensis. Next base: position 38,809 of record CAUOFW020002324.1, read on the forward strand.
CAACTGGTAGAAAAAACTTTTGAATTGTAATAGTCTTAGTAAGAGTCGTAACATCGTCCTTAACATTACCTTCAAACATAATAAATTCACACAAATTATTGTAATATCATCCCAAATTGGCATTCAAATTCATCAAATTAATATATAATTAATAAAATTGACATTGAATTTATTCAAGTAAAATTTAAATCCATTAAATTAATATTCAATTGCATCAAATTAAAATTTCATTCATTCAATTAATATTCAAATTCATCCGAATAGCATTCAATTTCTCAACTCAACCTTAAAAATCATCCAATAAACATTCAATTTATCAAATTAAAAAAGTATCACACGATTTCATATAATTAACATTCAAATTCATTTAAATAACATTCAATTCATCCAATTAATAACCAATTTTATTCAATTTATCAAATTAACAATAAATTAACATGTAATTAATCAAATAAACACAAAAGTAACATTCAAATTCAACAAATTAACATTTAAATTCAACTGATTAATTAAATTAAAATCCAAATTAATATTCAATTTCATTAAATTAACATTCAATTCATCCAATTTATATTCAAATTCATCTAAGTAACAATCAACTCATCAAATTAATATCCAAAATCATCCAATAAATATTCAATACATCAAATTAACACTAAAGTAACATTTAATTTTATCCAATTATAATTCAATTTATCAAATTGATATTCAATTAACATGTAAATTAATCCAACTAGCATTCAGTTAATCCAATTAATATTCAATTTCATCCAATTAACATTCAATTTATCAAACAAAAAATAAAATAACATTCAAATTCTTCAAATTAATTTTCAATTTCATTCAGTTAACATTCAATACATCATATTAACACAAAATTAACCTTCAATTCATCAAATTAACATTAAAATTCAAATTGTGAAAATTGAATTCATCAAATTAATATCAATATTAACATTCAATTCATGCAAATCAATATTCATTTTATCAAAACTAACACCAAATTGATATTTAATTTCTCAAATTAATATTCAATTAACATTTAGTTTATCAAATTAACGTTCAAATTCATTAAATAAGCATTCAATTTATCAAATTATATAAATTTAACAATAAATTTTAATGTAATTAATATTTAAATTTAACTAATTAACATCAAATTAATATCAAAATTAGCATTCAATTTTACCAAATTAATATTCAATTCATTAAATTAACACAAATTAACATTCAATTTATCCAATTCTTATTCAAATTCATCCCATTAACATAAATATTAACATTCAATTTCATGCAAATCAATAATCAATTCACCAAACTAATACCAAAGTGACATTCAGATTCTCAAATTAATAGTCAATTTTAATTAACATTCAATTTTATTAAATTAACAATATATTAACATTCGGATTCATTAAATTAACATTCAATTTATCAAATTAATAACTAATTTTAAGCTAATTAATATTTAAATTCAACTAATGAAGATCAAATTCATATCCAAATTAATATTCAATTTCATCTAGTTAACATTCAATTTATCAAATTAATAATAAATTAATATTTAATTTCATCCAATGTATATTCAAATTCACTAAATTAACATCCAATGCATCAAATTAACATCGAAACTCATCCAATTAACATTCAATTCATCAAATAAATTTTAAAATAAGATACCATTTCACCCAATTAACATTCAAATCTTTAAGTTGACATTGCATTAATACCTAAATTCATCAAATTAGTATTAGGCTCATCAAATTCATATTCAATTTCATCAAATTAATATTTAATTTATATAATTAACAAAAAATTAACATTCACTTTCATCCAATTTACATTTAATTCATTAAATTAAAATAAATTTGACATTCATATTTATCCAACTAACATTCATTTTTACCTAGTTAGCATTTAATTCATTAAATTAACTACAAATTAATCAATTTAACATTCAATTCCCTCAAATTTACATTAAATTTTTTCTGTAGGAATTGCTTGGGAGTATCAAGGATAACATACTTTGCTAATTTGATAAAATTAATGTCAATTTGGTGTTAATTTGATGAAATAATTTTTAATAAATAAAAATTAAATGTGAATTCAATGTTAATTTGCTAAAATTAATTTTTGAATTGATGCAATCGATTTAGTGTTGATGTAATGAATTGGATGTAACTTGGTTGAAATTAAAAGTTCAATTAATGAATTTCAATGTTACCTTGATAGAATTAACAATTAATTTACTATTAATTTAATGAAATGGATCTCAATTAGATGAAATTAAATGTTACATTCATGAACTTTAATTTTAATTTTAGAAAATTGTTGGTCAATTTTGTTTAATTTAATAAAATTGGATCCTAATAAGTAAAATTGAAGATAAATATTATATTAATTTGATGAAATTGAATTTTAACATGATAAAATTGAATCTTAATTTGGTATTTCTTTGATGAGTTGAATCGCAATATGATGAAATTTAATGTTAATTTGATAAAATTAATGGAAATTTGGTGTTAATTTGATGAAATTGGATTATAATAAATAAAATTGCCACTAAATTTGATGTTTAATTCGATGGAATTGAATATTCAATTCATGAATTTTTATGTTAGTTTTATAACATATGTCAGTCTCAATGGTGTTAATTTTATAAAACTATAAATAAATGAAAAAAATTTAGTCACACCCCTTCTAATTTACCATATTTTTAAAGACACCTCATTTGTTTTTTGAATCTTTATTGACACCCCTGTAAGATTAAAGGTGTTAACTAGAATAAAATTTTACTAATTTTTTCATAATATATTTTACAAAAAACTTCATCCACACCTCTCTAGATAGACATATCTTCAATTAAACCCTTATGTTTTCAAAAAAAAATTGTATTAAATTCAGCTTGATTAAAATTCGATTCGATCTAATTAAAATTTATTTTTTAATTTAAAATTTTGAGTAGATTAAAAATTATATTTTTTTACATATTAAAATTTGAGTCGATTAAATTTTAATTAATTCGTATTGAATTTTAATCGGTCCAAATTTTGATACATAAAAAATATAAATTTTAATACATAAAAAATAAAATTTATCGAACTAAATAGAATTTTAATAAGTAAAAAAATATAAATTTAATCGACGCTAACATCTCAGGTAGAGCTCAAATATGCTAAAATTTTAATTAACTCGAATCGAATTTTAATTGATGCTAACAACTCTAGTAGAGCTCAAATATGCTCAAATTTTAAAACATAAAAAATAAATTTTAATAGACTCAATTTTTTAATATGTAAAAAAAAAATTAATTAGTTCGATTCGAATTTTAATCGATTGAAATTTTAATATGTAAAAAAATATATATTTAATCAACTTTAATTTTGATGTGTAGAAAAATAAATTTTAATCGAATTTTATGTAAAATAATTGTTTTGGTCTTATGCAGGGGTAATTTTAGTATTTTAAGTGATTTTTTTTTATATTTGAAATGGTGGTTTAGCAGTAGAGGGTTTCAGTGATGTTTAAATATAAATTAGAATGAGTGTTATTGATATTTTAGATAATAGAGGGGGATCTTACGTATTTTCAAATCTTCTTCACTCTAAGAATTTGGATGGTTGAGAAATAATGAAATCATTTCAACTCGGAACTTGATTAACTGCATTGTTGTTAACCTCTCTTCAATCTGTTCTCCTTTGGTAAATTTTTTCATTATGTAACAAACAAACACACCGCATGTAACCCTGCATTAATTCTAATTGTTAATATGTTTCGATGTGTTTTAAAAACAAAAATTGCATTTGGAGAATGAGTACTTACAAGTTTGTCATTTGTTGTGGACATGTTTGACATGATATGATTTATAACTGCTTATCATATGTGTCTATAAAGATTACCTTCGAAGTATTGAACTCCGTAATCTTGTTTTATGTAATTCTATTAAAACCTTTTAGATTATGGATTGACAACAAAAAAAATATACTCTTCTAGCAATACTATTTTGACATAATCCAACCAATTTGATTGCATCTTCTAGGTACATGTTCTGGTTGCCTTTTGTTCTTGGCCTTAATGAGTTGTAATGTGTCTAAAAATATTTTTCAATATTTAATATAAGTAGAGTCTAGTGGTTAGGAGCACAATTTTTTTTTCCGACCATTTAAATTCACTAGGAAGACAACATATTTGGAATATCCCACATATGGTATGTGCCAGTCTATTTCTGCTTAACGTGCATACTCTAAATTTAATTCCGTTACAAATGACTACACATTCAAAATATGCAAAATATAACGTATTATATATTTGCACAAATAAACTAATTGAGCATCTATTTGTATCATTACTATTTAGATGTCTTACCCAACAAGGATCGTTGATAAAATACTAACGTCTCTTAAATGTGGACATCTCATTGTATTCATTCATCCCTCAAAGCATATCAGGCCAACAATCAATAATTGGTTAAAAAATAAATTTTTTACAAGCGTATCAATTCGAATAAGGTGAAATAGAGTTGAACTCCCTCATAAACACTATTCTGTTACACTATTCAGACAATGTTACATTATCAAACAGTACTTCGTAACTAAAAAATGTAATATCAATTATGTTTATATATTACAACACTTTGTGGGCCAATATAACATGTTAAATAACTAAAGAAATCCTTAACAATTTTTCAATGCGTACGCTGTTATATAATTTACAAGTTTCTATTATCTTCAACGCATCATCGACATCTATTACATTTTTTTTTATAATTTTTTTCCAACCCCAAATCATAATTTTTCACTACAATGCCATAAAAATGGAAAGCAAACTTGTCATATGTTTACAAATAATGAAGTACGCATAAACCATAATTTTTAAAAACAAATTTTATTGGGATAGTAACACCTATCCATAACCCTCTACATTATATATGATCTTTAATTTGTTGAAATCAATCGCATCTAATGCTTCACAATCACACCGTATTTTTTTTAATCTCTTTCTCTATTTTCCCTTTAATTGTTTTGTTCTTGTGCACGCTGTCGTCATCTTCAACAATCTCAACTGTTTTTTCAAATCCGACTTCCCTCACAGTGTTTTTCTGGCTTATCTCATCTGACGTCACACTTTGATTTTTTTCCTCTTTTCTTTCCACTGTATTCAAATTATCTATTTTTCTTTCTTTTCATATCTCTTATCTTGATGTTTTGAATCATTGATGTTTGCCCTTTTTCTGGCATTACCCTCGGATCTTGAACTGTAATAGATTTTTGTTAATATTTCTTAGTTATGACATGCACAAATAACTTATTAATTTGATCAATCAATTTAGCATTCTCATTTTGTCGATTTTTTATTGTTTCCTTGCACGCTTGTATTTCCCCTTCAAACATTTTTTCCCATTTTTTCATATTTTCAACCAATACATTTAACTCCTCTATCACCGTGTCATTTTCTTTAATTTTTAGTGTGAAGACAGTGTTTTATTTGTCTATCAAATCATCCCTATCTTCCAACTATGCATGACCCAAAGAATATTTATCTCGGGCTATGTTTCATATAAGTATTTTCAATACATCATTCTCCTTCATCAGTTCCTGAACCGTTTGTCTATTTGTGTCTTCTTTTCTTGCATCACAGTCATCTCGTAGTGCAACATCAATATCTTTCCGAGTGTCATATTTTTTAAAAACTTTTTCCAAACCATCTTTGTATTTTCATAATCGTGCATCGCTTTATTAATAACAGCCTCAATTAGAGATTCAAATACACATTCTACTTACCATCATCACCAATTACATCCATAATGTTATCGTCATTGTCAAAAAATGTGTCATACTTTGCGTCCTCATATCCCCTGTCCTCATATCCTTCTTCATCCACCTCACCTTATGATTTTTTTAATTTATCACTTTTGGTCTTTTCCACCAATTCAGATTGGCCCCCTTCTTGTTGTTTACTTCCCTTATATCTAATAAAAATTTTCCCTCCGCTGTTCTCTTCAAACTATGTTACAACACCTTTTGAAACATTTAAAATATCAACAATTGGATGCATTAAAACCTTTTTGAATAACTAAGTGTAACATAGAAGTGTGGCAATACAGTGTTATGTTGCAAGTCTTGAAATACAGAGCAAAAATAAAACATTTAAAAATTCAATAACATGGACATATTAAACCAAATTCATTACCACTAAGCTACTTACATGTTTTGACTTCAATTTTTCAACCCTATTCTGTTTCATAGCTCTCTTAAAACTCAATAAATTGCATTTCACAATCCATGGAATTCTGTTTGGCCTCTCAGTTTTGATAATTTTTGTGTATTCACATGCCCAAAACTACACACACATACAAATTTATTATAAACAAACACATTACTTTCATTTATTAAATTAAAGGAAATTAAATTGGAAATGTTATGGGGTTATTAAAAAATTACCAGTAACAACATCACGCATTCAATAACCCTTGTTAGGGTGCTACTCCTTCTCTTAAGTGAAAAAATAAGAGTTTTATGGATAGCACTTGACCAGTCATACTTTTTTATTGCATCAAAATTCTAAATATACGAAACATAATCCCATCCTAGAAATGTCTTGGTGTGTGTGAAAAGGAAAGTAACCATTAAGAATAAGCATAGCAGACTTGTAATGTCACCAACGTTATTTTGGATTGTTCCCATTTGTTTTTCAACTAATTTATTTTTTTATCAAAGTTGAGGTTAACCTGATATCCTTCTTGAATCTTCGTTTAATAAATTTTGTGTTTTTTTTCCCATGAGTTAACGAATCCATTAGATCACAAACATCTTCAATCCCAAAGATTATTTTGACATCACTTTTTCGCAATTTAATTTCCTCCCCACCAACATGAAACTTGGATGTATTAACATCAGAACATATTATCATATCCTGAATGTTACTATCACTTTTCCTACACCTTGTCTTGTCTACTTTTTTATCAATGATACTTTGAAAGAGTAATTAAAATGAATTTTTTTCTCAATACATCCTTGTGTGGTTCACTTATCTTAATGTCATTTATTACTCTAATAATAACAAACAAGTTAGCTATGTATTTAGACTCATGCTTCGATTCCACTATTTATTTATTTTTTTTTTTTTTGTCGTGTGTTTTACCAACTTTAACAGATGATGGACCCCTAGTTTGGTCTAGCACTTTGTTTCTACGACGAAATTCATATTTATTTTCGGTCCACTTTCCTTGTGTGTTTTCTACAACTTTAACATCCTTGTGTGTTTTGTTTTCTCCCCATGACTGATTTGAGTTACGCAGATGTAAAAACATGACAATTACAATATACAACAAAAGATTAAGTATACAATAACTGTATAACAATAATAGTATATCAATAACTATGTAACAATACATTTACACAAACAAAGTACTATTATATTCTGACAAACATGTATTTACATATAACTTCATTCAAAATAATCTATTTCTGTTTTGAATTTGGTACCACATGCACAAGACAACTGAACACAAATTAAAACAGAACCAATGAATTTGACTTTACACTTCCTAACATCATTTCAAACCTATATTCAATCAATTAAAAATAAAAAATTATTAAGTTAAAAAAATTCATTAAATGAACAATTTATCTAAGAAAAAAACATCAAGGGTTTTAAAAATATGTAATTTTAGGGCTTTTGCAAAAAAAAAAAGAAACAAAAGTGTACACATTCGTCTTCAATTTTCGATTTATCTATAGTGTTACTCACTGGCGACAATATGTCTGCAAAACATGTATTTAACAAGAACTTTCAGCCAAAAAAAAACATCAAAATCAAAATAAATTTAATATATTTTTTACAATATAACCCTTGATGTTAAAAAAAAAAGTACATGAAATGGCGAAGTTCAACGATCACCTTATTAAACGCAGGCCAACGAGCAATTGTCAATACATGTTTCAGGTATACAAATGCCAAAATTCAAAAAGTTTATTCAAATCGCAAACAAAGATTTCACCATACTTGATTTTGTGCTAATCTAACATCGAATGCGCTGCAGATTCGATGTATCTTTCACAGTCGAAACCCTCTAGTTGCTTATTATGGAAGAAATAAATTTAGACTTTTTCTCTAAATGCGATGGAGCGGTTTTCTGTGAAGACGAAGGAGTATACCAAACATTTACCGAAGATGTAGAGATTCAAAAATAAATGTCCCTAAATAAGTAGTTAAGATAAATTCTTTGTTACCGTTTTTAGGAAAGATAATTTTACAAAATGTGTTGCTTCTCCTTGGTGTCATATATTTGGAGAGTATATCGAGACTGTGGAGCATCTTCTGTTTGAATATGAGTGGGCAAAGAAAGTTTGGTTTGGGTCAGAGCTGGGTTTAACTTTGCTATTGGATCCTCATGTTTATGTCTTTCAATGGGTGTTGTCCCTCTTGGATGATTCTAAGAATATTCCCTGCTCGCTGGAGATTATGGGGAGAGTGGCTACGATTGCATGGGTCATTTGGAATTTTAGAAACAATTTTGTGTTTCATCATAAAGATCCTAACGCACTGGCCACTCTGATGTGGGCTCAATTGCAGTGGTGTGATGCGAGATTTTCTGAGAAGAGTAAACAGGAGGTGCAGCAGGTGGTTTTGCCTCTTCCGCATGTGCACCCCCAGACCACAATCTTGCTTATAGTCTGTGATGTGATGGTGCCTTCAAGAATGGGGCTGCTGCCATTGGGGTGGTTCTCCATGACTCACGTGGGATGATGGTGGATGACATCGCTAAACGGGTTTCAGCTAGCTTCAGTCTCTTCTCTGAGACAGCTGCTATCAGACAAGCTTGTCTTTTGGCTTCTCCTTCTGAGTTAAGGGATGTTACTGTGATATGTGACAATTTGGAAATAATCAAACTAAACTCTTCCGAAGACACCCCCATGGGAAATTTGTGCATTTGTCAGTGACATTCAGTATTTTACTAAGGTTCTTAACTTAAAGATTTTTACACAAGCCAATGACTCTTAATAATGCAGTTCATTGGGTGGCAACTATAACTTTATCTAACTCACTTCAGTTGAATTGAGTGGATTATTTTCCTCCTCGGCTTAAGGCTTTCTTATCTACTAATTGTAATCAGCATTTTTTCACGTACAGTTATTTTATATGTTTCTATGTTTCCAAAAAAAATTGATGAAACTAGTTGTCTTACTTTTTTTTTTGTTTTTGTACGTGTATAGAATTTATTGTCTTTTATGACTAATAATTTTTTGGCATAATACCAAAAAACTACGTGGTTTTATTCTAACAGACTCCTTTATTGTAATCCATAGCATGTAGTTCCTTTCAAATCAAATATTTGAACAGTACAACTAGAGTAGGTAGTCTGTCGACCCTTAGCTTTACCGAAGAGGCAAATCTTATCCTCAAAAGTCTCTAGAGTGTTTAGCCCAAAGACCACCACGACCCACCATAGGTGTTACGGGCATCTTTAATTCAGTTTTTTTAAGATAATTAATTAAAATATATTTAAATATTATATTTTTAATATTATTTAATTATTTTTATAAATTCATTTTAATCACACTCTTTAATTTAACTAATTATTTTATCTAATTTTTATTAATTTTAATAATTTAAAAGAAATATAGCATATATTTAGAAAAAGATAGAGAGACTAAATGACTCTCTATATTTAGTCAGTCATTTCGGTGAAATAAAAAATAGAGAGTGAGATAAAAAATGAATTAAAGAGAATTTTTTATATTCAATTAACTAAAATATAAATAAATAGATAATGAGTTGAAGATGGTCTAACCCTCCACAATTGAACAATCAAGTGGCCCACGCACGCGTCAGACACTAGTAAGTAGTACACAACGTGGCGTAATAACATGGGTCCACTTTCACAAACCCTATGTACTAATTACTCCGAGGAATAAACTCCTATTCCCGGAGGATATGCCCTTCTATTTTGTGTTACACGGGATTACACCACCGTATATCCTCTCCCAAAACCAAAAGTCTTTCTTAACAACCAACCAAACGCAAAGCAACGACATGATAAAAACCTCATCATTTATCTATGAAATATTAAAACAGTTTTCCCGAATATTCCCTTGTAAATTCCTCTGCACTGTTGCATTTCTAAAACGCTCTCCTGCCTTTTTGTATGCCTCCTCCTTCCCTCTTCCTCTTCCTATGTATACTTGTTATAAACACATTAGCTTTATTCATTCATCAATTTGTTTGAACCAAACAAACAGACAAATAAAATAAAAAAAACATTTCTTCTGTACTACGTTCGAATGGCTTGTTTTGCGAGGCCGAAACGGGTCACTGGCCCGTTCGACGATAAAGTCAAGGCTCGGATTGTCGGTGTCAGCAGCGGAAGTGAACACAGCGCCAAAGCTGATGACGACGTCGTTTCGCCTTCTCTCACCGACCTTGTCCACAGATTTCTCGAAAACGACGAGGATAAGCACGCCGGAGACTGAGTCAGATTCCGAGCGGGACCCAATATTAACGTATGATCATTCAACGGACAAGATCGAAGACCCGATAAATCCAATGGTCAATAACAATGCAGATCCTTTTAAGAATGTCCTTTTAGCTCATGTTTCAAGAGCAATCCAAGTGTTTTCATGCGTGAAAGTGAACAAACCCATTCTCCGCCGAAAAGTGATGACGGTTCTCCGAGATTTCGGCTACAATGCAGGTATTTGCAAGACTAAGTGGGAAACCTCCGGCGGACTTACCGCCGGAAACTACGAGTTCATCGACGTTATCCTATCTGACTCAGCCAACCACCTGACTCGATACTTCATCGATCTCGACTTTGCCGGTGAGTTCAAGGTCGCGAGACCTACGAATCACTACGAGAGACTCTCGCAGTTCTTGCCTAGTATTTTCGTCGGTAAAAGTGCAGATTTGAAGCAGATCCTGAAGGTCATGAGCGACGCAGCGAAGCGATCGTTGAAAACTAGAGGTCTGCACATGCCCCCCTGGAGAAAACACCGTTACTTGCAAAACAAGTATTTCGGCCCGTACCTTCGGACGTTGAATTTGATGCCGGCGAAGTCTTCGGCATTTACAGTGACGGCCAAACCAGCTTTCGCCGTCAAGTGCCGATCCGTTGGCTTTAACGCCGTTAACGGCCGTTTGTTATTTCCCTCAACAACCCGTACGAGATAAGCAAATTATCCAATTAAATAATTTGCAGTAGAAAATTTATTCAGTATTTTGTCGTTTTGGTTTCATTGTCGTGGAAATTTGATCAGTGACCGCAGCGTACGCGGCATAATGTACATATTGGAGCACATTAGCAGCCCGTCCCTTGCCAACAATTTATACATATTTTTTAATGTTTTTATATCTTGTGTACTATTTCATGTATCAGAGATATTGATGACGTGGCGTTATATCTGAGGAGTTTTTATTTTTATTTTCACAACTTTTGATGTGGGAATGATGAAAAATGTAAGAAAAGTCTGACACTAGGATTGGACAGCAAAGAAATATAGAAGAAGAAAGAAATAAAGTTTTGAGAATTTGTTTGGATAATGTTATTTTAAATGATGTAGATAAGGTCCGAGTTGCTTTTGTCTCTTTACTAGTTTAAGGGACACTGATGGGTGACCCTTTGCCATTGCTTTTGAGCAATGCACTGACCCGAAAAGACCGAAGAGCTCAAACAAGGGACCGTAGATAGAATTTTAATTTTTGTAATACTAGATAAAAAACTGGATAGAGATGAAGTCAAAAGAGAGAAAAACAGGAGGGAGGTATCTGGGCCGTTGGTAGACCGAAAATGGTTGAGTTATGGCAGATGAGCGAGGAGAAAGAGAAAGAGGAGGCATCTAATCGTTTGGTAGTGTGTTAAAAAAGGTTTAAGATGGTTTGGGTGTGATTTTTTTATTGCAATGAATTATGTATTATTGGATGAAATTAGATGAATTTTGATAAAATTTGGACAGTTTAAAAAAGTATGGATGCCATTTGAGCTGTTTTTGTACTGGGTTAAGTTGGAGGATTCAAAATGACTCATGTTTTATCAGTATAGATAGTTCGAGATACCAGTGGTCCTCTGATTCAATGATACTCTTTAACTTGTGAAAGCTTCTCTTCACCCCCCAAAAAAAAAAAATAGTTCTAAAGTACGTTAATTAAGTACAATCAAAGAGCATATAAGGACAATGATGATCCCTGAGTAGACAATGTCTAAATTACTAACATTTAAATTTCTATGGAGTTACCTTAATCAACGTCCAAGTTACTAAGCTGAAATAGAGTTGAGTTTGATATTATTGTGGTTTATTTAGATTTATATCATGCATAAAAAATATCATGAAATAGAGTTCATTTTTTG
>CAUOFW020002325.1:0-176728 GCA_963454935.2 Ilex paraguariensis
GGTCACAAAGACGATTGACGCTGCATTGATGTGATCATGAAATATAAGCAAAAATGCTATAAAAATACGCAATCCAGAACAATTTTTTTTTTTAAATACAAAACTATAATAAAAACTGGAATCGTAGATCACACCCCCAACCTAAACCGAACATTTCCCCAATGTTTCGAATTTACCAGTGTGTAGAGTTTGGAGATCAAGTTGTAGGGTAGAGATCTGTTCAACTGTCGAAACCTACAAAGAAAATACACAAATTAATCTTCTCTACGCAGATCTGGGTTTTTGCTAGGACGAAAACCCTTGATTTTAAATGCAGACAGAAGAAGAAGAGCCATGTACAAATAGAGTAAACAAATGCCGAGCATGAGACAAACGACTGGGTCTTCGGGGAATATGGTCATGGGATTTTTGGGAGTTGGGTCGTGTTATAGAGAATAGCACAATAGAAATAAGAAGAAGAAGAAAACGAAGAAAGAGGAAAAAGCGGTGGGTGTAAAGATCTGTTTAGCTGCCGAAACCAACAAACAAAACACAACAATTAACCCACTCGAGGGAGATTTGGGTTAGGCTGGAAACCCCTCACCTAAGTGTGAGCAGAAAAAGAGCACCCATGAACAAATACAAACATATAAGGAAAATTATTAAACAAAGGACTGGGTTGTCGGCGTATATGGTCATGGATTTGCATGGGGTGGTTTGTTTTTACAGAGAACAGAGAGAACGATGAAGAAGAAGAAGAAGAAGAAGAAGAAGAAAAGAGAAGGGAAGAGAAGGGGAGACCAATCACCGGTGGATGAGAGAAAAAAAATTGGAAAGCCTTATAAAGGCATCATTTATTTTTTTTATTTTTATTTTGTCGGCAGCCGCATATCCGTGCGGAATATTCCCACCTTTTTTTTTTTTTTTAGTGTCGGAGACGCGAATATTCGCGCAAATATTCCCACAAACATTGGTGTAATATGCAAATAGTGCAACCTCACCCCCCCTAACTTGATTCATGCAGTGTTCTAAAACAAATATGATATTCAATGATGGACAGTAAAAAGATAAGAAGGGTTAGAGAACACCTCGCACTTGAGCTTTGACAAAAACACCAATATCTGCGACTAAGAAAAACAAAACTATACGACAAAAGAACATAATTAACATGGAATAAAAAAAATAAAGTAAGTAAATAAAAACCTGTACATTAAAAAGCAGAAAAAAAGAAAAACTTATTCCTTCACAACTTCCGGGTATACCGGATCCATCAAATTCTCCTCCACCACTTGTTCTTCAAAGCCCCAAAAAATGGCTTAAGTCTTTGGCCATTGACCTTGAATGTCTGGCCATTTTCGGGGTTTTGAACATCCACAGCTCCGTTGGGGTAGGCCACCTTGACAAGATAGGGCCATCCCAACGGGATCGGAGTTTGCCTTGGAAAATGGAGAGGCGAGAATTGTATAAGAGTACTTTTTGCCCGGGCTCAAATGATTTCCTCACAATGGAGTTATCATGAAAGATTTTGGCCCTTTCTTTTGAGATTTTGGAGCTCTCATACGCATCTCGTCGAATCTCTTCCAACTCATTCAGCTCTAACTTCCTATGATCACCGGCCATTCTCGAATTAAAATTTAAAGTCTTGATGGCCCAATAGGCCTTGTATTCCATTTCGACTGGTAGGTGGCAACCTTTCCATAGACAAGCCAGTAGGGAGACATGCCCAAAATAATTTTAAAGGCAGTGCGGTATGCCCAGAGGGCATCGGTCAATCTATCAGATCAATCCTTCTTGTTTGGGTTAACCATTTTTTCTAGAATTTCTTGATCTCCCTATTGGCTAGCTCGGCTTGGCCATTTGTTTGTGGGTGATAGGCGGTGGATACTTTGTGAGTGACGCCATATTTGAACATTAGAGATGCAAATGGCCTATTACAGAAATGTGATCCACCATCACTTATTATTGAACGAGGCATCCCAAACCTCGAAAAGATGTTTTCCTTGAGAAACTTGACTACGACCCAGTGGTCATTAGTCTTGGTCGGGATAGCCTCCACCCATTTGGACACATAGTCCACTGCCAGGAGGATGTACAAATAACCAAATGACATAGGGAAAGGACCCATGAAGTCGATGCCCCAACAGTCGAATATTTCTATGACAAGTATTGGTGAAAGGGGCATCATGTTTCTTTGGGTCACACTACCCAACCGTTGGCATTTGTCGCATCCCTTACAAAATGAAACACAATCTTTGATAAGAGAGGGTCAGTAAAAACCTGATTGAAGAATTTTGGCCAAAGTCTTTTTCGCTGAGAAATGTCCACCGCAAGTTGTGAATGGCAAAATGCAAGGACGTCCCGCTGTTCATTTTCAGGTACGCATCTCCTCATGATTTGGTCGGGGCAATACTTGAACAAATACGGGTTGTCGAAGTAGAAGTACTTCACATCTGCCATAAATCGTCTTCGATCTTCTGGGCTCCATTGCGGTGGTGTCTGTCCTGTTGCAAGATAGTTACATATATCAGCATACCAAGGACATACAGAGTGAATTGACAGCAAATGCTCATCAGGAAAAAAGTCAGGGATAGGAATGTGCTCATCGGCCTCTTGCACCACAAGCCGGGATAAATGATCCGCCACCACGTTCTCAACTCCTTTCTTGTCCTTGATCGTCAAGTCGAATTCTTGTAGGAGGAGTATCCACCTAATGAGTCTCGATTTTGCATCTTGCTTAGACAACAAATACTTTAAAGTAGAGTGATCAGTAAAGACAACAATAGGCGAACCAATGATGTAAGCACGAAATTTATCTAAGGCAAACACTACTGCTAGCAATTCTTTTTCGATGGTAGTGTAATTCATCTGAGCCTCATTAAGTGTTTTGCTAGCATAGTGTATCACATATGGTCTATTTTCCTCCCTTGACCGAGCACTGCGCCGACCGCGTAATCACTTGCGTCGCACATGAGCTCAAAAGGTAGATCCCAATTGGGTGGTCGCATGATCGGAGGTGTGACTAGCATGCTTTTAAGTTTTTTAAAGGATGCCTCACAATCATCCAACCACTCAAATGGGACCTCCTTAGACAGCAGGTTGGTCAAGGGTCGGGTCAATGCACTGAAATTCTTTATGAATCGACGATAAAAACCTGCATGGCCCAAAAATGACCGGATGCCTTTGATGGCTCTTGGCGTAGGGAGGTTGGAGATGGCCTCCACCTTGGATTTATCGACTTCAATACCCCTTGCCGAAACTATATGGCCAAGCACAATTCCTTCTGTCACCATAAAGTGACACTTTTCCCAATTCAAGACTAGATTTTTCTCCTCACATCTTGTTAGAACTTTCTCCAAGTTTGCGAAACATCCCTCGAATGAATCCCCAAACACTAAAAAGTCATCCATAAAGACCTCCACTATCTTTTTCACCATGTCACTGAAAATTCCCATCATACAGCGTTGGAAAGTCCCCGGAGCATTGCACAGTCCAAATGGCATGCAGCGGTAGGCAAAGGTACCATAGGGGCATGTGAAAGTGGTCTTCTCTTGATCCTCCAAAGCAATCTCAATCTGATTGTAGCCGGAGTATCCATCTAAAAAATAGTAGAATAGATGCCCCGCTACTCGTTCTAGAACTTGATCGAGGAATGGCAATGGAAAGTGGTCTTTCCTTGTGCAAGCGTTCAACTTTCGGTAATCAATGCACACCCTCCATCCGGTGATTACTCTTGTAGGAATAAGCTCATTCTCAACCACCGTAACTCCTGATTTCTTAGGTACTACTTGCGTGGGGCTAACCCACTTACTATCGACAATTGGAAAAATGATCCCCACATCAAGTAGTTTCAGAACCTCATCCCTTACCACCTCCTTCATGATGGGATTCAACCGCCTTTGTGGTTGTCGGGAAGGTTTGGAATCCTCCTCAAGATATATGCGGTGGGTGCAAATGAGAGGGCTTATCCCCTTGATATCCGCAATGGTCCACCCAATTGCTCCTTTATGTTTTCTCAACACCTCCAAGAGTTCTTTTTCTTGTTCCATGTTTAATGTAGAGCTAATGACCACTAGAAATGTTTCACCTTCCCCAAGATAGGCGTACTTCAAATGGGTGGGCAAGGGCTTCAACTCCAAGTTGGGCTTTTGTTCATCCGATAGAAAAATTTTCTTTTCTCGATGGGGTAACTCTTCGAATGTAGGGATCCACCTTTCCATCCCTTTCAAATCTTCTACCTCCTCTTGCTCATCATAATTCTCAAGATCCACATTTCCTTCTTCCTTAAATTTCAATATCCCCTCCAGCTCCAAGTGCTCCTCAACCAAAGTGTCGATTCTATTGACCTCACTTACTTCTTCATCATCACCCAGTTGCTTTGCCAAGTTGAATACATTGTGCTCCATTGTCATATTCCCAAATGCCAACTTCATTAGACCGTTCCTGCAATTTATCACGGCATTAGATGTAGCAAGGAAGGGTCTTCCAAGTATTACGGGAATTTGGGAGCTAAGGTTTGCAACAGGATGTGTATCAAGCACAATGAAATCGACAGGGAAGTAAAATTTATCAATTTGAACTAAGACATCCTCAACTACTCCCCTTGGTGTACGGATACTACGATCCGCCAATTGAAGTGTGATTGAGGTGGGCTTCAACTCCTCAAGCTGCAGCTGTTGGTACACCGAGTAGGGAAGAAGATTCACACTTGCCCCCAAATCGAGGAGTGCTTGCTCCACTCGATAATTTCCAATGGTGATGGCTATGGTTGGACAACCGGGGTCTTTGAATTTGGGAGGAGTGTTAGTCCTCAAAATTGAGCTCACTTGCTCGATGAGGAATGCTTTCTTGTGGACATTCAGTTTTCTCTTCACCGTGCATAAGTCCTTCAAAATCTTAGCACATGATGGAATTTGTTTGATGGCGTCGAGGAGTGGAATGTTAATCTTCACCTGCTTAAACATTTCCAAAATATCAGCATAATTAGCCACCTTAACAGGTGGCTTCAAACGACTTGGGAAAGGGGCAGACATGGGAAGAATAAACACACAATCATCAATTAATTTTCCTTTCTTAACAACCTCTCTTTCTTTCTCTTCACGCACCTCACTCTTGTCGGCGTCACCCAACAGATCTTTTTCTTTTGGCAATGTGGTCTTGAGTGAGACCGTTGGCAAAATGGTTTTGTCAATTTCTTTGCCACTGCGGAGGGTGGTGATAGCTTTGAGTTGCTCGCAACTCTCTTTCAAAGGTTCTGATGACTCAACAAGGTGTTGACCCCTAGGGTTCTCTTATGGTTGAGCGGGGAACTTCCCTTTTTCTTGTTGAGATGCCCCTATGGAGGTTGTTAACTTTGTGAGTTGGGCTCTTACATCATTGATGGCTGTGGCATTTTGGTTATTGATGGCGGTTTGGCTTTGAATGAAGGAATGTACCATATCCTCCAAATTTCTTTTGTGAGGAGGTTGGTATGTGGATTGATTGGACGATCCTTGAGAAAAACTTTGTGGATTGGTCCGGGGGTATTAAGAGCTAGATGCTTGCCCTTGGCCATGGTATTGGTTTTGCTTGGGAGGCATGGGAGATGTATATGCACTTGAACCATGAGGAATGGGGTTTTCATTTCTCCAACTAAAATTTGGGTGATTACTCCAACCCGGATTGTAAGTATTTGAATTGGGAGAAAATGATTGCCTCGTTTGGTTGAATGCATGGACTTGTTCATGGTACGCTTCTTTAAGGGTCAGAATGTTTGGGCAATCCGATAGGGAATGCTCCATACATTCACAAATTGAACAACCCTCCTCGGTTCGTGACACATTAGACACCTCATGTCTCTTATTGACTTCAAGACTCTCAACTTTCCTTGACAATTTAGCAATTTTTCAAAACAAGTCTTCCCGGTCTCTTAAATCATAAATCCCTCCCCCTTGAGTTTGGCCAGTCTTTTGAGGAGAAGACCTTGGTACATCGGTGGGATCTGTAATGTCCCATGATTGTGCATTTTGTGCCAATGTATCAAAGGAATCTAAGGCCTCATTAGGGTCTTTGTTCAAAAACTCCCCATTACACATCATGTCAATGAATTGTCGATGGCCCGGTGTGATTCCTTCATAAAAGAAACTCATCAATTGCCATGGTTCAAAGCCATGATGTGGAAGGGATTGTAGAAATTCCTTGTACCTCTCCCAACATTGATAGAATTGCTCATTGGGCTTTTCCAAAAAATTTTGAATTTGCTTTTTTAGGGCAGTGGTTTTATGCACCAGAAAGAATTTGTTCAAAAACTTATAAACCATTTGGCTCCACGATGTGATGGATCGAGGCCTTAAGGAAATAAGCCACGTTTTTGCCTTGTCTTTCAGGGAAAAGGGAAACAATTTCATTCTAGCTATCTCTTCCATCCCATGATTGGGGAGGAAGGTTGCAACCATTTTCTCAAAATCCTTTATGTGTGAATAAGGACTCTGAGTTTCAAATTCGTTGAACGTGGGAATTAGTTGCAACATCCCTAGCTTAACTATGAAAAGATGAGCTTGGACCGGAAGGAGGATACATGATGGTGTGGTGCTTCGTGTTGGTTGTAGAAAATCCCTCATTGACCTCTCCGGGGGATCCATTTGAAAATTATTTCCCTCATTCACAGGAGGGGGAAAATTCATTCTCGAATTGGGTATTTGGGGTTCTTGTGGTCCCCCACCCCTTTGGACATTTGGATTTGCTCCCCTTTGGACATTTGGTTTTGCACCTATATTGTCAAAATTGTCACCCGCATCCTCGGGTTGTTCTTGGTCAATATTCATGGTAAAGGCCAAATTTTATCTAACAAGTCGGTTTCGGTCGTTCTGCCTCCACATAAAACAAAATATATACAAACAAAGTTATACACAAACAAGATTATGTACACGGAACAATGTACATTAGCCCATGATGAAGATCATGGGACTTACCTCTGTCGTCCGAAAATCACCTTCTTGGTTTGACACTTGCTTTCCCCGACAACGGCGCCAAAAATGCTTGACAAATTTTCTTGTTGTTTCCTATCCTATAAACATCACCTTTTAGCATGTATAGTATATGAATAAAGGGGAGTGTCACTCTCCTAGGGATGATGTCAAAAGAAAGGGCAACAGAATGGTGGATGAATGAGATTTCAAATGTAAGTATGTGAACAAAAGTGCTCCCCAAGCGCAAGGAGACTTTCACGGATCGTGTTTTACTTGGTGGTATTCCAAGGTCGTTTCCACGAGGAAGGAAGTAAACTGAGGGAAAGGTGATTTTGGGAGAAAGAAAGTGTAAAATATTTTATTGTTGGAAGTTGTTTGGTGAAGTTGTTTTGGTGCTAGTAAAATGAGAAACAAATATTGGCAAATCCAAGAGGTCACTCCAATAGGAATACCGTCTCAACTCAAAACCCTCCTCCAATAGAGCATGAATGAACTATTGATTCGTGGGAAGCTAGGGGTAAGATTGGTGAGTATCTAAGCATAAACCGTGACTAGGCCTATAGAATATCAAAGACTCACCAAGTTATCCACCCTCAACCCAGTCAAACCGAACCATTGAACTCTGAAAGAGGGGAGGAGAATGAGTTGAAATGGTATACCCAAGTGGAGGTTCCTCTTGGTTTTTCCAACTAAGAGATTTAGCTATTCATGATTAAAATAAAGACAACAATATGATGAGAAGACATTATGAAAAAATAAAGACTAAAGCTAAGCATAAATGAATTGCATAAATTTAACTTCCGGATAACTACCTCTTACTAAAGATTGAATGAGAAACTACTCACTCTTCATGGCTTTGTTAAAACTAGAAAAGTGAGTGATGCTCATCCCTCCAAGTAGAGGAGTTACAAGATAACACATTTTACACAAGGAGCCGATCTTCGACAAAGAATGAGTGAATCACGTTCCACCCTTCACGGCTTTGGTAAAGCTCTAGAAAAGTGGAAGAGTTTCACTCCTCTAAGGGAAGAAGGAAGCTCAAGCAATGGAAGTAAAAGAAAGCAATAACACAATAAAAGAAAACAATACTTAAAGTAAAAGAAAGCAATAAATTAAAAGGAAGCAAGAATACAACAAAAGAAAACAATACTTAAAGAAAGCTATAAGCAATAAGGAAAGCAATAATACTTTTGGAGGGTTTTCCACTACCAAAAGATGAATGTTTTACAAGTCCTAAGGGGTGGTATTTATAGGCAACAAGGGAGGGTGAAAGTCTTGTTAGGTGGACTTGAAGAGTCTTGTTAGGTGGCTTTGAATCTTGTTAGGTGGCCTTGAATTCTTTGATCCCTCTTTGTTTTGAGCTTTGATAATTGGCACCCCAGTAGTTTGTAGCTTTAATGTAATTGGCTCCCTAGTAGTTTGTAGCTTTGACGCACAAAATTCTGAAAAGAACAACAATTAATGCATTATTCTTTATTCACACACTAATTCTAATTTGATTTATTTTGACTAGTTTAACTTTATTCAACTAACACAATTTACCTATTAAATTATGCCTTAATTAGGGTTAATCACTCTACGTTAAGGTAGCATGACGATAGCCAAGTATGAGAAGAAGTTTGATGAGCTATCCCGCTATGCCATGGAGTTCATATCCACTGAGGCCAAGAGGGCCAAACGCTTTGAGCAGGACTTAAAGCCAGCCATTCGGGAGAAGTTTGTGGCTCACAAGATTTGGGACTATGGGAATTTTGTGGATAGAGCTGCACTAGTGGAGAGAGACACGGAGGAGAACTAGCGGCGCTAGAACTTCATAAAGGGAGGTCCGATCCGGACCAGTGCTAGCAGTATTGGAGTGCAGAGAATGGCACCATATCGTCGCCCAGACCAGATGACTGGACAAAGACCTCCGACAGTTCGAGGAGATGGGGTTACTCAGATTAGAGCAAGCACTGACCCACGTTAATGCTTTTTATGTGGAGGTGTCGGACGCTTCAAAAATAACTGCCCATCGTTGTCACCAAAGACCAATCAAGCAACCAAGCCCCCACCACCGAAGCCACTACAATAGAGACCGTTAGGAGCTCAGGCCCTAGGCAGCGCCAATCAAGAGAGAGTGTTCGCTTTGATGCAACCGGAGGAAGATGTTTTCAATGCCGTTGTGGAAGGTATTGTGCTTCTCTACAATTCTTGGGCCCGAATTTTATTTGATCCTGGTGCTACTCATTCATTCATACACACTACATATGCTTTGAGTTTGGGATTGGGATTGGACTTCGGGAAGCTAGAGCATGCCTTGAGTATTGACATGTCTATGGGAGAATGGTTGGATGCTAGAAGGGTGTGTGCTTCAAATTGGGGAGCAAGAATTAATCGTAGATTTTGTTGCGTTAGACGTGAAGGGGTATGACATAATATTTGGGATGAACTTGTTGTCTACCTTCCGTGCGGTAATAATTTGTTTTTGTAAACAGATTTCCTTTCAATTACTCGGAGGTGTAGTTTTCAGTTTCATGAATGATCGAAATTCTTCCCATCCATTTCCTACTAAGGGTACTAGATTCTTGAAAGCTAAGGCGGGGAACAACTTGAGTTTCTTGGCCAGCTTAATGGGTGGAGATCATGATAAATTCCAATTCGACGTGGTATTCATTGTGTCGAATTTTTTGGATGTCTTCCCAGATGAACTACCCGGGCTACTCTCACAGAGAGAGATTGAGTTTACAATCAATCTAAATCTGGGGACCGAACCCATATCCATTTCCCCATGTAGGATGGCACCTTTGGAGTTAAAGGAGCTAAGGAAACAGTTGGACCAACTTTTGGCTATTGGGTTTATCCGTTTAAGCACTTCACCTTGGGGAGCCCCAGTCTTTTTTGTGAAGAAGTATGATGAAACACTTTGGTTATTGATGAACTACTGAAGGTTGAATCGGGTTACAATAAAGAATAAATACCCATTGCCATGAATTGATGATTTATTCGATCAGCTGAGGGGTTCTAAGTATTACTCCAAGATTAATCTTTGCACAGGGTACCATCAATTGCGAATCAAGGAGAAGGATATTCCTAAGATAGCTTTTTGTACCCGGTATGGTCATTTCGAATATACAGTGATGCCGTTCGGATTGACCAATGCCCCTGCAGCCTTCATGGATTTGATGCACAGGGTATTCTGACTGTATTTAGATCAGTTTGTTATCGTGTTTGTTGATGACATATTGATTTATTCACAGACCCATGGGAAACATGAATGCCATCTCTCGATTGTGCTACAGACACTGAGAGAGCATAAGTTGTATGCGAAAATGAGTAGATGCGAGTTTTGCATGAAGGAAGTGAAATTCCTTGGTTATGTTGTGTCCGAACAAGGGGTAGCTATTGACCCTGCCAAGATTGAAGCAGTGATGAAGTGGGAACCACCGAAGAATGTGACCGAAGTACGTAGTTTCCTGGGTTTAGTAGGCTACTACCGGAGGTTTGTTGAAGGGTTCTCAAAGCTCGCAATGCTGATGACTCGCCTTATGAAGAAGGGAGAAAAATTTTTGTGGACTCAAGCGTGTGAACATGCTTTTCGCACCTTGAAGGAAAGGTTGACAAAAATGTCTGTTCTCATTATTCCGAGCAGTGGGGAAGGATATGATGTTTACACCAATGCTTTTTTATGAGGCTTGGAATGTGTGCTAATGCAAGGAGGTAAGGTAGTTGCTTATGGCACAAGACAACTCAAGATTCATGAGCAGAACTATCCCACTCATGACTTGGATATTGTCATTGTGATTTTTGCTCTTAAGTTGTAGAGGTGTTACTTGTATGGGAAAAAGTTTCAAGTATTTTTTGATCATAAGAGCCTCAAGTATGTATTCACACAGAAAGACTTGGATATTCGGCAAAGAAGATGGGTTGAGTATCTAGAAAATTATGATTTCACACTCAACTACCATCCGGGGAAGGCTAATGTGGTTGCCAATGCACTTAGCAAAAAGTCTCGAGTTGAAATCAACATTCTTTCAACTAAAAGGTGGAAGATGACTGATGCCTTGGAGGACTTTGATCTATGGGTGGATAGGCTGGAGAATCGTCCATGCCTATTTAACCTTATAGCCTAACCTACACTCCAACATAGGGTTATAGAGTTACAATACTTGGATCCTGACTTAGAGTCGATTCGAGCTAAATTGGAAAATGGGGAAATAGTGGAAGGCTGGTTTTTGAGAAATGGAGAACTAAGATATGGGGGGAAGCTTTGCGTCCCTAATAATTTTTTCCTAAAGGAGGAGATACTAGGAGAGTGTCATCACTCTAAGTTTGCCATCCACTCCGGTGGTACAAAAATATATAGGGACATGAAGCGTCAATTTTGGTAGAAGGGAATGAAGAAGGATGTGGCAAAGTTCATAGCCTGATGTACGGTATGCCAACAAGTGAAGATTGAACATCAAAAGTCCGAAAGACTCCTATAGTCCTTACCTATTCCAGAGTGGAAGTGGGATCACATCACCATGGACTTCGTGTCGGGTTTACCACAGACGTCGCGAGGGCATAATGCAGTATGAGTCATTGTGGACAAACTTACCAAATTCACTCATTTCTTGGGAATGAAGACTACAGACACTTTAGAGACCTTAAGCAAGCTCTATATTAGTGAGATTGTTCGATTACATGGAGTTATTCCCTTGATTGTTTCAGATCGTGATTCTCGATTAGTGGTGCAATTCTAGAAAGGTCTACAAAGAGCTATGGGGATAGAGTTACATTTCAGCACAACTTTTCATCCCCAAATGGATGGTTAATCCGAGAGGGTGATATAAACTTTGGAGGACATGTTACGAGCTTGCGTGTTAGACTTCAAAGGGAGTTGGAGTGACCATTTGTTGTTGGTGGAATTTGCGTATAACAACAGCTATCAGGCAAGTATTGGCATGGCGCTGTATGTAGGCCCTGACTTGTTGGTTGGAAGCTAGTGAGAGTAGTAGTTTGTTTGGGCCAGAAATCATTCCGGAGACTATGGAGAAAATTCAATTCATATGAGAGAGGTTATGCACGGCACATAGTAGATAGAAAAGCTATGTGGATCGATGACGAAGACCCTTGGAATTCCAAGAGGGGAGGAATATGTGTTCCTTAAGGTGTCATCTAAGAAGGGAGTGTTTAGATTTGACAAGAAGGGGAAATTAGCACCAAGATACATTGGACTCTTTGAAGTGATCAAGGTGGTAGGCAAAGTGGTGTATCAACTTCAATTACCAGCTTAGTTGTCGGGGGTACATAACGTGTTTCATGTGTTAATGTTAAGGAAATGTCAATCTGGTACAACATAGGTTGTGGATTTGGAAGATATTCAAGTTCAAGATGGAGCAACATATGAAGACCAACCGGTGAAGATTCTCAACACCAAGGAAAAGGTGCTATGCAACAAAGTCATCCAACTGGTGAAGGTCTTGTGGCAACATCACGGAATGGAGGAAGCTACTTGGGAACTCGAGCTGGAGATGCGAGAAAAGTACCCTTATTTATTCACTACTTGAGGTGAGTTTGAGGATGAAACTTTCTTTAAAGGGGTGGATTGTAAACCCCACACTTTTATCCTTATATATGTATATTGGTATATATAGCAAGTAATTAATTCTTTTGAAATGAATATGGTAAAATTCAAGTAAATAGTAGTTAAAACTTAGTTTTAGCTTGCAAATATTTGAAATCGTCGTAATAGAATTTGTACCAACTGGGTTTGATGTACAAAAGTATGTTGTATAAGTTTGGGTTGGAATTCAAAAGGTTTGGAATGGATTGGAAATGAGGAAGGAGGATTTGTAGAAAAACAGGAAAAACCTTCTGGAAGGTTAAGGTAAATGCTAATCCAGTGAGCAAAACCTTTCAGAAGGTCGATGAAATCTTTCTGGAAGGTTAAAGTAATGTTCTTCCAGAAGGATAATGAAAAAGTTTGTCTAGTAGGCAAACCTTCCTTAAGGTCGATGAAAAATGTTCCGGAAGGTTAATGTAAATGTTTGTCCAATAGACAAACCTTCCGGAAGGTCAATGAAAAACCTTCTAGAAGGTTTTCTAAAAATGTGAAATTTTAAGTCGCGAAACAACCAATTTTCCTTCCACTATAAATACCTAAGGACGTCCCATTTAGCCCCATTTCAACATCTTTAACCCTAGAAAACCATAGAGAGGAAGAAAGGAAGAGAAAAACACAAGATCAAAGGGGATTTCCACTTCAAGAAGATCAAAACCCTCGTTTTTCAAAAACACCAAGGTAGGGGTTTTCTTCCTATTCTCTTACATTGAGGGTAGGACTTATCTATATGTATTCTTTTGACTTTAAATCTTTTATATATGCTATGAAAGCTTTATTTCTTGGTATCCTTGCAAAGACCACCTTGTTTTGAGCAAAGTAATGGTTTGATAACCATTAAATCTCTTTTCTTGGCATAAAATCCTAGTTTTCAAGATAAATGGATTTTTCTCTTGATGCTTCCTTTGTTCTTGATTTCGAAACCCTTGTGCTTTGTGTTGAGTAAAAAATGGTATTTGTGATGATCTCTTGCTTAATTTCTTAAATTTTTTATTGGAAAAATGCCGATGAAATTGGAGATTTATGATTTATTTATGATTTGAGAATTTGGTTGGAATTGCATCTCTTGTATGGTTGTTGTGATGGACTTGAATTTCATTCGAGCATTGCCATAGAGTGTTAGAGATTAGTCTATCCCAGTGGGGGAAAGATGGTTTCCTAACACTTGTAGTAGTTTGTTGTTTGTGAGAGCAACCACTATTGTTCATGTAACTTTGAGGCTTATGGATGGTATACCTTTCCTGGTAAGGATTAGTCAATGCTGTGGAAGACGGTATACGCCCTTCCTAAAGTGGTTTTTGTGGTAATGATTGGGTGAACGAGGTAGAGTCATTGTGTAGATTCATGAGAAACAACCAACATACATGAGAATATGGGATGACAGTATTGAACAATTATTGTTATTGTGTGGAATTGGTTTTCTACAAGAGCTTGTGGAGGTATGAGACTCTCCAAGAACTTGTAGGAAATGGTTTATTGTTGAAAAATTTATTTTACTGTTGATTTAAATTTTTGCTATTGCATAAACTTGAGATCAGTTGAAATATCCTGGTTTTATTTCAAAAATTGATATATGACATTTGCAAAATGAGGCCGACTTGCTTCATACGTTTTCTTAACCTTGTTCGAGTTTGGGAGGAATGTTGCTACAGAACTTAGTGATCACCCTCTACAAACTATATATTTTTCAGATTTTGGTCTAGATGAGGAGCTCGGAGTTGAGGGGCCGATACATTTGGAAGCTCCACTAGACGGGCTCATGGATCCCGAGGTGGACATCTAGGGTTATACTCTCCTAGGTGCTAGACTAGAAAATTTCTTTTGAGATTTTTGTAAAGACTAATCTTTTGTTTTTCCATGGCAAGTTTAAATGTAATTCTTTTGGGATGTAATTGTCATAGTTGATCATATTCTTTTGGGATATAATAGTCATGTGTTTGCATATTCTTTTGGGAATGATGTCGTAAATATTACATTTGGTAAATGGAATTTGTTTATTGATGAATTTTATTAGTTGCTCCCATGATGTGGATGATTTTAATTTATAATGTCGTCCAAGGTGGTTTTTGGGGCGTTACATATCGTATCTTGGAAATTGTGGAACTATGATTCTTAATTTTATGCAAAAGTTATTAAACTATCTCTTGTATTTGAGGGGTGATGAACATGGGTTACCTTTGATGGGGTGTCCTAGATGCATAGATGTGTTTCTTAGCCTATGGGGTTTGAAGGTTCACTACCAGTGGTAGTGAAATTGCTTGGTTCCTTGTAAGCTGCAAGAATTTGCACAATTCACTCATGAGTATTGAGGCTGGGGGCTAATATCCTATTCCAGAGGAGGATTCGTCGTTGCCAATGCATTGGTATACACTTTTCTAAATTGTTGTATACACCATTTCTAAAGTATTGTATCCTTGTGAAAATTGGGTGTGTCTAAGTTTGGGCCATGGTATTCTCATTCTGTGCATTCCTACTAAGTCTAGCTTCATACATGATATATATTTGATGTGAATAACTATTGCTTTGATAATTACTCTTGAGATCTCATAAAGTGTCCTTGGTTTACTTCAAAATTATATTATGTTATTTTATAAAATGAGACCTACCAATTTAAATTATTTTTGAAACCTTGCTTGGGCTTGAGGAGGTTTTCTACTTGTTTTTTTGCTAAACCTACAATATAAATTTATTTTTCAAACTTGAACTTCATGGAAGACAATGGATTAGGTGAGCATATTTGATTGGGACATTGAGGAATATCATTATGTGGATTTGAGATTGAATGCTGAGTGAAGTTTGGTTGTAATTTAAATTTCTAAACTTTTGGTAGAGGTTGATTGGGAGAATTTTTTGGATTTATACTTTTGGTAGTTAGTTGGAATTTTTTATTTAATTTTGATAATCTCTTTATGTTGGATTTGGGATTTAGATTCCTTTTTATTTGATGAACGAATTGATTTTTATCAGTTGTGGATTATTTTAGATAATCTAATTGTTGAATGTTACATAAATAGTTAATTCCCTTATAGGGTGGATTTTTGGGCATTATATGTGACACCCCAAAATTTGGGGGTCCTTTCTCAACCAGTTGATCACCCATTAGCTTGCAAAAATACCTATGAGAACCATATAACCTGATACCACATCATTACACCCAATTCACCAAGATAATAACAAAACAAAATTTGGGTAGATTCTCCTTTGCATAGGAGCCCTTCTCAATACCTAATTTGTGCATACATTAATCCCACAAGCATTATGAGGTTCACATCCCAAAGTATAGGCTTAAATTTTAATCATTTATGTCATCCAAAGAAATTAGCTCAAGATGTGAAGGCTCAACAATGTTGCAGTTGAAATTTCAGGTTTTGGGAAGAGGTTCCGGTGAATGGGGTGTAACAACGTGGTATTGGTTTATACAATACTCACAGGTATGTTCGTGGGTTGATGGGTGATCAACGGGTTGAGAAAGGAACCTCAGATTTGGGACGTCACAGATTGGTATAAGAGCTTAGGCATTAGGTCCTATATGGGCCTCATGGGAAGTGAGTTTATCATCTTCTGTTGTAGATTTAAAGTTGATGGTGTACTTTAGGCTCTGATAATCGTCACAGCTTATCAGAGCATAGGTTCCTGATTACCTTTGGGCTTAAGGGTAGATTGGGTTAAGTCATTGCATTCATTGTGCATTGCATGTTAAATATATTAAATGTTATGTGCTATGTGACATGATATTATATACATGAATAAATGTGAATAAGAATGAGATACTAGGGTTAGAAAACATAACCCTGGGGTCAAAAAAAGGAAAGAATGGGCAAGTTACAATTTGGGAATCTACTGGTAGGCCGCATACCTCTTACTGGTGAGACAAAAAAAAAATCTCCACTGTTTCAAATTGTTATCCCTAACTTTGGGATACTAAGTTAATGGTCTATTGTTATCTTACGTGTGTGTAGATGACAACTAGAGGGAGAGGACACAGATGTCGGGTTTGTAGAAACAACCAACCACCACTGGAGACTTTTGATCAACAAGCCTTTATAAAGCCTATTGGTACTATGGCTGCCAACATTGTACAAAAAAGTGCCAATATAAGGCAGGGGGTTCAAGCCATCTGCAGGACCTTAAGTCCCATAGGCCATCAACGTTCAGGAAAGAAGTAGAGGACATCCAGCCCATACGGATCGTAGGGGTAGGGCTGAGGTTGTCTAGGCAAAGGCCAAGGTCAAACATCCCAAGGTGGGTAAATTTCAGGACTACCTATCAGGCGGGCCAAAAGACATGTTACAAATGTTGATAGCCGGGCCACCTAAGTAAGAATTGTCCATTGAGGCAGAACTCACATAGTTTCAAGACTCCTTAATCCCAATCATCTGAAGGGCTCCCACAAGGACTCATTGTACCTCCTTATTCTACCATGGGCCAGGGAATTCAATTCCAACTCCTGCGTGCTACACGATCCCCTTCTACTTCGCGTGTGGGGACTCTATAATTTGGTAAGAAGGGCCAAGATGTAGGCCAAAGCTAGGGATAAGACTTTAGAGTAGAAACTTCTGGAACAGTCCTCGCCATCCTACTACAGACTGAACCAAAGGATCAGTCGGCTGTTCAAGGTACATTCCTTACTTTCTTGTTTATGGGTACAAGTGTTATTTGATTCGGTTACATCACATACCTTTATTTTCACATATTTGTGCATGATTTAGGTTTAGAAATTGAAACCTTAGAAAAGTCCCTATAGTTGAATTCGCCCTTAGGAACTAGGGTTTGCATTGATAAGATATGTCGGGGTTATGAGTTTGAGATCCAAGTGATTCAACTCATGGTAGACCTTAGGGTCATGGACATGTCAAAGTATGACGTCATCCTTGGGACGGATTGGTTGGTAGTACACTGAGTCATCAGTGATTCTGATTAGAAGAGGGTCATTGATTATACAATAAAAGGTGTCTATTTCAAGTTTCATGGAGAAAAAACATAATGTTTTACCCTAAGCTGTATATGATTCTAGTTGGCATAGGTAGTGGATGGTTTGGCTTGCGAGCCTTACACTTTAGAACAAAGCGAGATAGGGGTTGGGTCTACTTAGGGCTGTTTTTTAGTATGTGGATGTTTTCCCAGATGAGTTACAAGGATTGCCTCCACATAGGGATATTAACTTTTTCGTTGAGTTGCAACCCGATTATGGGGATTGCAAGTGTTATTGGATAAGGATTTTATTAGGGCAAATACCTCAGTTTGGGGAGCTCCAGTACTATTTGCCAAGAAGAAGGATAAGGCCCTGAGACTTCATATAGACTATCGGCAGTAGAATTAGGTCACCATCAAGAACAAGTACTCATTGCCACATATAGATGACTTG
The DNA here is from genome assembly GCA_963454935.2 of Ilex paraguariensis. Classification (NCBI taxonomy): domain Eukaryota; kingdom Viridiplantae; phylum Streptophyta; class Magnoliopsida; order Aquifoliales; family Aquifoliaceae; genus Ilex; species Ilex paraguariensis. The sequence continues at coordinate 17,870 of CAUOFW020002325.1, forward strand.
TTTAACAAATTGTTGAGATGCTTGGGTCTACTCTAGGATAGACTTGTGCACAGGGTACCATCGGTTGAAGCTACAAGAAACCAACATTCCAAAGACGATATTTAGGACTCAATATGGCCACTTTGAGTTCACAGTTATGCCATTCGGGTTGACAAATGCTCCAGCTGCATTCATGGATCTCGTGCATAGGGTGTTCAAGCCCTATCTTGATTAGTTTGTCGTAGTGTTTGTAAACGACATTCTTGTGTACTCCCAAGTGGAGGAAGAGCATGAACATCAATTGAGGGTTGTTTTGCAAGCCTTAAGAGATCACCAATTATATGTCAAATTCAACAAGTGTGAATTTTAGCTAAAGGAAATAAAATTTTTGGGCTACGTTGTGTCCACTACGGGTGTGTTAGTTGACCTGAAAAAAGGGGAAAGATTGTAATGGATTGTGGTAGGCTGAAGTTAGGCTTTGAGATTCGTAATTTCATGGAATTGACAGGGTATTACCGAAGATCCATTGAGGATTTCTCCTGCCTAGCGGCACCGAAGACAACACTGGCTAGGAAGGATGTCAGATTTCAATAGGAGGACTCTCACGAGAGGGCATTCTAGGAGTTGAAGAATAGGTTGAATTCAGCTCCTATCGTGATTATTTTGGAGAGGGGACAAAGATACATAGTTTACTATGATACCTCAAAAGAGGGACTTGGATGTGTCCTAAGCAATCTGGGAGGATGGTAGCTTATGGTTCATGGCAGTTAAAGAGCCACGAACAGAACTGCCCCACACACGACATGGAATTGGCAGCTATTGTCCTTGCATTGAAGGCATGGTGCCACCATCTACGCAGACAGAAATTCAAGGTGTATTTAGAGCAAAAAAGTCTAAAGTAAATTTCCACTCCGCATGGTCTCAATACAAGATAAAGCCGATGGATGGGGTGTAAAGATGATTATGACTTCAGTTTGCACCACTATCCTAATAAGGCCAATGTGGTGGCTGATACTCTCAATTGGAAGTCACAAGTTTCTTGGTTAGTATAGCTTCCCAGGAGTGACATATGCTCGAGATTGTGGGATAGTTTGGTCTACACTATGGGGATCAGGCTCAAGGCATTTTTGGAAGTCAAGTGGCTATGTCTTCCTTACTAGGTAGGTTTATTGAGTCCCAGGGGCAGGGTATAGAGATACTAGTAATTGTCTGTGCTTGAAGGCATGACATAACAAAAAATTAAATTAAAAATCAAAAAATACTACATTACCTAAAGATTCTTTGCAACTTAAACAACCTGTCAATTTGAAATCAAAGTAATCCATACTATTATCCAAAAATTTCGGTGTAATTTTCTCTAAATAGAGGAGCCCAGAAAATTCTAAACTTGTTTATAGAACTTACAATTAGACATGACAATCATCATAATTCACCATACCACCACAATAATTATTACATACCCAATCATCAACACATATCCAACCACCAAAACATCAAGCTAGTCCCTACTAATTTCAAGAAATTTTGATAGAGTTTCTTCTGGAAATAGAAGCCCAAAAAAATCTAAACTTGTCTACAAAACATACAATCATCAATCACAACCATCATAATACACCATATCACCATAATCATCAATACACATCCAACCGCCAAAACAACCATCACTCCATAGCCAAAATCATGATAACCATGTATAATTAGTTAACTTTACAAAAGACGGAACACAAAAAATACACACATGCACAAATAAAGAAACAATTTCATCTTCTTTATAGCTTACACCAAGTATCCTTCAATGTATACCTGAAAATATTTGAAATATAAAAATTATCGAAATATGTGAGGCAAAGTAGAACAATTGTAAATCCAAAACATAAGACCCCTTACTTTTTTTGTTGTTTGCATTCAACATAATTATTGTCATCAATTCCATTACCTTGAATTATCTAAAAAACTAATGAGCACACACATTTGTATGTAGTTGGGGGGCGGGGAGGACTTAGATTGATATAAGTAAGAATTCAGAGAGATTGTAAGAAATTACTAATTTATTTAGGAAAAGATATGGAGGAGTGTAGAGAAATAATTACGATCAGATAAGTCTTTATTAGTAGAGTTTCAACAAACGGTTCATTTGCCTAATAATTTCAATCATAAATCTTTATTGGTGGTAGTATAATGGTGTGTGAGTTTAATGTGCGAGTGTTTGATTGGTTACAGTTGCATGTGTGTGTTGTGTGTTTGCATGAAAGTAGAGAAATACAAAGATCCTCAATAAGAGAGGCTTTTACACTTGGACAATAGTTTGATGACAACAGTTAGAAGCAAATGCAAATAAAACCGCTAACCTGAATTAGGGCTAGCAAAGTATATTCTACCAATTGCATAACCTTGTCTTGGAGTCCATTTATTGATGGACTTGTTTCAAACAAATTTTTGTGGAAATTCCTGATAAGTTAATGCACGTGAAGATATATTTGCAGTGCAACAATAAAAAAGCTAGTTAGATTTGTTTCTTAATGTGCACCTTTAGAAAGGATCGTATCAAAAGATTCAACAACGTTAAAGATCACATGATGCATAAGGATTACTAAACAATTGCCACGCATCTTCTGGAGGTCCAATATACCTAGCATCAAGATATTGTTGGATGTTATTAATTCCTCGTAGTATCATTGTTGCACGATCATATACTTTATAAATATATTTGTGAATGTATTTTACACATTTGATTCCCGCACAAACTTCACCATTGATATGATAGTTGAACATTCATGATAAATACGAATTATGTGGCACAAAGTCTCTATTATCAATTTATTGCCCCCTCACAATATACTTTTGACCATTATTACGATGACGAGAGATAGGATATCCATCATAGTTCATGCTTGTTGATTCCACAAATGCTTGAGGGTACCGCCAGGTACACACCCCATTTTCCATACATGGTGCTTGTGGATTTCGAGCACCACATGGTCTGTGTACCATGCAACTTATGATTGTTTCAAAAAGCAGTGGTTCAGTTTGACAATCCAAAAATTGAGCACACACTACTTTGTTTAGTTGAGCACATGTTTGAATTTTATCTGAACCATGAAGGAATAAAAATGCATGCATGTGCGGTAACTCTCTTTTTTGGAATTTAATTGTAAAAACATGCTCCATTTTTCTACCAAAGACTATTTGTTTCTATCTCCTTCATCAAAAAATTTTACTTCAACTCAAAAACACGGGCCACTAAGTCAGGACGGTTAGTAGGGATCTAATTTGGTAATAGTGATTTAGTAATTTCAGGCCAGTTGGGATTTGCACTCATAGTTAGAATAATATCTGGGTGTTAATTATACCGCGTGATAGCCATTGAATCTTAAAAATTTTCAAACATATGTCTTACACTACTAGTGAATGAAGATGACAAAACCATTCGTTGGCCAACTTATTCAGGATCAAGCTCATCTGCACAAAAATCTATAGGACCTTGGTAAAGTTCTGCATGAAACTTTGATTTTGTTCAATAGTGGCCCTAGCATGTACTACAAATTCGTGAAATAGTTTTCTAGCTCTCAAAATTGTTGAATACTCAGTGTCACGTTGCAACAAACGATAACTATAATATTGCTATTGTGTCAATCAAGTAGATAAAAGTCCACCTTGGGAAACAATCCATTGTTTCAAATCTGGATTCCATCCTAGCTCACCATAAGGGAATAATACCACGTAATGCAATGGCAAATAGGCCAGATGACATTATTAATTTCCATTAACCTATTATCTCCTCTCAAATGTAATACAATATCTCTCATTCCACTTGGTTCAGTATGATCTCCCAATAATATTACCGAATTCCCATCAGTTGTTGGGAGATTATATTGATGCTGGTCTGTTATAGACATGTAATGGAGATAGGCTGGTAAATTCACCCCCGTCAATTCCAATTCACTTAAAATTGTGTGAGCTTGCCAAAATTTCATAGAAAATGGATTTACTTACAATAAACAATCTTGTATGGTTTTCAAAACATCTCTTCTCAAGTTAGAATTTATATTGCTACAAACATCTAAAGCTGAATTAGGATCATAAATGTACAATTGAGAGTAAATTATTTCACACCCTGGCTGTGGCATAAGCGATCATGTTCAATGGCATAAGTCTCCATGGATGGTGAATGTTCTAGGCCCCCTCCCAACAGTTAATATGTCATCCAAAGTAGCACCAAGACTCGTAAATGCATTAGTTGGATTGTACTCTCGTGTGTGCTGATGAAACAATTTTGATTGTTCATCATTGTTTTCATACAATGCTTTAAGCATTAAAGAAGGTGTAATAAGTGGAGGTAGTCTAATCTTTCCTTGTAAACAACATTTACCAAAGAGAGGATTTGATACAGATTATTTTGTTAATTTTTCAACAAGTCAATGTAATGCAGAACAATGAGGACATGTTCAATTCATCAAGCCAAGGAAATGATGATCTACAATTTCATGCCTTCAAGGATTAAGTGCAACACCCACAGCTACACCTTCTTCTACTGTGTATGCACTACAGATAAAATTTAGATGTCATACAATTTGATCGTATAAATTGAATACAAACTTAAAAGAAGAACATGAATAAGACAAAAAGAGTGAGAATAAGAAATTGAAACTTATAGTGAACACTTGGTGCCTTCATTCGGATTATTCATTTGTTGGAACATGTTTGTTGTATGTGATGCCCTTGAGGAACATGGGGAGAATGGTTTCAAGACTGTTGTTATACTTTTGTCTAGGTTTTTAGGATGGACGTCTTGGAGCATGGTAGTCACAAACAACATCCTTGTGATATTTGTTGGTGTGCCTTCTTCAAGATTTTGAGGAGGAATTTATTGATTCATGATGGCCATAGACAACCACCGTGAAACAGTTGTTGTGGTGTCTTCATTAAAATTTTGGAGCAAGGTGGTTGACGATGACTCTAAAACATTTGTTGTCACTATATTGTCTGTTACAGGATGGAAAATTTTGGTAGACAAAGTCAATGGTTAAAGGCGGGACCTTTTATTTGATTCTCGTTCAAGGCATGCTTGGTGACGACGACTCAATGGCAAAGAAGGAAAAATGACGAGGGTGCAATGTCTTGATCGCTCTCTTTTGTAACGTGCAAGTTGTCCCAATTGAAGTTTAGAGCACTCATTTTCTTTTCCAGCATAATGCATTTTTTGAGCAAGCCTTGCACATTTTAGCAAGGTTGATTTTGATATAACATTATAGTTTGGTGCCTAAACCACAAAATCATAAAAAATTAATTATTATTTTGTTGATTTAATGTATATTGTATCGTTTAAGTTGTATATATAGCAATGTGAGGTAACATGCCAAATCAGAGTGCTACAATATTAAAATCCATACGGATCAAAAGATATACTTAACTTTCATTATATAAAAGTGTTGCCAATATCATATTCTAGAGTAACATGGTCAAGAGTAATCTTCTCGATCAATAGCATCTTGAATTTAACTACTTGAAAGGTATGCTATAAATAAGATCAAAATATGATTCAAACTACCGGGAAAGGTTGAAGTTTCACTATTGATCGATGCTTCAAATTATGAAATGTTCAAACAAAAGGATTCTTATTTATTTAATTCTTATTCTTTTGTAAATCTAAAATATGAGAATTTAGACTTTTAAAACATGGGACCCAACAAAAGCTTCAAATTATATTTCATAAAAAAATCTTAAAGGCTACAAATCAACATCAAGATTAAGAAACTAAAACTCTCAACTACAAAAATGGTAATCCATTTCAAATGAACAATCATAATTCCTCAATAATTCAATTGTATACATAGAATAACATGATAAAATAGATAAGTAATATTGAATGAGACAAACCAAAAACATGCTGACAAATTAAACATTTTGCACATTCATCTTGCTCTATAACCAAATTATGAGATTAAAGTACTAGTAGTAGACGAATTAAATTAATCATAACAATAGGATGGGCAAGTGAATAAATACTTCATCTAGAAAAGATTAGCATTAAAAAAATAGATATGTATATACCAAAATATAAAGTGGAAGAAATAGATGAGAAACTTTTAAAATGAACCTAAGGTCAAGAATAAGAAGTGCAAGAAATGGGTAAAGTTTAAAAATAAAAGCTGATTCCAAAGGCATGTGTATAATTGCTGTAAAGTTGTGAAATAACCAACAAAAATAGTCCTAATGATGTAAAGTTGTTGCATAAAATGGCACTTAAAATTTTTTAAATTCAATAACATCCAAATCCCTTGTAAAAACTAAGAGAAAAAGATAGGATTAAAAGTCATACCACTTGGCTTTTTCTCCTTCTATTATAGATTATTGTATGGGGTGTAAGAATAAAAACAAAAAAAAAATGAATGAGGAATAGGTGTGAGGTAATGCTACCTGATGTATACGGAGACAATTTAGTTCATACTCATTGCAAATTACCACTCCTATATTATTATGATGAAGTCTTCGAATCTGTAGACAAAAAAACATTGAATAGTAAATAAGTGGGGTAAAAAGATTAGATAAAAAGTAATAAACTGATGAGTAAGAAACACTTATCATACGGTATTTTCTAGATTGTCATCCATCTGTGATGACATTAATAAGATAAATTAAAATAAATAAGTTATTTAAAAAATTCATAAGAGATGTTTAGAGAGAGTTAATCAAATGATAAACTTACACTACCAAAAATAATTACATCATCCATCGGTTGATGATTGTGAAGTTGAAATGGTGGTGGCTACATAGTAAATTTCATAAGCTATGTATAATTAACATCAATTACAATGAAATTTCATACAATTAACATGCATTTAAGCACCCAAATTAAACACCCATTGTAAAGACATCTAAATTAAAAAGACCCAAATATAAAAACTTGTCAAATTTAAAACACCCAAATTAAACACAATCATTCAAAAACTGAAGCACTATCGTCGATATATCCCTTAAGAAATATAGATATATATCCCTCAAGAAATAAGCATAGATCGTCTTGATAAAACATTCGGCAACTTTAAATATGGAGATATTCTTTGTATTGATTATTTTATATAGCTAATTATTCCTTTAGAAGAAGACTTCTGATGAAATAGATAAGAATCTTTAACTGAAGCTATTCTTTGTATTGATTATTTTATATAGCTAAAAACGATATATGCAGCTAATGGTTGATTCACTCGATATAAAAATCATGATAAAAAAATCATGCATCAAAACAAAGGAAGTTTAATTGGCAACCACAACAACAATTTCATGGAATACCCCTATTTGAGAACCCTATCAGTTAAAGTAACCACCGACTTATCCTTTTGTCCACAGAGAATGTGTCACCTTACTTTCTCACATTAAGAGAGGTCAATTTATTCCCTTAAAGACTAGACCAAAGCTTCAACCAACCTCCAAAAATTGAACAGACAAAGAAGAAAGGAGATAAAATAAGAAGAAAAACTCATCACGCTGACCAAAACCTTCCATGGAAGTGTTTCAAAAGTCGCTGTGTGTGCTACTATGTTTATGTGCAATGTGTGTGAAAGAGAGGTGAGAGTCGTGAGACATAAAGAGTGACTGGAGAAAGAAAAAGAGTGGGAGAGATTGAGGCACCTGGGATGAGCTATCATCATCGAATGTTGGTTGATCATTGTTGTGTTAAGCCATAGCAGAGGAGTGAGAGGTGAGCAGTCTTCTAGAAGAGAGAAAATAGTGTAAAGGGTTTGGGTAGAGTGCAGGGGTGGGTAGCATGTAGGGATTAGGTTTCATTTAGGCAGGATTTGTTTTGATTGCCACTGTGTTGAGCCATGGTAGAGGAGTGAGAGGTGACTGGTGAGTAGAGTAGTTGTGTAAGGGGTTTGGGTAGAGTGCAGGGGTAGGTAGCGTGTAGGGGTTGGGGTTAGATAAATTTTTTTAGAGTGAATTTTTTAGCGTGTAGGGGTAGGTAGGTAGAGTGAATTTTTTTATGTGAGATGAAATGTGGGCCATTAGATCCAATTGTAAGAATTAGATAAATTCTAGACCGTTGATTTACATTTAGAATGAATTTCAGTCGTCCTTGTGCTTTCCCAAATGAATTTAAATTAAATTAAATTTTGAAGTAGAAAAAGATTCAAATTGGGTTCTATCGTATTAGTATAGATTATCCATCAGGGACCGGGTACCATCAGGTACGGGTGACTGAGGCTTGAACATTCACACTAATGGTAGTCTTCGATTAAGGGACAAGGTTATGGTTTCCCAGTCTACGGATCTGAAAGAAGAGATCCTCAATAAGTTTCATTGCTCCTGTTTTGCTATGCATCTAAGCGGCACAAAGATATACCATGATCTTCATCGTCAATACTACTGGAGTGGGATGAACAGACATGTAGGAAACTTTTTGAGTAGGTGTCTCACGTGTCAAAAAGTAAAGGCTGATCATCAAAGACCATCACGGTTGCTCCAGCCTTTAGAAGTAACCAAATGGAAATGGGAGCATATCACGATGAATTTTGTTGCCCATTTTCCATGGTCTACACAGGGACATGAAGTGGTTTGGGTTATAGTGGATTAGTTTACCAAGTCGACCAACTTTTTGGCTATGTGTATGACCTTCACACTGGAGGAATTTTTTAGGTTGAATATACAAGAGATAGGCCAGTTACACGGGGTACCCATATCTATATTATGTGATTGGAACCCCAAGTTCATAGCTCACTACTAGGAGAGCTTCCAGCGAGCTATGGGAATACAGTTGATGTGTTTACAAATTTTCATCCCTAGATGGATGGTTTGTCAGAAACGATCATCTAGATTTTAGGAGACATGCGTCCTTGACCTTAGGGGTGGTTGAGATGAGCACTTACCCTTGGTGGTATTTTCCTACAATAATAGTTGTTAAGAGAGTATACAGATGGAACCCTATTAGGCAATTTATAGGAGGCCATGTCGTTCTCCAGTCTATTGGACAGAGGTTAGAAAGAGACCCTCCACGGGTCCAAACTTGATTAGGAAAATCTCAGACCCTCCATGGTGGACATGATATGGAATCATCTTCTTACGGCTCAGAATCGACAAAAGAGCAACACTGACAAGTAGCAGAGACCTCTGGAGTTCGAGGATGGAGATCATGTCTTCTTAAAGTTCATGCCTAAGAGGGGCATGGTTAGAGGTTCCAGAAGGTGGGGGAGCTGTCATAGAGGTATATCGGGCCCTTCGAGGTACTCGAGAGGGTTCCAACAATTCTGTAATGATTGCCATTACTACCAAATCTATTAGGTGTTCATGTAGTGTTCTACATCTCCATACTCTGGAAGTAAACTCCAGATCCTACAAATGGGGTGGATTGGGGTGAGTTGGTTATTGATGCGTATGAGACCTTTAAGGAGGGACCAATGCATATCATGGATAGTCGAGATTAGGTTTTGTATGGGAAGACTGTAAGGCTAGTAAAGGTGTTGTGACAACATTCTGGTATGGAGGAGGCGACATGGGAGCGTGAGGACACTATTCGTGTTGCCAATCTGTTTATTTTGAGGATTGAGGTACATTTGTTGTAGTCATAAAGTAGTACAGGACTTGTTGCATATTCATTTTGTATATATATACGTGTGTGTAATTTTAGGGGCAAAATTTCTTTTAGGGGGAAAAATGTAAAACCCCTAAAAATTAAAACTTAATTGAAAAGGGAAAATTGGTAAATAGTCATTACAATACGAGTTAAAAACCCAAAGTTTTTTAGAACTCTGATGACAAAGCAGACACCACCGTTGGATTCATATTGTGAAATCTAGCTGCCCAGTCAGTTTTCATTGAATTTCGAGATAATCAAATTTTGTGTGTTTTACAAGGTGATCGGGCGTTGTGCGATTAAACTAAAAAAATTAGATTTTATTCACATAACCCAAGAAATAATTTAAATTTAGTTCAATAAAAATATACTGAACTTAATACGAGAGGAGACTTAATTCATTCGGAATAAATCAGATTAGAAAAATTAAGGCGTGTGGCACTGTGAAACCCGAAAAAATTTAAACTTTTTATAAAAAAAAGAGGGTAAAATAGTAATTTGTCATTATAGTGCGGGTTGAAAACTGGTATTTTTCTAGATCTTGGATGATGAAACGGACCTCACCGTTGGCTTCGTCTCGCAAAATCTAGTTACCCAGACAAATTTCGTTTGAATTTCGAGATAGTCGGGTTTTTTACATTTTTCGAGGTGACGGGTGTCCGGTGACCCCCAAAAATGAAATATTTATAAAAATTTTGAAATTTGGAAAATAATTTAAATAAAATTCATATAAATATTTTGGTGCGACGAGGGCCAAGTCCTTAAAACGATAAATAGGGGTAAAATATCTGAAATATCATCTTTTTCCTCCCCTATGGCCAGTTGTATCATAGATTAAGAGAGAAAAGAGGGAAAAACCAAAAATCTTAAGCCTTCTCCTTCAATTTCCCGAAGATCCGTCGGTCGGAATCGCTCAGGCCAAGAATTAAAGTTGCTCTACGCGACGAGGGCTACACATGGATACCAAGAATGAAGATTTTCACCGAAGATCAAAAGGCGATATTTTAGAGAAATCAAAATCTTGAGCTTTTGGGGGTGTTCTTACAGGTTCTAGTATTCATTTATGCTTCAAGAGGTAGGGTTTTCCTACTTTGGTTCATTCTCATCTATGGTGTTCGTAGGAGAGGGGTTTAAGCATGTGGGGTTGTATAGCCTTTGCATGAGGTTGGTGTTTTGGTGGATATGAGAAATGGATGGAATATACATTCTATCTTGAAGTGGTTTTGTTTCTTGGAATATGTGGTTACTTGAAATGGTTTGTAGAAATCACTTAGTATGATTTCTTGAGCTATGGGGTTACTTGGAATGGTTATGTGAATATATAACTTGAGTGCCTTTAAGGTGTTTGATAAAATGCCTTTGTGAAATAAAGTGTGTTAATTGCATGAGATTATGTTATAACATGCTTGGATAATGTGGTAATGTGAAATCATATGCTTATGATATGATTTATGATTGAAATGTACTTGTTGATATATGCATGTTTTGATATATATTAACATTGTGACAAATATGGTATTTATATGCTTAGGATATAATTTACCATGGATGTGTTGGAAATTATTCATATGTCACTCATAGCATATTGAACATTATGTTGTTGTGCAATGGTGCATCACATTGCATATGCACGGAAACATGACATCACATTCATGGGCATGAGTCATGAGTGTGGGTGTGTGTATGCATGGTTAATCAAACACCATTCTTGGGGATTGATGAGTGGACTCGGGAAAGTGGGGTTGAAAATCTGAATGAGTCACATGGTTGCATGAAATAAAAACTTGTGTCGGGTATAGGAAGAAGAGATAGATTCCCCCCTCGGGTGCAAGACCCGGGGACTTGGTGATACACTCTCCTGTGGTGAAATTTCAGGAAAGTGTAGTATGGTGTACGGAACCGGCAGTATAGAATTCAAAATCCGTTGCCCAACAAGACACAAGATTTTGATTTACCAAGTACTCATACAATGAGTAACACCCATCAATGATTTGGTTTTATAATAAAACAACTTTTATTTCAAACGATTATTTGGTGGATTTTTTCGTCAATTGACGGATTCAGTATACCTTGGAATTGCATTGTGTCGTGGGAGTCGGTGATGACTTGGGTTTAAGTGCATGATGGAGTATCATCTCATTTCATGGCATGACATGATTACATTCCACATTTAATGCATATTCTTGGATGGAATAATTGTTAAATGTTGTTTGTTGCTTATGCATACCACATATGCACCTAAGGTGGAGAGTAGCCTCTATAGGGATTATTGTATTGGGCTTTGTCTCACCCTATACGGGAAAACATTTCAGGTGGGAGAGATACACCAGTGGATGGCTCCACTTTGGACCCTCATGTTTGAAGAAAGCCGAATGTGACTTTATTTTGTGTTAATGTAAAACATTTGTGAAAATAATATTTTGGGCATGTAATCTTTTGCAAATAATTGTAATAGAACTTATATAGACTTTTATTAAACTAACCTTGCATGTGTTGATATAAATATGGATAATTGAACCCGGTGTGGTCATTGTTGAATATTGGACCTCAGATGGGCCTTGTTATTATATGATTGCACAGGTTGAGTTTTGGGTAGAGCTTCCCGTACAAAAGAGACTCTGCCCGAATGTCGTCAAAATTATGGTTCTCGATAAATGGAGCATAATGGTGTGATATCAAATTACTTGGTATCCATGGGTATTCCGCGGGTTGATGGGTAATCAACCGAACCCAAATTTTGGGGTGTCACAGCTTGGTATCAGAGCATAAGCATACGAATAACCTAGGGCTCGATGGGCACGAGTATAGACCATTGCATTCCATATGTTTTTCATGTTATGTGTTGTACTTGCTACATGCTATGTTTTACTTGTTATGTGAATTATATGCATGATAGAAATGTATAGGGAAGGGAATACACTAGGGTTAGAAAACATTACCTTGGGAGTTTGAAAAAAAAAAGGGACGAACGATATAGTTCAATGAGTAAATGTCTACTAAATACTTGATCCCTAACTTGGGATATTAACTAATTGATATATTGCTATCTTATGTGTGTGTAGATGGCAACTAGAGGTGGATGGAACAACCAACCACCACCACCGGCCTTTAACCAACAAGCCTTCATGGAGGCTATTGGTGCGGCGGTGGCTACCATTGCACAAGCTTGTGCTACGGCCACTACTATTACACAGACAGGTGACAATGGAAATCAAGGAGGTTCAAGTCACCTCTAGAAGTTCAAGGCACACAATCCTCCAATCTTTCTGGGAGGGGCGGATCCTATGGTGGCTGACCATTGGTTCCGACAAGTGGATAAGATCTTGAGGGCTATGGAGATTACCTCCGATGCCACGAAGATAATGCTAGCTACTTTTCAGTTAGAGGGAGAATCCCAAGTGTGGTGGGATTGGGTCAAGGAATCCAAGAAATTGGAGGTAATGACATAGGTAGAATTCAAGGAGCTCTTTATAGGCAAATACTTCCCAATGGCTACTCGACATGCAAAGGCTTGGGAGTTCTTACACTTGAGACAAGGGACGATGACGGTGATGGAGTACGTGGCTAAGTTCACAGAGTTAGCCCGTTTCGCCAATGACTACGTGGCCGTAGATATAGCCAAAGTGAGGAAGTTTGAGGATGGTCTTAAGTTGTCCATCTGGGATAAAATTATGGGTATTCTTCTACAAGACTTAGACTCGATGGTCGAGACTACTATGGCCATTGAGAGAGAGGTGGATGACGCAAGGAGCATCTGGGAGTCTAGTGCAAAAGACAAGAAGAAGGAGGGCCAATCCTCTTCTTCTAGCTCGAGGAAGAAGCAGAGGACTTCTACTCCACAAGGGTTTCAGGAACAGGGCCGCAGTTATCAAGGCCAAGGCCAAGGTCAATCCTCCCAAGGTGGGAGAAGTCAGAGGCCTTCCTACCAGGCTGGCTAGAGGACTTGCTATCATTGCCACCAACCGGGTCACATGAAGAAGGATTGTCCTCAGAGGCAGGGATCCTAGGGTTATGGGTCATCGCAGTCTCAGACTTCAGTGGGGCAACCACAGATGCAGTATGCTCCTCACTACCCTACTATGGGTCAGGGCAATCAGTACCAGTTCAGGGGTGCAGCATAAGGCTCTACTACTTCTCGTGCAGGGACACTGCAAGCTAGCTAGATGGGCCAAGGAATGGTTCGAGGACGAGACTAGGGCTTACAAGCCGGTACTTCGAGGACCTAGGGTCGTGTCTACGCCATGAAACCTTAGACTGAGCTGGCAGATCCGTCGATGAAACAGAGTACATTACTACTCTCTTGTTTATAGGCAAGGGTATTATTTGATTCTGGTGCATCACATTCATTTACTGATGTATCTTGTGTGAAAGACTTGGGCTTAGAGGTTGAGACCTTGGAAGAGTCATTGCATGTGAGTTCTCCCCTAGGAGCTAGGGTAGGAATTGATCAGATATGTCAGGGTTGTGAGTTAGAGATCTTGGGAATTCTACTCACTGTGGACCTTAGGGTTATGAACATGTCCGAGTTTGATGTTATCCTTGATATGGATTAGTTAGCGGCACATCGAGTAGTCATTGATTGTGATCGAAAGGGGGTCACCGCTTATACGTCGAAGGGTATTTGTTTCAAGTTCCAGGGGAAAAAGCGTGATGCTTTACCTCAGGCTGTGTATGACTCTAGATGGCAAGGACAGTTGATGGGTGGTTAGCTTACAAGCCTTACCCTGGAGGACGAGGCGGGACAGGAGTTGGGCCTTCCTCGGGCTATATGTGAGTATGAGGATGTTTTTTCGGATGAGCTACCGGGATTACCTCCACATAGGGATGTAGAGTTCACCATTGAGTTACATCCCAGTACATCGCCTATCTCTATGACTCCACACAGGATGGGACCAACTGAGTTACAAGAACTCAAGGTCCAGTTGCAAGAATTATTAGACAAGGGCTTCATTAGACCGAGCACTTCACCTTTGGGCGTTCCGGTGTTGTTTGCCAAGAAGAAGGTTAAAACCCTTCGATTGTGCATAGACTATCGGCAGTTGAATAGGATTACTATCAAGAATAGGTACCCTTTGCCAAGGATTGATGACTTGTTTGATCAGCTGAGAGGGGCACGGGTCTATTCCAAGATAGATCTTTGTACCGATTACCATCAATTAAGGATTAAGGAGGAAGATATCCCTAAGACGGCATTTAGAACGCGGTATGGGCATTTCGAGTTCACAGTGATGCCATTTGGATTGACGAATGCTCCAGTGGCATTCATGGACCTCATACACAGGGTGTTCCAACCCTATTTAGATCAATTTGTTGTAATTTTTGTTGGTGACATCTTGATCTACTCCAAGTTTGAGGAGGAGCAGGAAGGTCACTTGAGGATTATTCTCCACACATTTAGAGAGCATCAGTTGCACGCCAGGTTCAGCAAGTGTGAATTTTGGCTTACAGAGGTAAAGTTTTTGGGGCATGTAGTGTCAGCTTCAGGTGTATCTGTGGACTCGGAGCAGGTTAAGGCAGTTATGAATTGGGAGAGACTGAAGTCAGTCTTCGAGATACGTAGTTTTTTGGGATTGGCAGGGTACTACCGATGGTTTATTGAGGATTTCTCCCTATTGGCTGCGCCTATGACGAAGTTGACCCGGAAAGAGGTCAAGTTTGTGTGGAATGATTCTTGTGAGAATTCATTCCAGGAGTTCAAAAGGAGGCCTACTTCTGCTCCTATTCTGATAGTTCTAGAACGGGGACAGAGGTACACAGCCTATTGTGATGCCTCGAAGGACGGGCTGGGATGTGTTTTGATGCAGTCCGGGAGGGTAATAGCTTATGGTTCTCGACAGCTAAATAATCACGAGCAGAATTACCCCACATATGACATGGAGTTGGCGGCCATTGTCTTTGCCTTGAAGGCTTGGCGTCACTACCTCTATGGCGAGCAGTTTGAAGTGTTTTCGAACGACAAGAATCTGAAGTATATTTTTACACAACGGGACCTCAACATGAGACAACGCAAGTGGATGGAATACCTTCAAGATTATGACTTCACTTTGCATTACCATTCCGGTAAAACAAATGTGGTGGCTGATGCACTCAGCCGAAAGTAACGGGGAGTTGTGGCTAGTGTGGCTTCGCGAGAGTGGTAGATGCTCGAGACTATGAGACAGTTCGGGCTATGTTATATGGGTCAGGCTTAGGGTATTTTGGGGAGTTTGGTGGGTACGCCGTCTCTACTGAGCAGGGTGATTGAGTCCTAGAGTTAGAACACAGAGCTATCATCCATTAGGGATCGAATACGGTTAGGTACAGGTGACTAAAGCTAGGCCATTCACTTGGATGGTAGTCTTCGGTTTAGGGGAAGAATTGTGTTTCCTCAGTCAGTGGAGCTCAGAGAAGAGATTCTTAGAGAGTTCCATTGTTCTCATTTTACTGTGCATCCAGGTGGCACGAAAATGTACCATGATCTTCGTCGCCAATATTATTGGAGCGGGATGAACAAAGATGTTGAAAATTTTGTTAACCGATGTCTCGCGTGTCAGCAGGTTAAGGCTGACCACCAGAGACCAGCAAAATTTTTCCAGCCTTGGGAGGTAGCTGAATGGAAGTGGGAACATGTCACGATGGATTTTGTGACTCACTTGCCACGGACATCACTGGGTCATGATGCGGTGTGAGTGGTAGTGGACCGGTTTACCAAGTCAGTACACTTTTTAGTGGTGCGGATGACCTTGACACTAGAGGAATTCTGTGGGTTATATATACGGGAGATTGTCCGGTTGCATGGAGTGCCCGTATTTATTGTATCAGACTGGGATACCAAGTTTACGACTCATTTTTGGGAGAGTTTCCAGCGAGTCATGGGGACACAGTTAATGATGAGCACTGTTTTTCATCCCCAGATGGACGGTCAGTCTGAGAAGACTATCCATACTTTAGAGGACATGCTACGGGCATGGGTCCTAGATCTCAAGGGTAGTTAGGAAGATCACTTACCCTTGGTGGAGTTCACATACAATAATAGTTACCAGGCGAGCATACAAACGGCACCTTATGAGGCATTATATGGATGGCCATGTCGTTCTCCGGTTTGTTGGACGGAGGTGGGAGAGAGATCCTCTATGGGTCCGAATTTGGTCAGGGACACCTCTGAGAAGGTGGACTTGATACGGAAGCGTCTTCTCATGGCTCAGAGCCGATAGAAGTGCTACGCCGACAGATGGCGGCGACCTCTAGAGTATGAGGTGGGAGATCATGTCTTCTTGAAGGTGATGCCTAGGAGAGGAGTGGTCAGGTTTGGTAAACGGGGAAAGTTGTCGTCGAGGTAGATCGGGCCCTTCGAGGTACTCGAGAGGGTGGGTGTAGTGGCTTATCAGATGGCGTTACCGCCAAATCTATCGGGTGTCCATGCGGTTTTTTATGTCCCTATGCTCCGAAAACACACTCCGGATCCGACTCATGTGGTGGATTGGTGAGAGTTTGTTGTTGATGCTGATGGGACCTTAGAGGAGGGACCGGTGCGCATCATGGATAGCCGGGAACAGGTTTTACAAGGCAAGACCGTGCAACTAGTGAAGGTGTTGTGGCAGCACCGAAGGGTAGAGGAGGCGACATAAGAGCGCGAGGACACAATCCGTACCAATTATCCTTTCTTATTCGAGGATGGAGGTACATTCTTAAAGTATTTTAGCATTATTTGACTATTGCATATGCATGTGATTGTATGTGCATGTGTATATAAATTTCGGGGACGAAATTTTTTTTAAGGGGGGAAGAATGTGAAATTCGGAAAAATTTGAACTTTTTATTAAAAAAAAGGGTAAAATGGTAATTTTTCATTATAGTGCGAGTTGAAAATTGGTATTTTTCTAGACCTCGGATGATGAAATGGACCTCACAATTGGATTCGTCTCGCAAAATCTAGTTACCCAGACAAATTTCATCCAATTTCGAAATAGTCGGGTTTTTCATATTTTTCAAGGTGACGGATGTCCGATGACCCCCAAAAACGAGATTTTATAAAAATTTTAAAATTTAAAAAATATTTTAAATAAAGTTTATATAAAATATTTTGAGCTTAAACCGATATGAAATTTAATCATTTCGGAGCGAAAAATGGACCCGAACAAAAGAGGACCATTGGCGCATTGTGATCAAGAGAGGAAAAGAGAGCAAAGAGGGAAAACCAAAAATCTTAAGCCTTCTCCTTCGCTTTTTCGAAGATCCGTCGGTCGAAATCGCTCGAGCCAAGAATTAAAGTTGATCTATGTGATGAAGGCTACGCGTGGGTACCAAGAACGAAGATTTTCACCGAAGACCAAAAGGCGAGATTTTAGAGAAATCAAAGTCTTGAGCTTTTGGGGGTGTTCTTGGAGGTTCTAGTATTCATTTACGCTTCAAGAGGTAGGGTTTTCCTACTTTGGTTCATTCTAACTTATGGTGTTCATAGGAGAAGGGTTTAAGCATGTGGGGTTGTATAGCCTTTGCATGAGGTTGGTGTTTTGGTGGATATGAGAAATTTATGGAATATACATTCTATCCTAAAGTGGTTTTGTTTCTTGTAATATGTGGTTACTTGAAATGGTTTGTAGAAATCACTTAGTATGATTTCTTGAGCTATGTGGTTACTTGGAATGGTTATGTGAATATATGACTTGAGTGCCTTTAAGGTGTTTGATAAAATGCCTTTGTGAAATAAAGTGTGTTAATTGTATGAGATTATGTTATAACATGCTTGGATAATGTGGTAATGTGAATCATATGCTTATGATATGATTTATGATTGAAATGTACTTGTTGATATATGCATGTTTTGATATATATTGACATTGTGACAAATATGGTATTTATATGCTTAGCATATAATTTACCATGGATGTGTTGGAAATTATTCGTATGTCATTCATAGCATATTGAACATTATGTTGTTGTGCAATGGTGCATCACATTGCATATGCACGAAAACATAACATCACATTCATGGGCATGAGTCATGAGTGTGGGTGTGTGTATGCATGGTTAATCAAACACCATTCTTGGTGATTGATGAGTGGACTCGGGAAAGTTGGGTTTAACATCCGAATGAGTCACATGGTTTCATGAAATAAAAACTTGTGTCGGATATAGCAAGAGGGGGTAGATTCCCCCCTCGGGTGCAAGACCCGGCGACTTGGTTATACACTCCCCTGTGGTGAAATTCCAGAAAAGTGTAGTATGGTGTATAGAATCGGCAATATAAAATCCAAAATCCGTTGCCCAACAAGACACAAGATTTTGATTTACAAAGTACTCATACAATGAGTAACACCCATCAATGATTTGGTTTTATAATAAAACAACTTTTATTTCAAACGATCGTTTGGTGGATTTTTTCGTCAATTGACGGATTCAGTATACCTTGGCATTGCATTGTGTTGTGGGAGTCGGTGATGACTTGGGTTTAAGTGCATGAGTGAGTATCATCTCATTTCATGGCATGATATGATTACATTCCACATTTAATGCATATTCTTGTATGGAATGATTGTTAAATGTTGTTTGTTGCTTATACACACCACATATGCACCAAAGGTGGAGAGTAGTCTCTATAGGGATTATTGTATTGGGCGTTGGCTCACCCTATATGGGAAAATATTTCAGGTGGGAGAGGTACACCGGTGGATGGCTGCACTTTGGACCCTCATATTTGAAGAAAGCCGAATGTGGCTTTATTTTGTGTTAATGTAAAATATTTGTGGAAATAATGTTTTTGGCATGTAATCTTTTGCAAATAATTGGAGTAGAACTTATATAGACTCTTATTAAACTAACCTTGCATGTGTTGATATAAATATGGATAATTGGACTCGGTGTGGCCAATGTTTACTTATAATTGGACCCAGTGTGGTCATTGTTGAATATTGGACCTCGGATGGGCCTTGTTATTATATGATTGGACAGGTTGAGTTTTGGGTAGAGTTTCCTATACAAAGGAGACTCTGCCCGAATTTCGTCAAAATTATGGTTCCCGATAAATGGAGCATAATGACATAATATCGAATTACTCGGTATCCATGGGTATTCCGCAGGTTGATGGGTAATCAATGGACCCCCGGATTTTGGGGTGTCACAGGCGCATTGTGAGCCAAGCACTCAGGGGGTATATAAAGGCAGAAAATACAATTTTCCCCCATTCTTACTAAGAATGTATTTCTTTAATTTGTGGAATACTCTTGTGTTAATCATGTTATATCCCCTACCGAGTCTGTATGGCTGTTTAGGATGTCATTTAGGAGTATTAGTGTCTTTTGTCTATAAATGGAATGCTCATGGTGAGTCATCTACCATAGAGTATTTTGTTATACTCTGTTTGGTATGAAGGTTACTATATATACATGTATGTGGGTGGATTAAATAGCTTGTTCATTAGGGACATGATTGTGTTTTAAATGGTCAAGTTCCTCTTAATCAATTGAGTTAGATTTTGCACCCTGCACTAGGGTGTTAAACTACCCCTATTCTAGACAAATAAATAGGGAGAATCTTTCTCATGTCTAGGTTAAGGTTCTTATGAGATTTATGAAGCAGAAAATCATACTTCTACCATGTGAGTTTCCACCACTAACTTAGATCACTAAATTTAAAGGCCACCACTAGAGATTCTATCCAATGTCACAACTTGGTGTTGTAGATCTTCATGGTTTAGAACCAAACCCATTGGTGTGTGTAGACAGTGAATTGTTGGCGTACCCATGATTACTCGAGGCCTAGACGAACCGTGTAACGGGAAGGTCTAAGTAAAGCTACACTAGACATTGAATGGGGGCTTTTGACAGAGAGATAACAAGGAAATGAGCCTATAACATTGGTATTAGTTGAGCTATAAGACTCGGGTACTTATATATTAACTTATACAGTATTGGATTGGGTTTTGGTAAACTGAGAAGGTTTCCTATAGTTTTTTTCAATGAGGGTTTTCTGCATTAACAAATCATTTGTGTTATTTATTGTTTATGTTGATCTAAAAGGGGAAACACAATGATGATCTTCCCTAACTAGTATACATGTGGAGCTCAAGATACTACACCTAGAGGGGGTTAAATAGGTTTTTCAATTTAACACTAAATTAATTATTAATAAAAACCTAAGTCACCAAAATTACCTCTACTTACAAAGATTTAGCAATTAATAATGAGAACCCCTTTTAAACACCACAACACAACTTAACCATAACGATTGATTTTAATTAACATTGAATTATTTCACTCACAAATCAATATCATGGTGATCCCAAAACCCAAACGTAATTGCCTAACTATGTATGAATCAATATTCAAACAAAAAAATCCACAAAAACATAGTGCACATGCGTGCAAACTATCACAAGTGGATATGACAAATAATAAATAACACAAGTGATTTGTTGAAGTGGAAACCCTTCAGTTGAAAGACTGTGAGGAACCACTCGGGGTTCACCAAATCCTCATCTACCACCCTCTAATTTAACATACAGGTACTTGACACATACAACTCAACTAATACTATGGTTAGATGTTTCTTTCCTTATTGTCTCTCTACCAAAGGCCCTCTTTCAATATATTGTGTAGCTTCACCTTGACCTCTCCATTACATGGTTCATCTAGTCCTCGAGCAAGAATGGGCATGCCAATGATCCTCGGTAAGCACAAACCAATGGTTTTATCAAAACTTCAAGATCTTCTTCTCCAAATTGTAAAGTTAGGTAGAATCTCTAGTTATAACCTTTAGCATCTTAGGGATCTAGATTGTGGTGGAAGTTCTCATGGTAGAAGTACAATTTTCTCTCTATAAATATCACTAGAGGCTTAGCCTAGGTATAGGAAAAGCTCTACTTATCTACAGGTCCACAATAAGGGTAGTTTAGTAAAAAAAAAAATTCAAATTTGTGAATGACTACTTGATCGATGGGAGGGTAGTTATAGGGCTATTGACACTAGAATAAAAATCACATTTCCAACTTGGCGAGGAGCAACACGGCTTGAGCAATCTTAAGCACCGTTGGATCGATCTTGAAGGAGTACTTGAGCGAGCTTAAAGAACAAGCTCTCTATACTCTTACATGGTCTTTCTCCATCTATTTTCCTAAGTCATAAAGAAACTACTCTAGTGAAGTTCATAGTATCTTGGGCTTGGCAAGTTACCGGAGGTTTGTGGAAGGGCTTTGTAGGTTTTCTACGCTAATGACCCACCTCACGATGATAGGGGAGAATTTCTTATGGATGGAAGATGTGAACAAGATTGAACTATTTTAAAGGAGACGCTGACTATGGCA
Source organism: Ilex paraguariensis (assembly GCA_963454935.2). NCBI lineage: Eukaryota > Viridiplantae > Streptophyta > Magnoliopsida > Aquifoliales > Aquifoliaceae > Ilex > Ilex paraguariensis. Next base: position 39,697 of record CAUOFW020002325.1, read on the forward strand.
TTGCTACTTATTATCCTAAATAGTGGCGAAGGTAGATGCTTATGACTCTATACAGTTGAAGATCCATGAGCAGAATTATACTACCCATGACTTAGAGATTACAGCTGCAGTGTTCACTCTCAAGTTATGGAGATATTACTTGTATGGAGTGAAATTTTAGGTTTATTCATATCATAAGGGCATGACGTATATTTTCACTTAAATGGACTTAAATCTTCAACAATGGCACTAGATTGATTACTTGGAGGATTATGACTTCAACATAAATTTTCATTTAGGGGAAGCCAATGTAATAGTAGATGCATTTAGTATAAAGTGTCAGAGTGCAATGAATTCCCTTTTAGTGTGTAAATGGCAGATGATTTAGGCTTTAGAAATTTTTTATTTGGTTATGGATAAACAAGAAGACGGACCGTGTTTGTTCAATCTAGTAGCTCAACCTATTTTTTGGACAAGTGTTACAAAGTTATGATGATTGGATCAGTAATTAACCCTAGATAGTGCATTAATGAACTAGGTTATTAGGTTAAATGTGTTAATGAAATGAGTTAAAACAAGCAAGTTAAGTAAAATTAGGGTTAGTTCGTAAATTAAGGTTAATGCATGAAACTTGACATTTTACAGGGTTTTGTGCGGAATTATGGAAATCCGAAGGAGCAAAGTGTACCAGCTTAATCAACAAGAGGAGGTAAGTGTAAATACCATAAAGATACGTCAAAGTAAAGGAGGAACCTAACATGCAATTCCAAAGGATTGCCATCTTCCGGATAGTAGGCAAACTACCTTAAACCTCTGTCCTACCCCTATTGGTCCACAAATGCGGTAAAGCTCTAATTGGCCAGTCCCAACTTCTGTAGCCTCAAGCCAGCATTCCAGCTTCTATAAATAGGCCAGCTCAGCTTCCATTTCTAGCAATTCTGTCAAAGAAAGTTCAGGGGAGGTCAAAGCTTCACCAGAGAGTCTAGAGACAGTCAGAGAGTGAGAGAGAGATAGAGAAACAGTGAAGCAAAGCCCTACCAAACCACTTCCAGCTAGCTTTTCTTTTACTTCTACATTTCTATTTACTCCTTTTTACTTGGAGTGTTGAACTTCTCCCACTTTTGTGCTCTAACCAGTAATAAGAGTGGCAGTGTTTTAACTATTCATCGGGGAAGGGTTATTTTGTATGTTGTTTAAACTATCCTTTAATGTTATATATACCTCCCTTATTGATGGATGGTTACATTTATAATATGCTCGTGGTTATAAATACCGAATGGTACTTAATGCTATATACCATACTATCTTTACTAATTATGTACTTCTGCATGGTACAATGATGTACATGATTGGGTTTTATGTAATAGTTGATAGATTTGTTATAGGCACGTTAAGTCTCAGCATAGCCAATGCTTTTGATTCAATGCATAAACCTGAATCTCTTCATCAATGAATCATTAACCTGCTGATTGAATAATTGTAGTATGCCTCCTATGGGTTCCTTTCTAGTTTACTAGGGCTATAGTGCAGAGAATTTGTGAATAAGAGTGTAGAGGAGGTATTCGAGTTTTTTGATACCATTTCTAAGAGTTCCCAAATGTGGGACTCGGCCTCTCCAAACATTGTTCAAACTAAGTCATCTACATCCTAAGGAGGGAAGTATGTGTTAAAAAGAGGATGTGAGAAACCCGGAAAAATTTGAACTTTTTCAGACAAAGGGCAAAATAGTAATTTGCCACTATTATGCGGGATTAAAATGCATATTTCTATAGAACTCAGATGACGCAACGGATCTCACTGTTGGATTTGTATCACGAAATTAAGTTACCACGTCGAATTTCATGAAATTATGAGATAGTCGGATTTTACATGTTTTTCGAGAAAATTGGGTGACGAATGAACTTTTAAAGGTCCCCAAAAACAGAAATTTTAAAATTTTCTTATAATTCAATAAAAGTTCAAATAATATTAATTTGAACTAAAACCAAAATTTAATTAAATCGTTTCGGTTAAAAAGGAACCCAAAAATGATAAACGAGCTGGACAATATGGACCGCGCAATTAAAAGTATAAATAGGGGCTAAAATATCTGAAAAATCAGATATTCTCCCCACTTGTTCAGCACACCACACGTTGGAAGAGAAGAGAAGAGAGAGAAGAGAGAAAAATAGAAGTTCTACGTTCCTCCTTCGATCCAAGAAGTTTCGTCAGTCGGAATTGCTTGATCCAAGAATTAAAGTTGGTCTACACGACGAGGGCTACGTGTACGTAGCAATAACGAAGAATTTCACCGAAGTTTCAAAGAAGAAATTTTGGGGAAATCAAAGGTTTGAGGCTTGGGAGTCATTCTTGAGGTTTCTCCCTTCACTTTATGCTCCAAGAGGTTGGGGTTCTCCTACTTTGGTTCATTTCCTACCTAAAATGTTATATGTAATGTGTAGGTTATGGGAATAGATGTAGGTCACTTACCTATGTATATGAAATAGATGAAATAGCTATGAAAAAGGAGTATTGAAATGGGTTAGAATAGACTTTCCTAACTTGAGATTGAGTGTGGTAATTACTTGATTGGTAATTCCATGGAAAAATGATTTTATGGGCATGCTTTATGTTTGAATGTTATGCCTTGTGAATGATGTGAGAAATGTTGTGACTTGATGGTATTTTGCATAGAATGCCTAAGTGGAACTTAAGTTTTTATAGAATGGATTATTTGTAAGAAGCTTGTGAATTGTTGATATTGGTGATTATATGCATGTGATATAAATTCTCATGACACATCTTGAAATGTGTGGTTAAATTCAGCTCATTGGCATTCATTACATTGAGCATGACATTGGTATTGTAATGGTTCATTACATTGCATGTGTATGAAAACATCACATTCAAGGGCTTAGGCATGAGTGTGGGTGTATGTTGTACATGGTTGGATCAATCACCATACTTGATGTTTTGATGGGTGGGCTCGGGAAAGTGAGGTTGAATATCCTATTGAGTCGCACGGTTACATACATGGAAAACTTCTGTCAGGTATATCAAGAAGGGATAGATCCTCCCTTGGGTGCAGGGCCCGACCACTGGTTTATACACTTTCTACGGTGCAAGTCCAAAAAAGTTTATCGGTGTGTGGAGCCGGCGGTGCAACACCAAAACTCCACTACCCAAATAAAGACACATGGGTTTTTGGTTATATAAATGATTCATTTAATGGGAAACATCCATAAATGAATTAGTTTTTATGAACACGTGGGTTTCAAAATGATCTTTGGATGTATTTCATTAAAGATAAATGTTTTATACACATGCATTGCGTAGTGTTGTGGAAGCCGGAGTAGGCTTGGGTGAGAATGGATGAGTGAGTCTCATCTCATATCATGACATGACATGTAAGAATTTCATCTTGAATAACATGTTCTTGAATGAAATGAAGTTGTGTTAGTGATTGTTGTATGAATCATAGCATATGCATTTAGGTGGGGAGTAGCCTCTGTAGAAAATATGCTATTAGACGTTGGCTTACCCTATACGGAAAACATTTCAAGTGCGGGGTTCGTACCGAGAGAGGACTCGTATTCGGGGCCTCGAGGGTGAAGAAAAGCCGGTTTCTGGCTTTTGGAAACAAGTTCTGTAAAACTTTGGTTAAATGCTTTTTTGACATGTAAATGTATGTAATAGAACTTGTATGGATCATGTATAATGTAGAAAAGTTTATTATACATGTTCAGGATGGATTTCGAAAGGTTTGGGATGAATTGGAAATGAAAAACTGATGAAACACAAAATTCTGGACAAAACCTATCGGTAGCTAACAAGTAGTACTTGTCCAGCATGCAAAAACTACCGGTAGCCAAAAAGTAGTACATGTCTAGCAGGCAACAACTACCGCTAGCTAACAGGTAGTACCTCTCCAGCAAGCAACAATTATCGGTAGCTAACAAGTAGTACTTGTCTAGTAGGAAAAAGCTATCGGTAGCTTACAGGTTGAACTTCTACCAGTAGGTCTAACTAACACCTACTGGTAGCTCTTCTAAAAATCTGAAAATTAAGAATTGTTTTGCCAACCTTTTAAGCTTTGTTTTTTTAGTCCAAATGATATAAATGGACATTAAATGAGGTATATTGAGGCACATTAGACCTCAATTGAATTAAATGATTAAAGGAACACGGGTTATACGTGTGGTTTATGATCCCGGTTAAGGGGATACAATTAACATGATGTCGGGTCGTGTGACAAGCACAGGTATTTCCACAGGTTGATGGGTGGTCAACGGTTGAAAAAAGATCCCCGATTTTAGGGGTGTCATAGCTTGGTATCAGAGCATAGGTATACGAATTACCTAGGGCTTGATGGGCATTGGGTTTAGACCATTGCATGCATTGTACATTTCATCTTGTGTACTTACATTTTGATACATGGTTACGTGCTATGTGATTATGTGAATGATATACATTTTAAAGTGTACATGGAAAGGGACACTAGGGTTAGAAAACATAACCTTGGGAGTTGGAAAAGAAATGAATAGGTTAGTTCAAGATATAAATGTTTACTAGTGGGGGTACAGATACTACTAGGGAAACAAGGAGATAAATCTCAATGTTTCAAGTTCGGTCTCTATCATGCGATACTAAGTAAATGCTCTATTGCTATCTAGCATGTGTGTAGATGGCAACTAAAGGAAGGGGATGTTGGGGTGGACGGAACAATAACCAACCACCACCAGCTTTTGACCAACAAGCCTTAGTGGAGTCTATTGGTACGATGACTGCTACCATAGCACAGGCTAGTGCTACGGCAGCCACTATTGCACAAACTGGTGCAAATGGAGGACAAGGAGGCTCAAGTAACGTCCAGAAGTTCAAGGCACATTAGCCCTCTGATCTTCATGGAAGGGGCGGATCCTATAGTGGCTGACCATTGGTTCCGGCAAGTTGATAAGGTATTGAGGGCTATGGAGATCACCTCCGACGCCACGAACATAACCCTAGCTATGTTTCAGCTAGAGGGGGAATCCCAATTGTGGTGGGATTGGGTGAAGGACTCCAAGAATTTGGAGGCTATGACTTGGGTAGAGTTCAAGGAGCACTTCATGGGCAAGTATTTCTTGATGGCCGCAAGACATGCAAAGGTCCGGGAGTTCTTGGACTTGCGACAAGGGACGATGACTGTGATGGAATACATGGCTAAGTTCACGGAATTAACACGTTTCAGCGATGACTATGTGGCCACTGACATGGCCAAGGTGAGGAAGTTTAAGGATGGTTTAAAGTTATCCATCCAAGGAAAAATTGTGGGTCTTTTTCTGCAAGACTTGGACTCTATAGTCGCAACTGCTAAGGCCATTGAGAGAAAGGTAGAAGATGCACTGAACATCCAAAAGGCGGGTGTTAAAGACAAGAAGAAGGAGGGTCAATCGTCTTCTTCTAGCTCGGGGAAGAAGTAGAGGACTTCTACTCAAGGATTCCAAGGATAGGGTCACGGTCGTCAAGGTCAAGGCTAGGGTCACTCCTCCCAAGGAGGGAGACACTTCAAGGCTTCCAGCCAGGTAGGCTCACGAGCATGTTTCCATTGCCACCAGTCGGGTCACATGAAACGGGATTATCCTCAGAGGCAGGGATCCCAGGGTTATGGGTTATCCAGACTTCGGTGGGACAACCGCAGACACAATATGTTCCTCCCTACCCCACTATGGGCCAGGAAAACCAGTATTAGTTCCAGGATGCTACACAGGCCCCTACTACTTCACGAACGGGAAATCCACAATCAGGCTAGATGGGCCAGGGCATGGGTCGAGGTTGAGGCCAGGGCTTACAAGCCAGAACTTTGAAAACTCAGGGGCATGTCTATGCCTTGGTGCCAGAGACTGAGCCGGCAGATCCATCGGTGATACAGGGTACATTCCTACTCTCTCGCTTATGGGCTAGAGTATTATTTGATTCTGGTGCATCGCATTCTTTTATCGCTGCATCTTATGTGAAAAGACTTAGGCTTAGAGGTTGAGACCTTAGAAAATTTGTTGTATGTGAGTTCTCCCCTTGGAGCTAGGGTGAGAGTTGATCAGATATGTTGGGACTATGAGTTAGAGATCTCGGGGATTCTACTCACCGTGGACCTTAGGGTCATAGACATGTCAGAGTTTGATGTGATCTTGGTGATGGATTGGTTGGCGACACATCGGGGCGTCACTGATTGTGATAGGAAGAGGGTCACTACTTACACACCTGATGGTGTCTATTTTAAGTTCTAGGGGAAAAATCATGATGCTTTACCCCAAGCTGTGTATGACTTAAGATGGCACGAACAATTGATGGGTTGGCTTACAAGCCTTACCTTGGAGGATGAGGTGAGACAGGAGTTGGGTCTACCTTGGGTTGTATGTGAGTATAAGGATGTTTTTTTGGACGAACTATTAGATTACCTCCACATAGGAATGTAGACTTCAACATGGAGTTGCATCCCGGTACGTCACCTATTTCTGTGACTCCACATAGGATGGCACCAACCGAGTTATAAGAACTCAAGCTCCAATTGCAAGAATTATTGGACAAGGGCTTCATTAAACCAAGCACTTCACCTTGGGGAGCTCCGGTGTTGTTTACTAATAAGAAGGACAAAATCCTTCGACTATGTATAGACTATCGGTAGTTGAATAGGGCTACTATCAAGAATAGATATCCCATGCCAAGGATTGATGACTTGTTTGATCAATTAAGAGGGGCGCGAGTCTACTCCAAGATAGATCTCTGCACCAGTTACCATCAGTTGAGGGTTAGGGAGGCTGATATCCCTAAGACGGCGTTTCGGATGCAGTATGGGCATTTTGAATTTACAGTCATGCCTTTCGGATTAACGAATGCTCCAACGGCATTCATGGATCTCATGCATATGGTGTTTCAACCCTACCTAGATCAGTTTTTTGTAGTCTTTGTTAGCGATATCTTGATCTACTTCAAGTCTGAGGAGAAGTATGAGGGTCACTTGAGGATTGTTCTCCAGATGTTGAGAGATCATTAGTTGTACACCAAGTTCAGCAAGTGTGAATTTTGGCTTACTGAAGTGAAGTTTTTGAGGCATGTAGTGTTGGCTTCGAGTGTATCTGTGGACCCGGAGAAGGTTGAAGCAGTTATGAATTGGGGGTGGCCGAAGTCAGTCTTTGAGATACGTAGTTTCTTAGGATTGGCGGGATACTATAGGAGGTTCATTGAGGACTTCTCTCGTTTAGTTGCTCCTATGACCAAGTTGACCCAAAAAGAGGTCAAGTTTGAGTGGAATGATGCTTGTGAAAAGGCATTCCAGGAGTTGAAGAGGAGGCTTACATCAACTCCTATTTTGATAGTTTTGAAAAGGGGACAGAGGTACACAGTGTATTGTGATGCCTCAAAGGAAAGATTTGGATGCTTTTTGATGCAGTCTGGGAGGGTGGTGGCTTATGGTTCTCGGCAATTGAAGAACCATGAGCAAAGTTACCCCACACATGACATGGAGTTGGCGCCACTACCTTTATAGTGAGCAGTTCGAGGTGTTTTTGGACCATAAGAGTCTGAAGTATATTTTTATACAACGGCACCTCAACATAAGGCAACGTCGGTGGATGGAATACTTGGAAGAATACGACTTCACTTTGTATTACCATCTCGGCAAGGCAAATATGGTGGCTGATGCACTCAGCCGAAAGTCACTAGGAGTTTTAGCTAGTATAGCTTCCCGGTACTGGCAGATGCTCGAGACTGTTGAACAGTTTGGGCTACACTATGGGGGTCAGACTCAGGGTACTTTGGCAAGTTTAGTGGCTACACCTTCCTTACTGAGCAGAGTGATTGAGTTTCAAGGATAGGATACTGAATTATCATCCATCAGGGACTGAGTACAGTCAGGTACAGATGACGAGGGCTGGGCCATTCACTCGAATTGTAGTATTCGATTTAGGGGAAGAATTGTGGTTCCCCAGTTTGTGGAGCTCAGAGAGGAGATTCTTAGAGAGTTCCATTGTTCTCGTTTTGTTGTGCGTCCATGTGGTACAAAGATGTACCATGATCTTCGTCGCCGGTATTATTGGAATGGGATGAAGAGAGACGTTAGAGACTTTGTTATAATATGTCTCACGTGTTAGCAGGTAAAGGCTGAACACTAGAGACCAGCGGGATTACTCCAGCCTTTAGAGGTAGCTGAGTGGAAGTGGGAGTATATCACGATGGATTTTGTGACTCACTTGCCATGGACATCGCGAGGACATGACGTGGTGTAGGTGATAGTGGACAGGTTTACGAAATTGACACACTTTTTGGTTGTGAGGATGACCTTCACACTGGAGGAATTCTGCAGGTTGTATATACTGGAGATTGTCCGGTTACATGGGGTGCCCATATCTATAGTATTGGATCGGGATCCCAGGTTCATGGCTCATTTTCAGGAGAGTTTCCAGCAAGCTATGGGGGCACAGTTGATGATGAGCACTACTTTTCATCCCCAAACGAGCAGTCAGTTTGAGAGGACTATTCAGACGTAAGAGGACATGCTACGGGCATGTGTCCTAGATCTCAAGGTTAACTGGGAAGATCACTTACCCTTGGTAGAGTTCGCCTACAATAATAGTTAGCAGGCGAGCATACAGATGGCACCCTATGAGGCATTATATGAGAGGCCTTATCAATCTCTGGTATGTTGGATGGAGGTGGGAGAGAGAGACCCTCTACGGGTCTAAATTTGGTTAGAGACACCTCGGAGAAGGTAAACCTTATACGAAAGTGTCTTCTCACGGCTCAGAACTGGCAGAAAAGCTACACCAACAAACGGCAGTAACCTCTGGAGTTTGAGGTGGGAGATCATGTCTTCTTGAAGGTGATGCCTAAAAGAGGAGTAGTCAGGTTTGGCAAGCAGGGAAAGCTGTCACCGAGGTACATCGGGCCCTTTAAGGTACTCGAGAGGGTGGGTGTAACTGATTATTGGTTGGCGTTACCGCCAAATCTATCGAGTGTTCACGTGGTATTCTATGTCTCTATGCTCCAAAAATACACCCCAAATCCGTCTCATGTGGTGGATTGGGGAGAGCTTGTGGTTGATGATGATGGGACCTTTGAGGAGGGACTGGTACACATCATGGACAGCTAGGATCAGATTTTGTGAGGCAAGACCGTGAGGCTAGTGAAGGTGTTGTAGCAGCACCAGGGAATGGAAGAGGCAACATGGGAGTGTGAGGATACCATACGTACTAATTATCCTTTCCTATTTGAGGATGGAGGTACGTTATCATAGTCTTGTAGTATTGCATAACTGTTATGTATGTGATTGAATGTGTATGTATGTGTGAATTTCGGGGACAAAATTCTTTTAAGGGGAGAGAATCTAAAACTCGGGGAAATTTGAACCTTTTCCGACAAAGGGCAAAATAGTAATTTGACACTATTAAGCTAGATTAAAATGCATATTTTTATAGAGCTCGGATGATGCAACGGACCTCACCATTGGATTCGTATCACGAAATTAAGTTACCACGTCGAATTTTGTGAAATTCTGAGATAATCGGATTTTACACGTTTTTTGAGAAAATTGGGTGACGAATGAACTTTTAAAGGTCCCCAAAAATAGAAATTTTAAAATTTCTTTATAATTGAATAAAATTTTAAATAATATTAATTTGAACTAAAATTGGAATTTAATTAAGTCGTTTCGGGTGAAAAACAGACTCGGAAGTGATAAATGAGCAGAACAATGTGGCCTGTGCAATTAAAAGTATAAATAGGGGATAAAATATCTGAAAAATCAGATATTCTCCCCCCACTTGTTCAGCACACCACACGTTGGAGGAGAAGAGAAGAGAGAGAACAGAGAAAAATAGAAATTCTACCTTCCTCCTTCGATCCAAGAAGTTTCGTCAGTCAGAATTGCTTGATCTAATAATTAAAGTTGGTCTACGCGACGTGGGCTACGCGTACGTACCAAGAACGAAGAATTTCACCAAAGTTTCAAAGAAGAAATTTTGGGCAAGCCAAAGGTTTTGAGGCTTGGGAGTCATTCTTGAGGTTTCTCTCTACATTTTACGCTCCAAGAGGTAGGGGTTCTCCTACTTTGGTTCATTTCCTATCTTGAATGTTATATGTAATGTGTAGGTTATGGGAATATATGTAGGTCACTTACCTATGTATATGAAATAGATGAAATGAGTATGAAAAAAGGAGTATTGAAATGGGTTAGAATAGACTTTCCTAACTTGAGATTGAGTGTGGTAATTACTTGATTGGTAATTCCATGGAAAAGTGATTTTATGGGCATGATTTATGTTTGAATGTTATAACTGGTGAATGATGTGAGAAATGTTGTGACTTGATGGTATTTTGCATAGAATGCCTAAGTGGAACTTAAGTTGTTATGGCATGGATTATGTGTAACAAGCTTGTGAATTGTTGATATTGGTGATTATATGTATGTGATATATATTGCCATGATACATGTTAAAATGTGTGGTTAAATTCAGATCATTGACATTCATTGAGCATAATATTGGTATTGCAATGGTTCATTACATTGCATGTGTATGAAAACATCACATTGAAGGGCTTAGGCATGAGTGTGGGTGTATGTTCTACATGGTTGGATCAATCACCATACTTGGTGTTTAAATGGGTGGGCTCGAGAAAGTGGGGTTGCATATCCTACTGAGTCGCATGGTTGCATACATGGAAAACTTGTGTCAGGTATAGCAAGAAGGGATATGGTTTATACACTTCCTACGGTGCAAGGCCCGGCCACTGGTTTATACACTTCCTACGGTGCAAGTCCAAAAAAGTGTATCTGTGTGTGGAGCCGGTGATACAACACCAGAAGTCCATTATCCAAATAAATATACATGGATTTTTTGTTATATAAATGATTCATTCGATGAGAAACATCCAGAAATGAATTAGTTTTTATGAACGGATGGGTTTTTTTTCAAAATGATCTTTGGATGTATTTCATCAAAGATAAATGTTTTTCACACATGCATTGCAAAGTGTTGTGGAAGCCGGAGTAGCCTTGGGTGAGAATGCATGAGTGAGTCTCATCTCATATCATGACATGACATGTAGGAATTTCATCTTGAATAACATGTTCTTGAATGAAATGAAGTTGTGTTAGTGATTGTTGTATGAATCATAGCATATGCATTTAGGTAGGAAGTAGCCTTTGTAGGAAATATTCTACTGGGCGTTGGCTCATCCTATACGGGAAACATTTCAGGTGTGGGGTTTGTACCATGAGAGGACTCGCATTCGAGGCCTCGAGGGTGAAGAAAAGCCGATTTGTGGCTTTTGAAAACAAGTTTTGTAAAACTTTGGTTAAATGTCGTTTTGGCATGTAAATTATGTAAATGCACGTAATAGAACTTGTATGGTTCATGTATAATGTAAATTACGCAATAGATTTGGAAAGGTTTGGGATGAATTGAAAATGAAAAACTGATGAAACACAAAATTCCGGACAAAACCTACCGGTAGCTAACAGGTAGTACCTGTCCAGCAAGCAACAACTATTGGTAGCTAACAAGTAGTACCTGTCCAGTAGGCAACAACTACCGGTAGCTAACAAGTAGTACCTGTCCAGTAAGCAACAACTACTAGTAGCTAACAGGTAGTACTTGTCCAGCAGGCAACAACTACCGGTAGCTAACAGGTAGTACCTGTCTAGTAGGAAAAAGCTACCGGTAGCTAACCGGTAGAACTTCTACCAGTAGGTCTAACTAACACCTATCGGTAGCTCTTCCAAAAATTTGAAAATTAAGAATTGTTTTGCCAACCTTTTGAGCTTTGTTTTCTTTAGTTCAAATGATACAAATGGACATTAAATGAGGTATATTAAGGCACATTGGACCTCCATTGAATTAAATGATTAAAGGAACACGGGTTACACGTGTGGGTTATGATCCAAGTTAAGGGGATATGATTGACATGATGTCGGGTCGTGCGACAAGCACGGGTATTTTTTGTGGGTTAAAGGGTGGTCAAAGGTTGAAAAAGGACCCCCGATTTTATGTGCGTCATAGGATGATGACCTAAGGGCCGAAATAACTAACTTGTCCTGAATGCTTGAAGCCCTAGAAATGAAAAAAGTGAAGAAGTGTCTGTAGTATCTACCACTGAGCAGTCACGTGAAATATTTGCATTGTCAGGACATCCCACGAGGGAATGTCCCTCCATTCCAGCATTTAAAGAGATCTTGATGGAACAATCCAATGCCATTTCAAATTTTAACAAGCCTTATATCAATCTTTATTCTAAAACCTATAACACAAGATGGCGGAATCACCCGAATTTTAGTTGAAAAAATACACAACCTGTGAGTCAGCAACCAAGTCCACCTTCAGGTCAACCATAGACTTAACTGTCATATCAGCCTTATCAACCCTAACACAAAAGAAGTCTAGAGGACACCATGAACTAGTTCATTCAGAGTCAAATGAATTTAAATACTCAGCACACCTATGCATTTAAGGATTTCAAAGTTCAAACTTCACAGAGTATTGAAGATATCAAAAGTAATTTAGCCAAATTAACCCAATCCTTGAGCACATCAAAGAAGGAAAAATTTCCATCTCAACAAAAATCCACATAGTGTCAAAACCAGGCTAATGTTGTGTCTTCCGAACCATCTCCAAGTCAGGTGCAAGCAATTACCACATTTAGAAGTGTTAAGGTGATTGACAAAACCATTAAAGATATGTTAATTTATGAGCTAAAACCCGAGTCAATCCCTATAAATGAACCAGTTGAGCCTGAACCTGTGATTGCAAAAGGAACTATAACTACCAAATGATAAAGAATCTTTTAGTCCTATTCCATTACCTTTTTCTCAAAGAATCAAGAAACCTAAATCTCCAACCAATCATTCTGAAATCTTTGAGTTGTTCAAGCAAGTAAAGATTAACATCCCCCTATTGGATGCAATCAAAAAAGTCCCATCTTATGTGAAGTTTTAAAAGATATGTGCACAGTGAAAATAAAGATCAATTTATAGAAAAGAGCATTCTTAACTGAGCAGGTTAGTGCTACCATCTTGCACAAGGCCCCTATTAAGAATAAAGATCTTGGAAGTCCTATAGTGTCATGCATAATCATAAATTTTTGGATTGAGCAAACCCTGGTTGATCTGGGCGCCAATGTTAATTTGTTTCCATACTCGGTCTATAAACAATTAGGGTTGGATGAGTTGAAACCCACCAATGTTACATTGCAATTGGCAAACTGATTTGTGAAAACCTCAAGAGGAGTTGTGGAGTATGTACTCGTTCAAGTCGATAAATTCAATTTCTAGTGGATTTCATTGTTTTAGACACACAACCAGTTATGCATGTTTCTACATACATTCTTGTCATTTTAGGTTGACCTTTCCAAGCTACATGAAATGCATTGATTAATTGTAAGAAAAAAATCATGAAACTTTCATTTGGCAACATGACTTTGGAATTAAATGTGTTTAACATTGCAAAACAGCCCAGAGAGAAGGAAGTGATGAATAAAGTGAATTGTGTTGAGTTGTTAACTCAAAGTATATTTGAAAAAGTGTGTACAAAGAAGGGGTCACATGCATTAGAGTCTGTACATATTGATGAGCATGTAGATATGTCAGTAATTGAAGCATTGAGTCCTTAATTTGAAAAATTATTATCTTCTGATCCCAAGTATGTAAAACCCAGCGTTGAAGTTATTAAGGCAAAATTGAAACCTCTCCTGACTAACTTGAAATATGTCTTATTGGGAGAGGATAAAACTTATCCAGTGATAATATCTTCAAAGTTGTCAAAAGTCTAAGAAAAGAAATTGACAAAAGTAATAAAGAATCACAAAAGTGCTATTGGTTGGTGCTTGATTTTCTATTCACCCTAATTTTCAAACATGACCTCGAACAATGTGTATATGGTTTATACGAGTAGGTGAGTGTCACTCTCTTTCGGATTTGATGCAAGAAATGAGAAAAATCTTGTGTGTGCAGAAAAATGTTTATGTGTGCAAAAGTGCTCCCCAAGCGAAGAGAGACTTGTAATGTCGTATTTTACTTGGACTTGAGTATTCTGAGGTCGTCTCCTTAGGGAAGGTAGGTCAATTTTTTGTGAAGGGTGATTTGTAAAGAAATGAAAATGAGAAAATATTTTGAATAATATTTTCTTGAGAGGTGTTTTGATAAAAATGCAAGAAAGTAAGGTTGGCTAATCCAAATAGGTTCTTCCAATGGGGATGCCAAATCAACTCAATTCATTCAATTAATTGTTTTCGGGTGTTTGATTGATTTGTAGGAAGTGAGGGACTAATGTGGAGGTGTAGGCACAAGTATGCCTCGTGACAAGTCTACGGTGTATCAAGAGCTCACAATGAGTTCCGCACTCAACCTAGTCAAACCAAACAATTTACACTACAAGGAAGAATTGAAGAGATTAGATTTCACATACCCAATAGAAAATTCCCCTAGGATTAGGCAACTGAAAGTCTAGCTACTCATAGTCAAAACAAGAACAAGCATAATGTAGTGAGACATAATAATGCAATAAAGCATAAGACTTGTACTGATGCAAGAAAAAGTTTAAACTACAAGAACAATTTCATTTATACACAAAATATCAAGATTCAAGAACAAACACCCAAATGAAGAAATATAAAATGCTAGAACACTTAGGAAAGCTTGATTACAACTTAAATAAAAAAATTTGGAGTGAAAGAGGGAAGAATTCCAAGTAATTGAAAGCTTACAACAATGAAAATGGTGATGGAAATTCAAAACCCAACTTTCTTTCTCTATAACTTCATCTTCTTCCCAGGACTTTCTCTCTCTAAAAGCTTATGCAAAACTGAATAATGGTGTAAAGCTTGGTCCAATTTCATTCATAACCCTATCATGGTCTGTGAGAGCTGACTTCCAATGAGTGGAAAGGGATTAGACACTTAAACAAGCAAGGACAAGCCTAGCATGCACCTCCCATGCCTTCACCAACCACTCTTTTTCTCTCTCATACCTCTCCCATGCTTTCTCTTCCAAAATCAGACTTTAGGTGTAAGAGATCACCATGGTGTATCAAAGATGTCAGGGCAAGTGTGGGATGACAAGAGTTGGGCCCTCCAAGTAGGTGGAGTCATATTTGCAGGCTTCTGGCGTTTCTGGATAAAACCTACCGGTAGAATGATTAAAAACCTACCAGTAGGTTTTTTTCCAGTAAGCAAAATCAACCCGTAGGTTTTGGCAGGGGTTGCGGTAGAAGAATTGCAGTGCACTTTTTCTACTGGTAGGTTTTGGAACTTCTCCTAATAGGTTTTTGTTGATTTCTACTGGTAGGTTTTGATGAACTTCTACCTATAGGTTTTCTCCTGTTTTAGCATTTCCTTGGTCTCTTGTTGTCCCGAGCCATCTATTAAGCCTTCCCTTCTACTCCATTGCCTTTAAGCACTTGATGGGAGGCTTATTACACACCCTTACCTATTCTTTATCTACAATCACATGAACTTCCATTAAAAGTGAGTTTAAATGCATTTCCCCCCATTTTCAGCACAAAATCAAGTATAAATGGGTGCAAAGAGATACATGATATGAAATATTCTATGCTCACCACACCCCCTAACTTGAGTTTTAGTAGTCCCTAGCAAACTTTATTTCCAAACCATAATGCATAAAAAGAATAAACAATCCATTAATTTAAGCCAATTCATCAAGCAACAAAATACTCAAATCATAATGCAATTAAGTAAATGAACTTGGGCAAAATGGAACAAGTCAAATATGATTCTTTCATTAATTACTTTGAAAGGTTCAGTACAAATATTTGAAATAAAAAACAAGATGGCCTATAATCCTAAGGACTCTTCTACTAGGCCGACAACCCTAAATCCTATGTGCAACTACAGAATGCAATGAAAAACCAAAACGATCTCTATACTCCTCATCATCATCCCCTGAGTCCTCATAGCCATTCCCCTCCTCATCGCTAGTCTCCTCATCGGACTCATCCACCTCTAAAGTAGTGGAACCCGCAGAGGTGGATGTCCTGGTAGTAAAAGGTGGAGGCATATCAGGGATCAACTCTCCAAGAAAAGTGTGCTCATACATCCTAGTCATCATCAAAGAGAGTTGCTACATAGTCCCTCCAACGTCATCTAGCTGATTAAACTTAATTAGTATATAAATCAGAATAGTTAAATAAGTCAAATTAGTAAAATAAAATAACCAAAAACTATTAATTAGGGTCAATTAGAGTTTGTGCGGTAATTAGGGTTTTATGTGTGTTATGTTTAAAATTTTCAAGGGTTAATGCATAAACACTGGAGAATACGAAGAACCAATTGTCAAGGCTTGAAACAACAAAGGCTAAAATGTAATTTCAACAAATGAAGAGTCAACATACATGCAAGTGGGAAAATCCAGCAAGCTCACACTGTTCAGACGATGATGATGGCGTCTGGACGGTCATCATTGGTGACTCATCAATATCCCTCCACCTCATGCTTCATTCTCCACTATAAATAGCCACGAATCTTCACTTCAGAAAAGAAGGTCGGACACCAAGAGCTCTAGAGAGAAATCCAAGAGAGAAAAAGAGAAAGGGAAAAGAGAAAAGAAAAAGAGAAAGAAAAACTTGCAACTCGATCCGGTCCGTCATACACTTCAGTTCAAACTCTGTACTTCCACATTTCTCTTGTATCTTTCTATTTGGATAGTTAAACTGTCGTCACCTTTTTGTCATAACTGATAATAAAGGTGATTATGTTTCAGTTGTTCCTTGTGAAAGACGTTTTAGGGTTTATATTTTAATTTCAGTTGTATTGAAAACTGGTCATACTCCTTGCTTGTTTGTAGCAATTGGGCGTTAGTAGTTACTTATATCCTCCAGTAAGAGGTGAACATATGTATAATACTAGTTAAATTCTAGTGATGCTGATGTTTTACATATTTATATATCTATATATTAAATCCTTCATGCATGATACAGTGATGTACATAATTTCGATGCTATACCTGGAATTATGTCATTAGTGCATCATCAACCTGCTGGTTTAACAACCACGGCATTCTTATCGGTATGGTTTATCCTCCACTAGAACACTGAGGATGTTCTACTGATGCATGGTACAAAACCTAAATGATCCTCATGAATGACTTGTAATTCTGGATTATCAAGGTTATTTAATTACTATATATATAACTATTAGACTAATGACCTAAGTGATCCTCATGAATGGCTTGTCCTTCTGGATTACTCAGATCATTTAAATTGGTATAAATGATAATATTGTCAGTCTAACAACCACGACATTTCTATCAGTATGGTTTATCCTCCACCAGAACGCTGAGAATGTTTAACTGGTATATGTATATCATAGATGATCTATTGAATAATTCAAGTACTCCTCATAAATGGCTTGTCCTTCTGGTTTGCTTGGATTAGTCAATTGGCACATTTATAACCAGGTAACCTAAGAAGTTACTGTGTTATGACTTAATACTACTAGTTAACCTAAGAAGTGGTTGTGTTATGGTTTATTATGTATGCACCTATTATTATGAAGACAAATGAATAATTCAAGTATTCCTCATTAATGGCTTGTTCTTCTGGTTTGTTTGGATTAATCAATTGTCATGAATACCACCAGCTAACCTAAGAAGTTGTTGTGTGATGGTTTATATACATCAGATCTACTATTTGACTTGCCAGTAACATGGAAGTTGATTGCTTTAAGGTAGTATTTCAAGTATTTAACTAATATAATGTACATAGGATCCTTGAACTGAAGGATACTTTTTAT
Organism: Ilex paraguariensis; assembly: GCA_963454935.2. Lineage (NCBI taxonomy): Eukaryota > Viridiplantae > Streptophyta > Magnoliopsida > Aquifoliales > Aquifoliaceae > Ilex > Ilex paraguariensis. Next base: position 57,430 of record CAUOFW020002325.1, read on the forward strand.
TATTGTCTAAATCTATCTGCAACATAATTTTTAATTAAACTAGTTATCAATCTAAGCTCACATCACAAGATATCACATGATGTCCTATCAAAGATAAGCAACTTTACTATATTTATTTTATTTCCTAATTACACACACTCTTTGTGGGATCGATACTTAGACTTAAAACCTAGAAAACTACAATTTGACCACTTATACTTGGGTGTATAATATTAATCTGATAAAGAAAAAGTGCAAATCAAGTTTTTGGTGCAGTTGTCAGGGAGTAATGGTAATTTGAAATAAAATAAGATACAAAAGTTGTTTAGTTGTATTATATGTATATAAAGTGTGTTTTCTTTTTAAGTAGTTTATATCTCTACATTCATCCGTAGGATTTGTAAATTAGTCACCTCCTTCGTCGTCATCGTCGTTGTCTACACAAGAATCATTTGAATTAAGTATGACTAGAAATGTACCTAGGGAAGAACAACCTAGAGAACAAGAAGCAGTTCAAAATATTCGACCATTAAGAGAATATCTACACCCTACACGAACTAATGTCCCATTATGTTTTGTTTTTCCAATAGATGCTCCAAATCTTAATATTAAGCCAGGAACAATACAATTATTACCCCAATTTCAGGGTTTGAAAACTGAAAATCCTTATGTGCATATGAAAGAATTTGAAGAAGTTTGTGGAACATTGCAAGATAATTCTGAAATGGTTAGACTAAAACTATTTCCTTTTCCTTTAAAAGATAAAGCAAAACAATGGCTTAGTTCTTTAAGAGCTAAAGCAAAACAATGGCTCACAAACTGGCAAGCTTTACAAGCTAAGTTTTTTAACAAGTTTTTTCCTGTACTTCGTACAAATACATTAAGACGTTAAATAATGAAATTTTCTATAAAAGAAGGTGTAACTTTTTATCAATGTTGGAAAATATTTAAAGATCTTCTCCAAGCTTGTCCACATCATGCATCTGAAAAACTGGACCTTAGTTGGTTTTTTCTATGATGTTCTTCCACTTGCAATGCGACAATTTGTTGAAATGATGGCGCAGTGGGAATTTATGAGTAAAAATTCTGAACAAGCATTTCAATTTTTTGATACTATTTTTGAGAGTTCCCAAATGTGGGATTCAACTTCTTCAAATATAATGGAAACAAAGCCATGTACATTCGAAAGAAGAAAATATGTGTTAAAAGAAGATGATGATTTAAGAGCACAGATGACAAGTTTATCTCAAAAATTGGAAGCCTTAGAGATGAAAAAAAAATAAAACATGTATCTGTTGTTTCAACTACTTATCAAATATGCGAAATTTGTGTGTTGTTAGGACACCCTACTGTAAACCCTCACATTCTTATCTTGATATAACCACGTAATTATATTTTTGAAATACTAATATATGTAATGATGTATACATAAACTATGTATATTTTAAGAGTAGAAATAAAAAGGTTAGTTGAGGTAATAGGGTATGTTGTAGAATTTTGGAAGTACTTCGGAATGAAAGCACACTTTAGAGAGAATTTGGGTAAAAATAATTTTGGACACTTCCAAGTAATTGGATCATAACTCTTTATCCTGATGTGCATTTGATCTGGAAGTTTGCTAGTAGATAGTACACTTCTCGAGCTACAAAAGTTTATTTCATGTAAATTTTCCAAATCAACCTCTAAATAGGCCAAAACTGAACTGGAAGTTCCAACAGAAACAAGAATGATTTTCGAACATGAATTACATTCAAACGTGAATGATGTTCGAAAGTTAATGACGTTCAAACGACAATGCGTTCCACTACTTTTTGTCTGATGGAAAAACCAAAGTACTGGGAGCTAAGGACGTTCAAACGTCAGTTACGAATTCTGACTCTAAAAATCGCGCACAATACACCATTTCTTCCACTATAAATACCTAAGGACATCCCCCTAAGCCTCATTTCAACACTTCTAACCCTAGAAAATCTTAGAGAGGAAGAAAGAAATGGAAAAGCAAAGGATTACAGGGTGATTCAAGTTTTGGAAAGATCAAATCTTCATCTTCTTCGCTTAAAACTAAGGAAGCAAGGTAGGGGTTTTTTTTTCCATTCTTGTCCATTGATGCTAGGGCTAATATATATGTATTCCTTAACCCTAAATCTTATATATTTTTTATGAAATAATCTTTTCTTGGTCTTCTTGCAATTATTACCATGTTTTACACAAGTTAGGGTTGAATACCCATGAAATCTCATTTTCTTGATATAAAACCCTAGTTTTCAAAAAAGATGGACTTTCTTCATGATTCTTCTTTTGTTCTTGACTTTGAAATGTTAGTGCTTGGTGTTGAGTAAAAGAAATGATATTGATAATGATCTCTTGCATTTTCTTCAATTGTTCTATTGAAACACTACATGTAAAATTGGGGATTTATGGAATTGTTGTTATTTGAGGAAATTGTTGGTATTCTATCTCTAGTGTGGTTGTTGGATAAAAATGGGCTACTATTGACCAGGTATCTTGGAGTGTGTAGATGTCTTCTTACTCCATGTGGGTTAGAACTTTTTCTACCACTCGTAATGGGGTTATTGTCTTGCGAGGACTAAACCATTATCGCAAACGGGTTACCGTAAAAAAAAGGGTTAGTATACTACTCTTTGGTTGGATACATCACTACCAGGGTGTTGGCATATGCCCTTCCTAAAGGTTGGATATCCTTGCAAGGATTTGTGTGGATTGTACTTGGGCCATGATATTTTCGATGGTATCCATGCGAGGTCTTACTTCATACCAGAGATACAAATACAGTGGTGGATTATTGTTCATTGTATCAAAAATAGTTTCTACAAGAATTTTGGGAAGTATGTGATTCCGCAAGAACTTGGGAGAAACGGTTTATGGTGGAATGAATTATTAGTTGTATATTGGTTTCACTTCTGCATTAAATTATTACTGTTGCTTAAACTTGAGATCTGTTTAAATGTCCCGATTTTCTTTTGAAATTCATATATGCTATTTGTGAAAGGTGACCGACCATTTTTATATGTTTTTCTAAATCTTATTCGAGTTTGGGAGGAATGTTACAACAGAACTTAGTGCTCACCCCCATACAAACTATATTTTTCAGATTATGTAGTAGAGGAGGATTTGGAAATTAAGGAACCGACACATTTGGAAGCTCCACTAGATGGGTTCATGGATCCCGAGGTGGACGTCTAGAGCTATATTTTATTTTTGTGCTAGACTATGGAATTTATTTATGATCATGTATAGTCTAGTATTTTGTTTATTCCACTGTTAAGTTTAAATGTAATTCTTTTGGGATGTAATTCCCATAGCTTGGCATATTCTTTTGGATATAGTGGTCATGGTTGGCCTATTGTTTTGGGATGATATTGTAAATGATATATTTAATGAATGAAATTTCTTTATGGATGAATTATCTAGTTGCTCTCATGATGTGAATGATTTTTAGTTTGTAATGTCGTCCATGGTGGGTTTTGGGGCATTACAATAACCACAATGGGGGAGCTCATCCACTAGCCCAAGTACCAGGCAACGGGGGAAAATCGGGGGATGGTCGTCCTTCGGGAGTTTTTGAGACAACACCCACCTATTTTTCAAGGGAGCTCTAACCCCTTGGATGAGAATAGGTGGATCCGACGGATAAGGAAGATGTGTAACAGCATGGGAGTTGCCGAGGACCTTCGGGTTGGCTTGGCTACATATCTATTGGACTATGTAACGCTCCAACTACCTTTCAATGCTATACGTTAAGTATATTCAATGATATGGTGGAATGATATCTAGAAGTCTTTATGGACGATTTTGCAGTTTATGGGGATTCATTTCATATATGTCTAGAAAATCTGGAAAAAGTGCTCATTCGATGTGAAGAAACAAAACTTGTTTTAAATTCGGATAAATGTCATTTCATGATTACACAAGGTATTGTTCTAGACCATATAGTATCCAAAAAAGGAATTGAAGTTGATAAATCAAAAATTGATCTGATAGCTAATCTGCATTCACAAAAAATAGTAAAAGATAGTCGCTCATTTCTAGGTCATGCAAGATTTTACAGAAGATTTATAAAAAATTTTAGTTTAATAGCCAAGTCTATATGTAATCTGTTATGTCAAAATATACTATTTGAATGGAATGAAGCATGTCAACTATCATTTGATAAATGAAAAAAACATGCTTATTTTCTACACCTATCATGCAGCCTCTTGACTAGTTGTTACCTTTTGAAATAATGTGTGATGCAAGTGATTATGCAGTAGGAGTTGTACTACGGCAAAGAAAAGAGAAAAAACCTTACGTTATATATTATGCAAGTAAAACTCTAAATGATGCATAAATGAATTATTCAACCACAGAAAAAGAACTACTTGTTGTCGTATTTACATTAGATAAATTTTATTCATGTCTGGTTGAATCATCAATTGTTGTATTTACCGATCATGTAGCTTTAAAATAATTACTTACTAATAAAGATGCTAAACCACGTCTCCTACGTTGGATATTGTTACTACAAGAATTTGATTTAATCATCAAAGATAAGAAAGGAGTAGAGAATGTGGTAGCAGATCACTTGTCAAGACTAAATTATGAAATAAAAGAAGAACCAACTCTGATTAGAGAAACCTTTCCAAATGAACAACTGTTAGCAGTAACAGAAATATCATGGTATGCAAATATAGCTAATTATTTAGCTGCTGGTACTATTCCTTCCAATTATACCTACTCTAATAGAAATAAGTTTCTATGTGAGGTATGTAACTTTTTCTAAGAAGATCCTTATATGTTAAAATATTGTAAAGATCAAATCATAAGGTGTTGTGTACCTAATCTTGAAATAGACCATGTAATTCATTTTTGTCACTCCGAAGCTTGTGGAGGTCATTTTGCTTCAAAGAAAACCCCTGCTAAAATTCTCCAGTGTGAATTTTATTGGCCAACTCTTTTTGAAGATGTTCATATCTTTTGTTTAAAGTGTGAAAGATGTCAAAGAATGAGAAATATTTTGAAAAGAAATATGATTCCTTTAATCCTTATTTTAATTATTGAAATTTTTGTTTGTTGGGGCATCAATTTTATGGGTTCATTTCCCCCATCTTTTAGATATCTATATATTTTGGTTGCAGTCGACTATGTCTCTAAATGGGTAGAGGCAATTCTATGTAGAAATAATGATCACAGAACAGTGATCAAGTTTTTGAAAGAAAATATTTTGTCTAGATTTGGAATTCCTCGGACATTTATAAGTGATGGTGGATTACATTTTTGTAATAAAATTTTTGAAAATATGATGAAAAAAATACTCAATTTTGCATAAAATATTCACTCCATACCATCCACATACAAGTGGACAAGCTGAAATAGCTAATAGGGAGATAAAATATATTTTAGAAAAAATAGTAAATTCAGATCATAAAGATTGGTCCTTAAGGTTGATTGATGCGCTTTGGGCTTATCGTACTACATATAAAACTATTTTAGGGATGTAAAACCCAGGAAAATTTAAACTTTTTCAAAAAAAAAAGGGCAAAATGGTAATTTACCACTATAATGCGGATTTAAAATTCATGTTTTTCTAGAGCTCGGATGATGCAACGGACCTCACCGTTGAATTCGTATTGCGAAATCAAGCTGCCCTCTTAATTTTTGTCGAATTCCAAGATAGTCGAATTTTGTATGTTTTACGATACAATTAGGTGACGAATGACCTTTCAAAGGTCCCCTAAGAAATTTATAAAATTTCCTTATAATTGAATAAAATTGCAAATAAAATTAATTTAAACTTAAACCGGGATAAAATAAATCGTTCCGGAGAGAAAACGAACCCGAACAAGTGGGAGGCGTGTGGCTCGATGTGAGCCAAGTCTTTAAAATTATAAATAGTGACTTAAATCATATTTTTGGAGAAAATATCTCCATTTTTTCAGCCTCACATGTTTGGGAGAGAAGAGAAGAAGAAAAAAGTCAATCTTCAAGCTTTCTCCTTCGATTCCCGGAGTTCCGTCAGTCAGAATTCATCGAGTCAAGAGTTAAAGTTCACCTCCTCGACAAGGGCTACGCGTACATACCAAAAAGAATTGATTTCACCAAAGATCCAAAGAGAGGATTTTGGAGAAATCAAGGTTTTGGGCTTAGGAGGTGTTCTTGAGGCTTTCTACCATTTCTACTATGCTCCAAGAGGTAGGGTTCTTCCTACATTGGTGTATTTTTAACTTTTGATGTCCATAGGAAAAAGGGTTAGATGTATATATGACCTATAACTTGTATATAGTTATGGAAATGAGAAAATGAGCATGGAAATGGCTTAGGCTAACTTCTAGCTTGGGTTTGATGAATGGTAGTTACTTATGTAATCTCTTGTAACTTGGTGATTATGTAGGCTATTTTTATGGACTGTTTTGAACTGATTTTATGGACTTTATATTGGGCTATTTTGTGCACTGTTATGGGGCTATTTTGTGCACTGCTAGCGGGCTGTTTTGTGCACTATTATGAGACTATTTTGTGCACTGCTATGGGGCTGTTTTGGGGTTATTTTGTGGCCTATTTTGGGGCTGCTATGTGGCCTGTTTAAGGGCTATTTTGGGGCTGCTATGTGGCCTGTTTAGGGGCTATTTTGTGGCATGTGTTGGGGCTACTATGTGGCCTGTCTTGGGGCTGTTATGTGACCTATCTAGGAACTATTTTGTGGCCTATTTTGGGGTCGTTTTGTGGCTTGTTTAGGGGCTATTATGTGGGCTATTTTGTGGGCATGTTATATGTTTAGATTATGCCTTGAGAATTAAGGGTGTTATTGCTTGATTATGTAATGACATGCTTGGTTGTTGTTGCTGGATAAAATGTTGATATATGTGTATTAATATATTGACATTGTGATGAGTTTTTGGAGGTTATATGCGTATGATATAATTTTCCATGATACATGATAAAATGTGTGATTTAAATTTGGCTCATTGGCATCCATTACATTGAGCATGACATTGATTGAACAACGGTGCATCACATTGCACTTGCATGAGGAAAATGCATCCATGGCCATGAGTATGGGTGTGTGAGTTTATGGTTGGATCAATCACCATACTTGGTGTTTGATGGTTGGGCTCGAGAAAGAGGGATTGAATATCCTATTGAGTCGCATGGTTTGATACATGGAAAACTTATGTCGGGTATAGCAAGAAGGACTAGACTCTCTCTCAGGTACAAGACCCGACTACTTGGTTCATACACTCCCCTGAGGTGAAATTTCAGAAAAGTGTATTGGTTTATGGAACCTGCGATGCGATTCCAAAACTCTGCTACCCAACAAAGACACATTATGTTGTTTATAAAATACATGGTTCGTACACTCCCCTGAGGTGAAATTTCATAAAAGTGTACTTGTTTTATAAAGTATTCATTCGATGGGAAACATCCAACAATGAATTGGTTTTATAAACACAATGAATTGTATTTAAAAAATGATCATTGGATATATTTCATCAATGACAAATGTTTTACACATTTGCATTGCATTGTGTTGTGGGAGTCGATAAGGACTCGGGTTAAAATGCATGAGTGAATGTCATCTGATATCATGGCATGACATGGTAGAATTTCAACCTTGAATCATATATTCTTGATTGAAATGGATAAATGTTATTGATTGTTGCATGTGTACATTTCATATGCATCTAGGTGGGGAGTAACCTCTGTAGAAGATACTCTATTGAGTGTGGCTCATTCTATACGGGAAAACATTTCAGGTACGGGTTATACGCCGATGAATGGATCCCATTTGAGCCATCAAGGGGGAAGAAAAGTCGAGATGTGGCTTTGTTTTGAGATTTTGTATAATCATTACAAAAACTTAGTTTTTGGCATGTAAATTTATGTAAAAGAATTGTAATCGAACTTATATGGATTATTTTTAATGTAACCTTGCACATTATTATATGAGTATGGAAAAATGAACCCAGTGTGATCAATGTTTACTTATAAATAGACCCGGTGTAGTCAATGTTGAATATTAGACCTCGAATGGGTCTTGTAATTATATGATGCATAGGTTGTATTTTTGGGTAGAGCTCCCCGTACAAAGGAGGCTCTGCCCGAATTTTGTTAAATTTTGGATCCCGAAAAATGGGACACAATGGTGTGATATCGAGTTACACGCTATCCACAGGTATTCCGCGGGTTGATGAGTGATTAACAGACCCTCGAATTTTGGGGTGTCACAAGGGATGTCTCCTTATCGGTTAGTATATGGAAAACCATGTCACTTGCCTATAAAATTAGAACATCGAGCATATTGGGCAATAAAAATGACGAATTTTGATATGAACACAGCTGGAATAGCTTGCAAACTTCAAATAAGTGAATTAAAGGAATTAAGAAATGAAGCTTATGAAATTACAAAAATTGCATAATCAAGAAAAAAAATCTATCATGATAAAAATATCATGCGAAAATCTTTTGAACCTTCTCAAAAAGTGCTATTGTATAATGCAGAGCTTCGTTTATTTTCTAAAAAATTAAAATCAAGATGGACATGTCCCTATATTGTCAAACAAGTTTTTGACTATGGAGTAATTGAAATTGAAAATCCATTAACTAGAAATATTTTTAAACTCAATGGTCAAAGACTTAAACCGTATTATGATGGATTTACTCAAATAACTTTTGTACAACTTGTTGATCCTGTTTATATGCTCTAAAAAATAAATTATTGCTTGAATCTCAATAAAATTACTGATGAATTATAATTTATTTGGCAAAGTATCTCCTAAGTACAACTAGATATCCTAATTGGTGAAATAACAATAGATTGTCAGGTTTTCCTATCAATGATGATTATCACTATTTTTACATTTCAGATAATGTTTAAATTAAGTTAGGGAGGTATGGGTATAACTTTATTATTTATATTTAAAGTATTTATTTTATTTTTTAAAAAAATTTTGTTTGTCTTTATGATTGGCAAACATTAAAGAACCGAATAGAGAGCCTGTGGAAATATATATATATATATGTACAGTGGACGAAAAACTATTTTGGTTTAGTTTAATTCTATTGTGTCATCTTCCAAAAGATATCCATGTATTGATCATGCAAAAAGCCAGAAGAGTTAGAAATTTAGAATTTTTTGAAAGTCAATCAAGACCTCTATACGGAAGAAGTAAATTTGTAAAAAATCGACGAGCAAATCGTCTTGGTGGTTGTGTAAGATGTGGTCGTTTACAGCATTTAAGACAATATAATCAGTGTGCGGAACCAATTTCAAGGTGAGCGTTAGATTGTCTCCGATAGATTAGGTATGTGTGAGATCCTTGTGTCCTACATCGGGTAGGGAGGGAAAAGTTGTTGGGCTTATTAGTAAGCCCCTCACCTTACATGGCATAAAGTCATTTCCCAGGGATATTGGGAGGAACAAAGCCGCGAGGGCCAGTGGGCCCGAAGTGGACAATATTATGCCATGTGGAGTGGGGGTGTTACAAGTTGGTATTAGAGCCGACTCTCGCCTAGATCGAGTGTGGGCCCCTGTCCTACTCGTGTGTATGCAGACAGGCAGATAGCTAGTGAGCTACTGCACGAGGACGTGTAGCCCTAAAGGGGGTGGATTATGAGATCCTGGTGTCCCACATCGGTTAGGGAGGAGAAAGTTGTTGGGCTTATTAGTAAGCCCCTCGCCATAAATGGCAAAAGGCCTTTTCCCAGGGATATTAGGAGGAACAAAGCCGTGAGGGCCAATGGGCCCAAAACGGACAATATTATGCCATGTGGAGGGTGGGGTGTTACAAGTTTATTGTGAGATCCTGGTGTCCCACATCAGTTAGGGAGGAGAAAGTTACTAGGCTTATTACTAAGCCCCTTGCCTTATATGACATAAGGCATTTTCCCAGGGGTACTAGGAGGAACAAAACCGAGAGGGCCAGTGGGCCCAAAGCAAACAATATTATGCCATGTGGAGGGTGGGGTGTTTCAATTGGTATGAGAGCCGACCCTTGCCTGGATTGAGTGTGGGCCCATGCCGTGCTCGCGTGCATGTGGGCGGGCAGGTAGCTGGCGAGTTGCTACACGGGGACGTGCAGCCCTAAGGGAGGTGGATTGTCAGATCCTAGTGTCCCACATCGGTTAGGGAGGGGAAAGTTTCTAGGCTTATTAGTAAGCCCCTTGCCTTACATGGCATAAGACCTTTTCCCAGGGGTATTGGGAAGAACAAAGCTGTGAGGGCCAGTGGGCCCAAAGCGAACAATATTACGCCATATGGAGGGTGAGGTGTTACAATATTGGTAAAGTAAGGAGTACCCTGAGACGTCATCCATTAAATAACTTAACCCGTATTATGATGGATTTAGTCAATAAATAACTTTTGCACAACTTGTTGATCCTGTTTATATGCTCTGAAAAATAAATTATTGCTTAAATCTCAATAAAATTACTGATGAATTGTAATTTATTTTGCAGAGTATCTCCTTAGTACAGCCAGATATCCCAATTGGTGAAACAACAACAGATTGTCGGATTTTCCTATCAATGATGATTATCACTGATTTTACATTTCAGATAATATTTAAATTAAGTTAGGGAGGTATGGGTATAACTTTATTATTTATATTTAAAGAATTTTTTTTATTTTTTTAAAATTTTGTTTGTCTTTGTGACTGACAAACGTTAAATAACTGGATAGAGTGTCTGTGGAAATATATATATATATTATGTACAATGGATGAAAAACTATTTTGGTTAAGTTTAATTCTACTGTGTCATCTTCCAAAAGATATCCATGCATTGATCAGTCAAAAAGCCAGAAGAGTTAGAAATTTAGAAATTCAATCAAGACCCCTATGCGGAAAAAGTAAATTTGTAAAAAATCGACGAGCAAATCGTCTTGGTGGGTGTGTAAGATGTGGTCGTTTACAACATTTAAGAAAATATAATCAGTGTGCAGAACCAATTTCAGGTCAAGCATTAGATCGTCTCCGGTGGATTAGGTATGGACAGAGTAAAGAGTACCATGAGATGTCATCCTACTCCACTCCAATGTTAACAAGATACGTAAGAAATGAAGTTAACTGTGTCACTAGTAATATTGATCAAGACAGTTCTAACTCAGAGTTAGTATGATCAAAATACATAATTTTGGAAGAATTGTACATAATTATAAATAAATGTACATGATTGTACATATTTATAAATAAATATTAATTAGGAAACTTAGTAAATATGAAATAACAAATAAAATAAATAAAAACCCACCAATTTTTGTGACAAGAAAAAGAGTGGTTAGCAAAAAGTTTTTGTAGAATATAAAAAATAAACTGCATGAATTTAAAATAAGTAAGAAAATATTCAGAAAATTAGAAAAATAAATAGCAAAATTGAAAGTTTGCACCATCCAGACAGTGGGCCAGCCATTTAGACGGTGAAGCCTAGTATAAAAACTATTCCTCCATGCAACCGATCATTTCTACACTCCTCAAACCAGAATTTTGAATATAGCCAAGAATCACAAGAAAAAAAGCTCTCAAATGTGCAATATTTCACCGTTTTTTGTCAAATTTGTTCCGATTATCTTCTTACCCATCACATTTTGAAGGTAACTACTGATTCAAATCAGTTGAAATGGAGCATTTGAGAAAAGATCAAGAAAAAATTGATTCAAGACGAAGAATGAGAGGATCTTCAAGTCAGGCACAAAGAGATCAACCCGAGCAACCTCAAGCACCTCCATAACAACCAGGACCAGAAAATATGTTCAACGAGGTGATGTTTGAAAATTTTGAGCAGCAGGCCTGGTACAATGCTAATTTTTTGACTAGAATTATTATTTCTGAATGACCAGTTATTTATGAAGATTTTGAGAACATAGGAGTACGTTAAATTCTTGCTGCTAGAGGATGGCTGCACTATGTTAAATTATTTGTTCCTACTTATGACTGCTTAGTTCGAGAATTCTATAGTAATGTTGAGATCATTGGGGAAAGACAATTGTGGGTATTTGTACGAGGTATTATTTTTCAAGTTACACCAACTACTGTAGCCGAATTTTTTCAACCCATGCAAAGAGCTGAAAATCCGCAATATTCGTACACTAATTTACATGATTTAGATATCATAGGGAGAAAAGTGACTGGTAACCTAGAATTTGGGGTAGAGCAAATAAATATATAAAGCAAGGAGACTTGACTTATAAATACTGTATTCTGAACTTGATCACAATACATAGTTTGTTACCCCCATGCCCAAAAGAATCAAATCTACACTGAGCAAGCTTATTTTTTATATGCATTCGGAATGAGGCATACCATCGATCTGTCAAATTTAATCCTAAATCAAATGGTACTTGCTGTGGATAGAAAGAAATCTTCACTTTCTTATGCTATGCTAGTTTCTCAGCTTTGCAGGAACAAAGGTGTGATCATCAATCCAACATGAAAGACTGTAGACCATTTTGGCCCATTTGACAAAACTTCACTAAGAAAAATTCATGGAGGAGAACCTAAAGAACAGCCAGAGTTACCCCCTCCACCACAAGAGGAGCCATTCCAAGGCCTTGAAGAGTTCATTCCACCAGAACAACAATAGCCACAAGAGGATCAACTACACATACCAATGGATGACAGAACAGACAGACAAATTTTCTAGGATTAGAGACCACTGTCACCCAACTTGGTAAAAGTATCACAGATATCAACAAATGTATGAAGGATTATAAACAAAACCAAGCAGAAATCTTGAGGCTATTGAGAGAACGTTTTGGAGGAGGGTCATCCACTCCCTAGAAAAAACTAAAGTTTCTACCGAAAAACTCTGCTATCTTTCACTCAGCTATTTAATTATACACTTTTACTTTTGCACTTGAAATTTAATTTATGTTTTAAACTATTGTGTTGTGAACCAATGTGTGTTTAAGTTTGTTTATATTAATTTTGAAACTTATGTTGTTAAGTTAGGAATTAATAATTCATATGAGTCACAGCTAAATTAAATTTTGATTCTCATGCCTTGCAAGAATCATCTTAATCTGATTACGCGGGATTTTCATATTTTAGTTATGTATTATCTTAATATTTTTGTTTAAACTTATTCTTAAAAGCACAATTAGTTTTTTTTTATTGTTAAAAGTCCTACAAATATTACACTCTTTGGATATATAGTGGAGATGCAAAACCTACTGCAGATTTTGAACTAATCTTTCTTGGAGAGATGCTCTACATCTACCCAAATACAAATCTTCGATTTAGCGGTAAATTTTCCTTGAATAATCTCATTAACTTTGTTTTGATTAGTATTTATTAAATTGTATCATTGGCATTATCCTTAACTTTCATGCCGAAATTATATGGAAAATGATCTTAGGCCATGTTTGACTAATTTTGAGCCTTAACCATTTTTTTTACAAAATTATATCCTTAGTCAATAGTGATTGAGCTTAAAAAAATATAAATTCTTTTCTTGAAACCCAAGAAACACCCGAGCCAAATAAAAATATATTAAACCTACCTTGCTATCTAATTTTCTTGTACCCTCTTTCAAAACTACAAAATACTAAGAGGCATAAGACGAAGAAATGTAGAAAAGAACAAAGAAAGACAAAAGAAAGATCCCAGTCAAAGAAAGAAATGTGTAAAAGAAAATAGAAAGAAATAGAAAGAGCCAAGAAAGTGAAAAATGAGAAAAATGGAAAAGAAACATGCAAAATCCTCCAAAAATGAGGTGTGGCGCAATACTAAAAGATAGCATTTGAAATCTAATGATGTCGTTTCATAAACCTTAAACTCATGGCCACATTACAACCCTAATAAAGTTCTTTTTGATTCCAGAAATCATATATTTATTAATCCTATCAATTCTAAAAAGCAAAATGTTAATAGTATGTTTAACATAGTGTTAATAATCTTTCATGAGATTATGTCAAATTCCACTTTATTCAACTAACCGCTCTTTTGATTACTACATGTAAGATTATTTGCTTTGTTAACTATATTCCAAATACATGTAGCTTGTGAAAATAGTCACTATAACAGGTGTGTTCTTTTTGCTGATTGTATACCCGGAAAGAACTAACATCAAAACTACCATGAAAGAAAGTAACATTTTGCAAGTAATTTTTCAAAATAAAGAGATCACTATACACACACAAGTTTTTATAAAAATATATAAATAATATTATAACTAACGTGTGTTACTCTTATAGTGATCAGAGAAATAAGTATATTGACAAGAGAGACAAAATATTGATTTAATTTTACTTATGAAAAATATGAATTATTAATTCCTAATTACTGAAGTTTGTAGGTAACTTCACTGGAAACATTCACGAGATAAAACTCATCCACTAGGAATCACCTAGGGGGTTTAAAGGCTTGTTGCATCTACTAAATGCAATCGTGAAAAATCAACCAAAATGATTTTTACTTATGTTTGTATTATAATAATTTGTCTATTATACTAGGGACTAGTAAAGTCTAAGTTGGGGAGTATGATTAACCTTAATTAATATATAAATTAGAATAATTAAATAAGTCAAATTAGTAAAATAAAATAATCAAAAACTATTAATTAGAGTTAATTAGGGTTTGTGCGTAAGTAGGGTTTTATGTGTTATGTTTAAAATTTTCAGGGTTTGATGTTGAATTACCAGAGAATGCAAGGAGCAACGTATAAAGCTTGAAACAACAAAGGCTAAAGTGTAATTTCAAAAAAGGGAGAGTCAGCATACATGCAAGTGGAAAAATCCAGCAAGATGCCACCATTCGGACGGTGGTGATGGCGTCTGGATGGTCCTCCAAAGGCGGCTAAAGTGATCTGCCACCTCTTGCTTTCCTCTCCTCTATATAAAGCCATGCCTCCTCCATTTTTAGAAGGCTGGATCCAAGGGGAGTTTAGAGAGAAATCCAAGAGAGAAAAAGAGAAAGAAAAACTTTCAACTCGATCCGATCCGTCATAAACTTCAGTCCAAACTCTGTACTTTTATTGTATCTTTCTATTCGGATAGTTGAACTACTGTCACCTTTTTGTCATAACTGATAATAAAGGTGATTGTGTTTCTGTTGTTCCTTGTGAAAGACGTTTTAGGGTTTATATTTTAATTTCAGTTGTAATGAAAACTACCTGCACTCCTTGCTTGTCTATAGCAATGGGGTGTGAGTAGTTACTTATATCCTCCAGTGAGAGGTGAACATATGTATAATGCTGTTTAAATTCTGAAGATATTGATTTTTGTATATTTATTTATCTATATATTATATGTTTCATGCCTGATACATTGATGTATGTAATTTCAGTGTTATGCCTAAAATTGTGTCATCAATGCATCATCAACCTGCCTGTTGATCAACTACGACATTCCTATCGGTATGATTTATCCTCCACCAGAACGCTGAGTATGTTAACTGATGAATGGTACAAAACCTAAATGATCCTCATGAATGGCTTGTGAATTGTGCTTAAAGTTAGTACTTTACTATGCCTTTTTGGGACTAATTGTGCTTTGAGGGAGTTTAATTAATGACATTTCATATCCTAAAATGAACAAGAACTCAAGAACAACAAATATCACACTTGGATGTAACACCAGTGGATAAAGGGGCACAATTGGAATAGCTTGGCACAAAGTAAGAACGTTTGAATGTGGATCAACGTTCAAACATTCCGCTAAAGTGATTGAGGACCAGACTGCTGAGACATGATGTGTTGCAGTCAAAAAGGGAAAATACTGAGGTACTTGAGTACCACGTTCGAATGTACACTGAAAACCTGATAAGATTAGATTACTGAAACCTGCTAGAGTGTTGCAGCAAGGAGAGCAGAACCACAAAAGTACTTGAGTACGACGTTCGAACGCCACTCCACGTTCGAATGTTTTCATGATTTACTGAGGACCAAGTTGCTGAGTGTAGGGCTAGAGTTGTTCAAGACGTATGGTAGTAACCATCACAGAGACCACAGGCCACTTGAGTAGGGGGTTTAGACCCCATCTGGCATTCGAATGCCTTAAACCAAAGACAAAGATAACGTTCAAACACCATTCCACGTTCGAACACCCTTAAAGTAAAAACAGACACAACGTTCGAACGACAGGTCACGTTCGAACGTCACACTGACTGGCTGCAGAGTTGTTGGCTTTTCACTTGGACTTGGCGACAAACACTATTCCTTCACCCTCCTCCTTTTCCTTGCCTATAAATACCCCCATTGTGGAAGCTTCAGGAGGAGAATCCTTTTCTCTTGAAAAGTAGGGTAGAGAGCTAGCTCTTGTACATTTCTTGTTTATGTTTTCATTTTGCATTTGTATCAACCATGATGGAGGTTTAGACTCCCCTTGTAGTTGAAGTCTTTTATTTATTTGTGCTAAGTCTTTACATTCATGTTGTGACAACCATGACAGAGGCTTAGACTCCCTTTGTAGTTGTATTTACTTTTATTTGCGAATATCAAGAGAGATAGCCGATCTTTTGGTTGTGGTGAAAACCCTCCAAAAGTAACTAGCTTTCTTCTACTTTATTTCACTTCCATTGCTTGAGCTTCCTTCTTCCTTAGAGGAGTGAAACTTTTCCACTTTCTAACGTTTACCAAAGCTATAAAGGGTGGAACATGATTCACTTATTCTTTCGTGAAGATCGGCTCCTCGTTTATTATACTTTACTTTGTAAGTTCTCTACTTAGAAGGATGAACATCACTCACTTTTTTAGCTTTATCCAAGCCATGAAGAGTGAGTAGTGTAAAACCCGATAAATTTAAACTTTTTATAAAAAGGGCAAAATAGTAATTTATCACTACAATACGGGTTAAAAACCTAAATTTTTTTAGATCTCAGATGACGAAACGGACCTTATAGTTGGATTCATCTCACAAAATCTAGTTAACCCATCAAATTTCATCAAATTCTGATATAGTTCGATTTTTTGCATTTTACGAGGCGATTGAGTCTTGGGTGACCAATAAACGAGATTTTTGAAAAAATTTCAAAATTGAGGATTTAATTAAATTTAATTTAAAATAAAAATATTTTGAATTTGAACTGGAACAAAATTTAATCGTTTCAAGGCGAAAACGGACCCGAAAAAAATAGGGCCTTGTGGCGAATTATGGGCCAAGTATGGAGAAATATAAATAGGGGGGAAAATCTAAATTTCTACCCCACACACACACTGAGCCATTACCCGACAGAGAAGAGAGGGAAAAGAGAGAGCTTATTCACCTTCTCTCTACGATCTACGACTCTACGGTGCTCGGATCCACTAGGGCCAAGAGGAAAAGTTGCCTTCTTCGCCAAGGGCTACGCGGCTATTCCAAAAAGCGTGAGTTTTACCGAAGATCAAGGTATGGGATTTTTGGAAGTTTGGGATTTTGGCTAGAAGCGGGTTCTTAGGACTGCCTACAGTCGTTCCTTATGCTTCAAAAGGTAGGGTTCCTTCCTACTTGTGTGTATTTTATAACCTATGGTGTTATATGTGATGGGTGGGGTGGTATAGTTATATATCATTTGCCTATTGTATTTGAGATTGGCGAAATGGGTGTTGAAAACGGGTAGAATAAATGCTATCTCAAATTGGGTAGAGAAACGTTTTAAATTAAATTCCTAGCTTGGAATGAAAATTGTGGGATTTACTTGTGTATTTCCATGGAATTCGGTGTTATGTGTTTATATTATGTTTTAGTGAAGGAAGTATGTTATTGGTATGTGTTACATAATAGCATGCTTGGGAATTGTAGTTGAGTATGGATGGAATGATATGTTGTTAACATGTTAGCATCATGATGTTTGTGGTAATTATATGCTTAGGATATAAATTTCCATGAGAAATGTTGATATGTGTTTATTGATGTATTAACATGGTGATGAGAATTGGCAATTACATACTTATGATATGATTGGCCATAAAATGTGGAAATAATTGTTGATCTAGCTCATATGACATTCATTACATATGAAGTATGACATCGATATAGCAATGGTGTACTACATTACATTTGCACAATTCCTCGCATCCATGAGCATGAAACTTGGGTGGGGTGTAGAAGTGTGCATGGTTTGGGTCAAACACCATCCTCGGTGGATGAAAAGTGGGTTCGGTACCATTGGACCAAGTTTCAACAGAGTTCCACGGTTGCATAGCAAATAAAACTTGTGTCGGGTATAGTAAGAAGGGCTAGACACTCCATCGGGTGCAAGACCTGGCTATTGGTTTATACACTCCGTCGGTGCAAGTCCAAAAAGTATAGAAAGGCTTACGGAGCCGGTGGTGTGATTCCAAAATCTGTTGCCCAACAATGACACAAGATTTTGTTTTATAAAAATACCCATTCAATGGGTAACATCCACAATGATTTAGTTTTATAAATACGTCACTTTTATTTCAAACAATCATTGGATGTATTTTTTGTCAATTAACGGATTCATTACACATGTGCATTGCAGTGTGTAGTGGGAGTCGGTGAGGACTCGGGTTAAAATGCATGTGTGAGTCTCATCTCATTTCATAGCATGACATAGAATTTCATATTCTTGTTTGGGAATGTTGCTGAGTGTGAAATGTTGCAGGTGAACATTGCATATGCCCTTAGGTTGGGGAGTAGCCTTTGTAGGAAATACTCTACTAGGCGTTAGCTCACCCTATACAGGAAAAAATTTTAGGTGCGGGTGGTACATTGCCAGAAGGCTCTCACTCGGGGCCTCAAGGATGAAGAAAGCCGGAATGTGACTTTATTTTGGGTTTTTGTAAAATAATTGTGGAAAATAGGTTTTTGGCATGTAAATATATGAAATCGTTTGTAATGAACTTGTATAAGTGTGGTCTAATGTAGGAAAATCCATTATGCATGTTTGGGTTGGTTTTGGATGGATGTGGAACGGATTGGAATGGGTTGAAAATAAAGAAGGAAGGATTTGTAGAAGAACAAGCAAAACCTTCCAGAAGGTTAATGTAAATTTTATCCAGCAGGAAAAACCTTCCAGATAGTCGATGACAACCTTCTGGAAGGTTAATGTAAATTTTTTTATCTAGTAGGCAAAACCTTCTGGAAGGTCAATAAAAACCTTCTGGAAGAACTTTTCTAGTGAGTAAAATCTTCTGGAAGGTCGTGCAAAAACCTTTCGGAAGGTTTTCCAAAAATCTGAATTTTTAAAAATACTTTGCCATGCTTTTGGGCTATGTGTTCCCTCATTCAAATGATGTCAATGGACCATAATGGAGTATAAATTGTGATGTGTTTGACCTTGGATGGGTCTAGTGACTATGATGTACACAGGTTAAACAATTAGGAATTCCCGGTCCTAGGGAGACCCTGTCCAAACCTTTTTATTACTGAGCCGTGGTGTCGGGTCATGCATAGTTATTCATTTACTATTTAGTAATAAGTGATGAATATGTAGAAATTATCCGGGAGTTATATTTGTGTAATCCATTTATGCTTTAATGCTTTATATTTCACTTGTTTATTGAATGGTTGAATGTATCTAGCAAAGCTAAGGTAGTTTGTCTAACCATGAGGTCTTTCTATGTCACAGATGGCTCTTGCATGGAAAAACCTGCTGGTTCAAGGCAAGTACCTAGGTGATATCTGCATGATACATTTCAATCTTCACTATTATCATGCTTTATCTAAAAAATGGAACATTAATGTCATGGTTGGATGCCTTGTAGAAACACTTACTTGTTTGTAGACGGGTTAAATCTTGGCACAGGCAATTGTTGTCCACTTCTAGAAAGGCATCGGAATCAGGTGCTTAATTCTCACATTCCATCTTTATCTTCCAATTAACTTGCTGTTGACATGAGAGTTAATTGAGTTATAAAACACAAGTATAATAAACTGGATGATTAACCACATGTTCTGATCCTCAAGCTAAAGGGTGACTGTTTTACATTTGATTTTATCTTATATTTCTGTCTAGAAAACTCTTGAAAAGAATCTTCTATTCTATTCAAGAAATCCCACCACTCCAAACTCTCAAAATTTTCAGTCACTTGATCTCTATTATTGCTTACTTCAAAACACCAATCATAGTTCCCTATGGATTCGACTCCGGACTTAACCAGATTATTACTACAACTTGACCGCCTACACTTGGGTGTACACATTTCGTATCAAGTCAAATTTTTGGCACCGTTGTCGGGGAGCCATAAAAGGTGTTTACAGCAAAAGGTAAAAAGACCTCACTTTTTGTGTATAAATTTGTTTTACTCTGTATAAAATTGTTTTAGTTAATTTTATGTCTGAGAACGCTCCTCATTATCAAAATTTGCCAGCAGAATCTTCTAGGTCTGTGAATCAACCAGAACCACTTTCACCTAGATCAGTATCAAACTCTTGTGAAAATAGAATGGCAAATGGTGAGAGACGAGAAGAAATTCCTGTGAGAGAGGGGGAAGTGCCTAACATTCGAAATCTAACGGATTACTTAAATCCCACAAGAAATAGTGTCCCCTCTTGTTTTATCTTTCCTGAAGATGCATCCCTCTTTACTGTAAAGACAGGAACAGTTCAACTACTCCTTTAATTCCGTGGACTCGAAACAGAAAACTCATATTTGTACATAAAAGAGTTTGAGGAAGTATGTGGAACGTTTCAATACTATTCTGAGCTAGCCAAAATAAAAAAAATTTCATTCTCTCTAAAGGATAGAGCTAAACAATGGCTGAATTCTTTAAAAGCTCTTTCAATACCTGACTGTCGAGCACTACAAAATGATTTTTTCAGAAAGTTTTTTCCTTTACACCGCACTAATGCATTGAAAAGGTAAATCATCAATTTTTTGGTCAAAGAAGGGGAAACCTTTTACCAAAGTTGGGAGAGATTCAAGGATGTACTCCAGTCCTACCCATACCATGCTTTTGAGAATTGGACTTTTGTAGGATTTTTTTACGACCCCTTGCCCACTAGACTACGTCAGTTTGTCGAAATGGTGGCTCAAGGAGAGTTTATGAGCAAAAGTCCAGAGGAGGCATTCAATTTCTTTTACACCATATCTGACAGTTCTCAGATGTGGGACTCAGCTTCCCCTACCATTGTTGAAGGTAAACCATCTACTTCCCAAGGGGGTAAGTATGTCTTGAAAGATGACGATGACCTAAGAGCAAAAATGTCTACCCTGTCTCGAAAGCTTGAAGCTTTAAAGATGAAAATGGTTCATCAAGTTGATGTTAGCTCTCCCACAGAACAAGTATGTGGGATCTACGTGCTGATAGAACAACTTACTAGGGAGTGTCCTACCATTCCAGCATTTAAAGAGGTTTTGTTGGAACAAACAAATCTTGTCTACAACTTCAACAAACCTTACTCCAACCCATAGTCTAAAACATATAACCCAGGGTGGTGAAACCACCCGAACTTCAATTGGAGAAACACACAGCCAACCCCCATGAACCAACAACAAGGTTCACACCTGCCACCTCAAGGACCTCCCGCATAACAGCCATACCAACCTCCACAAAAAAGGAACCTTGAGGATACACTGAATCAGTTCATACACAGCCAAATGAACTACAACAATAGTTCCGCTCAAGCTTTCACTGATTTCAAAACACAGACCACTCAATCTTTCGAGGATCTTAAAAGCCACATCAAAAAATTGACCCAATCCATGACCACAAATGAGAAGGGCAAGTTTCTTGCCCAACCAAAACCACCACAAGGTCAATTTCAGTGTGAAAAATCTTGCAATCATGGAAACCCCAAGCCCAAGTTGTCACTACACTAAGAAGTGGCAAGGTGATTGACAAGACTATCAAAGACATGCTACTTCCAAAGCTAAAACCTAAGTCAATCCACCAATTGAGCCTGAATGTGATAAAGAAAAGGTACCTGAGCTCATGATTGAACAAGAACCAGAGCCATCAAGGGAAGAAAAACCCTCGTGTTTTATTCCTGCTCCTTTTCCTCATAGACTCAAAACTGCATAGAAATTGAATAATCCGCCAGAAATTTACGAGCTCTTCAAGCAAGTAAAAATCAACATCCCACTTCTGGGTGCAATCAAACAGATTTCATCTTATGCCAAGTTTCTGAAAGACTTGTGCACAGTCAAGAGAAGCCAGAATGTTCAAAAAAGAGCCTTCCTGACAGAACATGCCAATGTCTTACTTCAACACAAAACCCCTCCAAAATACAAAGATTCAGGGTGTCCGACTACGTCGTGTGTCATAAAAAATTTCAAAATTGAACAAGCACTGTTAGACCTTAGAGCAAGGGTCAATTTGCTCCCATTTTCTGTTTACTAGCAGTTGGGTCTAAGAGAACTCAAACCCACAAATGTCACACTTCAGTTGGTAGACAGATCTATCAAAATTCCTAGGGATATTGCTGAACATATACTTGTCCAAGTGGACAACTTTGTATTCCCTGTTGACTTTATCGTCCTAGATACTCAGCCAGCAAAGCGTTTAGAGAATTCAATTCTTGTTATTCTTGGTCGACCCTTCATAGCAACTTCAAATGTACTAATCAATTGGAGGAATGTGGTCATGAAATTACCCTTTGAGAATATGACTCTTGAGCTGAATATTTTCAATATTGCTAAACACCCAGGAGAGGACAAAGAAGAAAGTGAAATAAATTTCATTAAGTCTTTGGTTTAGGACTATATGAATAACACATTCTGTGAAAATTCTACTGAACTTTCTTTGTCAAAATCCATCACATCTAAAACAACAGATGATGATCCAAAAAATTGCCCGACTCATGCTATTGATACATGGACCCCCAAATTTAAGAAACTTTCACCAAGTGGCACAAAGCCACTCTCATCCAATGTCAAGCCACCAAAGCCTGAATTGAAACCTCTCCCATCTGACCTCAAATATGCATTTTTAGGAGAGGACGAGTCATACCCAGTGTTAATTTCATCTAAACTCACAGACTTGCAAGAGTCAAAACTGATTGAAGTTCTTAAAAACCAGAAAAGCACCATTGGGTGGACCATAGCTGACTTGAAACGTATAAGCTCATTGATCTACAATCATGCCATATACCTGGAAGAGGATTCAAAACCCTTTCTTCAAATGCAACGACGACTGAACCCTCACATAAAGGAAGTTGTGAAAATAGAAGTGTTTAAACTCTTAGATGTAGTCAAAAATGAAGCTAATGAACTAGTACCAACTAAAGTCATCACAAGATGGCAGATGTGTATTGACTATCGAAAGCTCAATTTGGTGACTAGAAAAGACCATTTCCCTCTTCTTTTTCTGGACTAGGTTCTAGAGAGAATTGCAGGCCATAAATTTTACTATTTCTTAGATAGTTATTTTGGGTACAATCAAATTCAGATAGCACTCAATGATCAGGAGAAAACCACATTCACATACCCCTTTGACACTTTTGCATTTAAAAGGATGTCATTCGAACTTTATAATGCTTCTGCAACATTCCAAAGATGCATGTTAAGTCTGTTCAGTGACATGGTGGAAAAAATTTTGGAAGTATTCATGGATAACTTCTCTGTCTATGGTGACTTGTTTGATTTGTGTCTAGCCAACCTAGAAAAGGTATTAATAAGGTGAAAAGAGACCAATCTAGTGCTTAATTGGGAAAAATGTCATTTTATGGTAACACAAAGCATTGTCTTAGGTCACATTGTGTCGTCTGAGGGCATGAAAGTTGACAAGGCCAAAATAGATCTGATTGGAAACTTGCCTGCTCCCAAGACTGTGAAGGATGTTCGATCATTTATCGGACATGCAGGATTTTGTAGGAGATTCATATAAGATTTCAGTACCATAGCAAAACCCGTGTGTCATCTCCTGAGTCAAAACATAATCTTTGATTGGAGTGAAACGTGTAAAAAAGCTTTTGACAAGCTTAAAGGCATATTAATTTCTACCCCAATAATGCAACCCCCTGACTGGACTCTACCCTTTGAACTAATGTGTGATGCAAGTGATTATGTTGTAGGTGTTGTATTAGGACAAAGAAAAGATAAGAAACCACATGTCATTTACTATGCAAGTAAAA
The DNA here is from genome assembly GCA_963454935.2 of Ilex paraguariensis. Taxonomy (NCBI): domain Eukaryota; kingdom Viridiplantae; phylum Streptophyta; class Magnoliopsida; order Aquifoliales; family Aquifoliaceae; genus Ilex; species Ilex paraguariensis. The sequence continues at coordinate 81,356 of CAUOFW020002325.1, forward strand.
CTTTGAATGATACTCAAATGAATTATTCAACAACTTAAAAAAAATTACTTGCGATAGTGTTTGATTTGGAAAAATTTCATCCTTATCTTGTTGGTTCTTCTGTTACTGTGTTCAGTGACCATGTAGCATTAAAATTCTTGCTCACAAAGAAGGATGTTAAGCCTAGGCTCTTAAGATGGATACTCTTACTTCAAGAGTTTGACCTGGTCATTAAGGACAAAAAAAGTGTTGAGAATGTGGTGGCAGACCATCTGTCCAGGTTAACTTATGAATTTCACGAGGATGAACTACCAATCAATGAAAAATTTCCCGATGAACAACTGTTTATAATTGATGAGACCCCATGATATGCTGGTATTGCTAATTTTCTTGCTACTGGAACACTCTCTCCATCCTTTTCCCCCACGGACAAAAAGAAATTTCTGAGGGAGGTTCGTAACTTCTTTTGGGAAGATCTATACGTACTTAAGTACTATAAGGATCAAATCATAAGATGTTGCATCCACGCTCAGGAAAGGAGATAGGTAATAACCTTTTTTCTATTCTGAAGCATGTGGTTGTCATTTCTCCTCAAGAAAAACCGCTGCAAAAATCTTGCAGTGTAGATTTTACTGGCCCACACTTTTCAAAGATGTCGATGCCTTTTGTTTAATTTGCGATAGATGCCATAGGTTGGGAAGCATTTCAAAAAGAAACATGATGCCCTTGAACCCAATTCTTATGATTAAAATTTTTTACTATTGGGGCATTGGTTTTATGGGACCATTCCCCCCTCCCTTTGACTATCTATACATTTTAGTGGCCATAGATTATGTATCCAAATGGATTGAAGCAATTCCATGCCGAAATAATGATCACCAAATGGTGATCAAATTTCTTAAAGAAAATATTTTGTTCCAGTTTGGAGTTCTTAAATAAATCATAAGTAATGGGGGGCTCATTTTTGCAATCGCCCTTTCTGGAATCTGATGAAAAAATATTTGATTTTCCATAAAATTGCAACCCCTTATCATCCACAAACTAGTGGACATGCTAAATTAGCTTATCAGGAGATCAAATTAATTTTGAAAAAAATGGTAAATCTAGACCGCAAAGATTAGTCATCAAGACTAACTGATGCCCTCGGGGCATATCGCACTGCATTTAAAACAATTTTGGGCATGCCTCCTTATTGATTAGTCTATGGAAAGCCATGTCACCTACCTGTGAAATTGGAGCATAAGACATATTAGGCCATTAAAGCAATGAACTTTGACCTAGATAAGGCTGGACTTTCAAGAAAACTTTAGATTAACGAATTGGAGGAATTAAGAAAAGAAGCCTATGAAAATGCTAAGATTGCTAAAACCAGGATGAAAATTTTTCATGACAAGAACATTATGCGGAAGTCTTTTGAACCTTTTCAAAAAGTCTTGTTGTTTAATTCAAGACTCCACCACTTTCCTGGTGAGTTGAGATCAAGATGGACAGGGCCTTATATTGTCAAAAAGGTGTTTGAACACGGAGCAGTAGAAATGAAAAATCCATCAAACGGTAATATCTTTACTATTAATGGTCAACAATTAAAACCATTTTTGGAAAACTTTATAAAAAATGTGGAGACCATTCTTTTAATGGATCTGGAGCATTGCTTCGAGAAAAGTGCCAACTAACACAAAAAAGGGGTGGGTCAGGAAAAACCCGATTACACCCGACCCATAAGCGCACCTTTATAAGTCGCCTTTCCCTTTTTCTTTTTTCTTCCCCACCAATCTTCCCCTTTTTCCTTTTTCCTTCTTCTTCTGCTTCTTCTTCTTTGCTATTCGCGATCTTCTGGAACCACTACCCATCTCCCAACAACACCATGGCCATACTACCCAAAGACCCAGTCCTTTGTCTCATGATCTGCATGTGTTTACTCTATTTGTACATGGCTCTTCTTCTTCTGTCTGCACTCAGAATCAAGGGTTTTCATCCTATCAGAAACCGAGATCTGCAACGAGATGTTTGATTTGTGTATTTTGCTTGTAGGTTTCAGCTAATGAACAAGATCTCTACCATTCAACCTCATCTCCAAAGCTCACCATATCGGTAAATTCGAAACATTAGGGACAATGTTCAGTTTTGGTTGGGGGTGAGAACTATAGTTCATATGTGCCCGTAGAAAATTTTTGTTGTTATTGTTACTGTTCTTGATCAAATTGTGTACCGTATTTTGTATAAATTGATGATTATGTTTGTGAGTCATCTCTGATCGTTTTTGTGATTGGCAGACGTTAAAGAACCAAATAGTGAGTCTTAAAGCATAGAAAGCATGGATGTTAAACTTTTTTGGTTTAGTCTAGGAGTTTTGCGCACTTTTCCTTTTGATGTGCATACTGTGATCATAAGAAAAGCAAGATTAGTGAGAAAGAATGAGATCCGAGAACAACAAGCGAAACCTCTGTGCGGCATAAGCACTTTTGCTAAACACCGTCGTGCCAAAAGTCTTGGTGCCTGTAAACAGTGTGGTAGAGTCTTTCACGAGAAGAAATATAGCTAGTGTTCTGAACCAATTTCTGGTAGCGCACTCGATCAATTAGACTAGATAATGAATGGGCAAAGTAAGGATTATCCTGACACACCATCATATTCTGGTACTCTACTTAATCGGTTTGTGAGAGAGGAAATTGGGAGAGTTACTGGTTGTTGAAAAGGCACTGAGACAGATGAAGACTCGTATTAGACTTCTTTTTAAACTGTGGAAAATTGTGCTATGGGGATAAAAGCCAAGGATCCGAATTTTTGTAAAAAGTGTAAAAATCCTTTTGTACAAACTCTTTTGACTGAAATGAAAATATGAGCCGAGTAAGGAATGTCCTAGAATACCAACCTAAAGCATGGGTAAGGACTTATCCTGAGATGCCATGAATTTTTGGTTCAAACCTATGTGTTTTGTCCTCTTTTATTGGATAATGTAGTGCAGAAAAAATTTGAAAATTTTTTGAGTTTGATTCAACGTTCGAACATCGCATGCTTATAGTACTCAGCCTTTGATGAAGAGTCTGATGGAAACGAAAAGTACTGAGAGCTCATTCCATTCGAACACCAATAGCACGTTCGAACGAGAGTAACGTTCGAAAGCCAATAGCACGTTCAAAAGATAGGAGCTTACAGTACTTTGGTCTCTGACAGAACTCAAAAGTACTGTGAGCTCACCATGTTCGAACAATGTTTTATAAATCCTTCTAACTACGTTTGAACATAACTGACGTTCGAACGTTACTTCTTAGACTATAAAAACCTAAGTCGTCTTCCACACTAAGAAATCCCCAAAAACCTCCAAACTCTCTTAAACCCTAGAACCCATCTTCACTACCGAGCCCCCAAAACACCTTCCATTCTCCAATTTCACCTAAAATCAACCCTCCCAAACTCATTCCCACATCAAAAACCTCAATCCCACACTAAAACCAAGACATTTTAAAGATCATTTTAAGCTAAAAAACATGCCTAGAGTTAAACTGCCTTCTAGGCGAACCTAGGTAAACCAATAGCCCAATTTTGTAGAAGAAGTGATCGAGTAGAGAGAGGGGAGACCAATAGTGAGGAGATGCAATCCAACACGATTCCCCAACACCCTCAAAGCTGATAGGTATGAAAATTTTTTCCAGAATCATGCAGTAGTTTGTGAGAGGGATGTGGTGATTACTAATTTTGTAGAGTTGGGAATATTGGCTAAGATGGAGAGGAGCAATTGGGTGTGGTTTTTGCGAAACGAAGGAGACGCCAATGTTGACTTGGTGCAGCAGTTCTACTACAATTCCGAGATCATCAGTGGTGCAATCCGAATGTACATAAAGGGCATCTACATTGATGTGGATGAAGCATACATTAAGGAGATAAGGCAAGAGGTGCCTCCAAAAAATAATGTTGTAATGAATTTGGTTGGGAAGGAGCTGACGGGGATAGCTGACTTTTCTTGGGCGGGACGAAGATTTTTCTGCCAAGGGGAACTAACTGACAAGTACAAAATGCAAAACTTGATTGCGGTGTCAAACTTTGCTCTAATAGGACCAAAAAATGAGATTCTACCTGACATGGCTCGATTGCTTTATGCACTTGGGAAGAGCCATAGCATAAACCTCCCCTCTCTCATCTTGAATGAAATGAAAAAGGGCTGTGAGGTGAAACAAAGCCCACCCCCATTTGGCACCTTGGTGACTGAGATATGCAGAGACCACGGGGTCAAGGTGAGGCCCGAAATGAAAATTCAAAAGCTGATGGGGCCATTAAGCAAGGCCTCTTTCTGGAGAAGCCAAGGCCATAGTGGTGCCCTGTTGCAAGACAAGAAATGCCCCCTCCCCAAGGAGTTGATGAAGTGCTAAAGGAGCTTGATGCTGAAGAAGATAGAGAGAGAGCAGCAAGAGGCAGGCCCTAGCAAGACCACCCAGCGTTCTTTATGGGACATCATGCTTAGCATTAAAGCTAAGCTGAATGAGATCCTTAGTCTCTTGATGGGTGGAGCTGGTGGACCTACAGGAAAGGGAGTTAGTGGAGCTGGTGGAGACGCTGAAGATTGAGAGGGTTATTTCTATTCTTGGTGGTGGAGTGTTTGACTGTTTCTTCTTTGGTTGATGAACTTCTTCTTTGGGTGTTCTTGGGGATATTTGTAGATGTTGTGGATATCTATTTATGTTCTTGATAGTGGATGGTTGTTTTATAGATATTTGTGGATAGTTGAAATTTATATTTTGATCATTTTTTTGTATGGATGGATTGAATCATTGGTATTACTATAAACATCATATTCTATGGAATGAATAATTCAGTTATCACTTTTATTTGTTTAAATGCATATGTAGAATTAGCACTTTGGTAATTCTTGATAATAAATGAAACAAATGTGCATTCGAAGGTTGCTTGTTAAAATGACTAAAGCATATGATCGGTTTGACACCTCAACTTAGCAACCAAGAATTGAAACCACATTTCTTGGAAAACTGGTATTATCTCTATGCTTAAATTGTCGAATTCACATTAGTATTTTTCATTCTTAAGATACAAGATGATCAGACTTGAAAATGGAATCGCTATATAACCAACATTCCTCGAAACACCCGACATAACTAGTGGAGATGACAGAGAATACCATGGTAAGTTTTGAGCTTTGCGATGCTTTTTGAGAGGATATCCACAATTACTCAAAGTAAGCTCTTTCACTTTCATTTTTTCAATAATCTCATTAACCTTGCTTTCATTGACGCAACTAAAGTGATCTATTTACATCTCCCACAAGGAACTTTTGCATACTTGAGAATTGATCTTAGGCCATCTTTGATTTAACTTTGAGCCTTAGAAATTTCTTTTACAAAGTATATCCCTAGTCAGCTATGGTTGAGCTTTCAAGAAATGAGTTTTTTTTTTGAAAAACCTATACGATAACCAAGCCACAAGAAAATATACTTGACATACCTTGCTATCTAATTTTCTTACACCCTCTTATAAATCAGTATGATACAGAAAAGCAAGAGAAAGATAAAAGACAATGGTGGCTACTATTCAATGAAAGAAAAGTCAGTGGAAACAACCGAAAAGGAAAAGAGACAAAACAAACAGGGAATTGCCAAGAAAGTGAAAAAAAGAAATACAAGTTCTTGGAAAACAAAAGACCAAAAAGTAAGAAAGAAACGTGCTACAATACATAAGGAAAAGATAGCTTTTTGAATACCATTAACGTCATTTCGTTAGCCACTGACCTCTAGCCATATTGCAACCTACAAAAAGCCCTAATTGATCTCAAGTCCGATGCATGTGCAGGTCGCCAACTACACACGGGATATGCTAAATAACATTTCTTTATCTGCATCAATATTTCTCTATGAGATTATGCCAAAACATGATTAGTTTGCTTCCTTAAACTTCACTCATTTACTAATTGCGCATATGATTTTTTCGACTGCTCATCTTCTAATTACATGTCCTGTGAGAAATAAGTCACTATAATCGAAGCGAATTTTTACTGCGAGCACTCTAAGAGATGTTTGTGAAATCAAAGCTATGCATGGAAGGTGGCAAAGTGGAATGATTTTTATATAACAATTCTTGTTTCTAGAATGATTACTCCCACTAATCAAGGAATCCCAAATGCCAATTTGACAGATACCAATTTTTGCATAGAATAAATACCTATGAAAGAGGAGCATGCGGAATGTAAGTTGAAATTGAGGGTTGGGTGTCTTAACGACCACAATGCTAACTTATTTCAACTAAAACCTCAAATACATATTTGTTCGACTAAAGTTTATGGTTAACTTCACTGAAAACCCTCACGGAGACAACACTTGTCAATTAGGGTAAACCTAGTGGTTCAACGGCTTGTTATATATGCTAAATGCAACTGGATGACCTACGAAAAAGGGCATTAGAAATAGATTTACATTACAATGTTGTTGTATTACTAGAGACTAGCGATATTTAGGTTAGGGGTGTGATTAGTGCTTAAAGTTAGCATTTTACTATGCCTTTTCGGGACTAATTGTGTTTTGAGGGAGTTTAAGTAATGACATTTCATGTCCTAAAGTGAACAAGAGCTCAAGGACAACAAATATCACACTTGGATGTAACACTAGTGGATAAAGGGGCAAAATTGGAATAGCTTGGCACAAAGTAAGAATGTTCGAACATGGATCAACATTTGAATGTTTTCCTGAAGTGATTGAGGACCAGGGTGCTTAGACATGATGTGTTGCAGTCAAAAAGGGAAAATGTTGAGGTACTTAAGTACCACGTTCGAACGCTCACTGTGATGCCCCTAAAATCGGGCGTCCCGTTGACGACCCGTCAACCCACAGAAATGCTCCTGAGTGCCGTTTGATCCGACATCACGCTAATATTATTTCATTACCCAAAATTTTAACTCACACGTATTACCCGTGTTCCTTTAATCATTTAAATTAACCATGGCTCATGGTACCACAATTCATACCTCTCTATTGTCCAATTACATATTTGGAACCAAAGGAATCAAAGACCGAGAGCACAACACTTTAACTTTAAAACTTCAAAATTTTGGAGAGAGTACCGATACTGTTTGCTCACTGGCCCTGGTAGTACCGGTACCATCTAGACTGTACCGGCATTGTCTGCCTTCCAAATTTATTTTTTTCCAAAGGTTTGGAAAGAGTACCGGTACTGTCTACTTGCTGGACCAGACTGTACCGGTACTCTCTACCCAGTTTAGCCTATTTTCACTGTTTTTCCTTTCAAAACCATTTGAAATCATCCCAACCATCTAAAGCATGTCTAACAATGTTTATCACATAAAACTTGATATCTTCAAGTTCTTTTACAATCCATTCACACGATTTCATACTCAACACCGTAATTTTACTAAGTTTATACAAATTGTATTACAAAAGCCACAAATCGGCTTTTCTTCATCTTTTAAGCCCCGAATGAAAGTCCTTCGCCAGTGTAAACCCTGCACCTGAAATGTGTTCCCGTATAAGGTGAGCTAACGCCCAGCAGAATATTTCCTGCAGAGGTTACTCCCTCCCTAGATGCATATGCAATGTTTATGTGCAACATTTAAAAACATTTCCCATTCCAACAAGAACATGTAATTCGAAGTTAAAAAAAAACATAACGCCAGGCCATGAAATGAGATGATACTCACACATGCACCCTAAACCGAGTCCACACCGACTCCCACAACACAATACAAGCACATGTGTCCCAAATCCGTCATTGGTGAAGCACATGCAATGATCTTTCGAAATACAATTTATGTGTTTTGAAAACCATTTCATTGTTGGATGTTTCCCATCAAATGAACATTTATAAAACAAAACCATGCGTCTTTGTTTGGGTAACGGACTTTTGGTGTTACACCACCGGCTCCTCACACCGATACACTTTTTTGGGACTTGCACCATCGGAAGAATATAAACCAGTAGCCAGGCCTTTCACCCGGGGGGGATCTATCCCTTCTTGCTATACCCGACACAAGTTTTTCATGCATGTAATCGTACGACTTAGTCGTATCTTCAATCAAACTTTCCCGAGTCCACCCATCAAGCACCAAGTATGGTGTTTGATTAAACCATGCACCCACACACCCACACTCATGCATAAAGCTTGTCAATGTGATGTCAACACCATGCTCAATATGCTATAATTCCAAATAAGCAATTAAACCATATGTTCACATGTTCCACACATATTTCAACATATGTTATGGCAATTTATATTATAAGCATATAATTACCAAAATCCATCACAATTCATAAGCATGTTACCACAATATTCATGTCAATAACTCACTTAAATCACACGGTACAATATAAACACATAGCTTGCCCACATAAACCCAATTTTCATGAGTTTACATATATACTTCCACATATCAAAATCAAACTAGAAATTAGTCTAAACCATTTCTATACCCCTTTTCTATATGTTCATGACTATAGGCTAGTCACAATTCATTCTCAACTTCTAACCATTTGATTTGAACACCCTAGGTTAGAAATAAATCAAAGTAGGAGGGAACCCTACTTCTTGGAGTGTGATACGAAAGGTAGAAAGCTTCTAAGTACCTCCTTAGCCCCAAAAATCTTGATTTTCTAAAATCCTTCTTTGGATCTTTAGTGAAATTTCTCGTTTTTGGTACATACGCGTAGCCCTTGTGGCGTAGACGTTTAATTCTTGGTTCGATGAAATTACGACCGACGGAACTCCTTGGATTGTAACAAAAAAGGTAAAATTTTAGACTTTCTCTCTTCTCTCCCTTTTCTCTAATCAACACCTGATTCAGATGGCCAAATGGGGTGAGAATATCTGATTTTTAAGATATTTAACCCGTATTTATACTTTTTAATTGCGCGGTCCATATTTTCCCGCACGTTTATTATTTTCGAGTCTGTTTTTAATCCAAAACGACTTAATTAATTTCCAATTTCGATTCAAATTAATTTTATTTCACATTTTATCTAATTATAAGAAAATTTTATAAATTTCATTTTTGGGGACGTTTGTCAAGTTATTTGTCACCTAAATCGTCTCGTAAAACGTGTAAAATCTGTCTATTTTATAATTCGATGAAATTTGACATGCCAACTCGATTTCGCGATACGATTTCAATGGTGAGGTCAGTTGCGTCATCCGAGTTCTAGAAAAATATTGATTTTAAACCCGCGTTATAGTGACAAATTACCATTTTGCCCTTTTTTCCAAAAAAATTCAAATTTACCTAGGTTTTTACATTCTTCCCCCCTAAAAAGAATTTCGTCCCCGAAATTCACACACACATATACATTCAAACACAAGCATATCCAACAGTAATGCAATACTACAGGACTATAAAAGTGTACCTCCATCCTCAAATTAGAAAGGATAATTGGTACGGATAGTGTCCTCGCGCTCCCGTGTTGCCTCCTCTATTCCCTGGTGCTGCCACAACACCTTTACTAGTCTTATGGTATTGCCTCGCAAAACCTGATCCCAGTCATCCATGATGCGCACCGGTCCCTCCTCCAAGGTCTCATCAGTATCAACAATAAGCTCGCCCCAATCCACCACATGAGTCAGATCCGGGGTGTATTTCTGAAGCATGGAGGCGTAGAATACCACATGAACGCCTGATAGATTTGATGGTAACGTCAACCGATAAGCAACTATACCAACTCTCTTGAGTACCTCGAAGGGCCCGATAGACCTTGATGATAGCTTTTCTCGCTTACCAAACCTGAACACTCCTCTTTTAGGCATCACCTTCAAAAAGACATGATCTCCCACTTCAAACTCTAGAGGTCGCAGCTGTCTGTCGGCTCTAAGCCGTGAGAAGAAGCTTCTAAATCAAGTCCACCTTCTCCAAGGTGTCTCTGATCAAATTCGGACCCGTAGAGGGTCTCTCTCCCACATGTGTCCAACAAACCGAAGAACGACATGGTCTCCCATATAGTGCCTCATAGAGTGCCATTTGAATACTTGCCTGATAACTGTTGTTGTAGGCGAACTTCACTAAAGGTAGATGATCTTCCCAACTACCGTTGAGATCTAGGAGGCATGCCCGTAGCATGTCCTCTAACATCTGGATGGTCCTCTCAGACTGACTGTTCGTATGGGGATGAAAAGCAGTGCTCATCATCAACTGTGTCCCCATATCTCGTTGGAAACTCTCCCAAAAATGAGCCGTTAACCTGGTATTTATGATATGATATTATAGATACGGGCACCCCATGCAACCAGACAATCTCCCGTATATATAACCTACAAAATTCCTCTAATATGAAGGTCATTCGTACAGCCAAAAAGTGTGCCAACTTCATAAGCCGGTCCACTATCACCCACACCGCGTTATGTCCCCACGATGTCCATGGCAAGTGAGTCACAAAATTCATCGTGATATGCTCCCACTTCCACTCAACTACCTCCAAGGGTTGGAGTAATCCTACTAGTCTCAAGTGCTCAGCCTTAACCTGCTGACACGTGAAACATCGTCTGACAAAGTCTCCAACGTCTTTCTTCATCCCACTCCAATAATACTAGTGACGAAGATCATGGTGCATCCTCGTGCCACCTAGATGCATAGCAAAATGGGAGCAATGAAACTCTCTGAGAATCTCCTCTCTTAGCTCTGCAGACTGGAGAACCATAATCCTTCCCTTAAATTGAAGACTACTATCCGAGTGAATGGTCCAGCCCTCATCACCTGTACCCTGCATGTACTTGGTCCCTCATTGATGATAACTCAGTATCCTGCTCCCGGGACTTAATCACGATGCTCAGTAGGGAAGGTGTAGTCACCAAGTTCCCTAAAATGCCCTGAGCTTGACCCATATATCGTAGCTTGAATTTTCCCACTGTCTTCAGCATTTTCCACTCTCGGTAAGCCACACTAGCCAAGACTCCCCATGACTTTCAGCTTAGTGCATCAACCACCACATTTCCCTTACAGAGATGGTAATGCAAAGTGAAGTCGTAGTCCTCAAGAAACTCCATCCACCTGCGTTGCCTCATGTTGAGGTCCCGCTGTGTAAATATATACTTCAGACTTTTGTGGTCTGAAAACACCTCAAATTGCTCACCATATAGATAGTGGCACCAAGCTTTCAAAGCAAAAATAATAGTCGTCAACTCCATGTCATGTGTGGGGTATTTCTGCTCGTGGTTCTTTAATTGCCAAGAACCATAAGCTACCACCCTCTCAGACTGCATCAAAACACACCACGTCCGTCTTTCAAGGCATCACAATACATCGTGTACCTCTGTCCCCTTTCCCGAACTATCATAATAAGAACTGAAGTAAGCCTCCTTTTTAATTCCTAGAATGCCTTCTCACAAGAATCATTACACTCAAACTTGACCTCTTTTCGGGTCAATCTCATCATAGGTGCAGCTAATCGGGATAAGTTCTCGATGAACCTTCTATAATACCCTGCCAATCCCAAGAAACTGCGTATCTCAAAGACTGACTTCGGCCTCTCTCAATGCATAACTGCCTCAACTTTCTCCGGGTCTACAGATACACCCGAAGCTGACACCACATGTCCCAAAAACTTTACCTTCGTAAGCCAAAATTCACACTTGCTAAACTTGGCGTACAACTAGTGATCTCTCAAGGTCTAGAGAACAATCCTCAAGTGATCCTCATGCTCCTCCTCAGACTTGGAGTAAATCAAGATTTCGTCAACAAACACCACAACAAACTAATCTAGATAGGGTTGAAACACCCTATGCATGAGATCCATAAATGCCGTCGAGGCATTCGTCAATCCGAATGGCATCACTGTCAATCCGAATGGCATTCTGAACGTCGTCTTAGGGATATCCTCCTCCCTAACCCTTAACTAATGGTAACTAGTATGGAGATTTATTTTATAGTAGACCCATGCCCCTCTTAGTTGATCAAACAAGTCATCAATCCTTGGCAAAGGGGTACCTATTCTTGATACTAACCCGGTTCACTGCCAATAGTCCATACATAACTGAAGAGTCTTATATTTCTTTCTGGAAAATAACACCGGAGCGCCCTAAGGTGAAGTGCTTGGTCTAATAAACCCCCTGTCCAACAATTCTCGCAATTGGACCTTGGGTTCTTGCAACTCAACTTGCATCATCCTATGTGAAATCATAAAAATGGGCGATGTGCTAGAATGCAACTCAATGGTGAAGTCTACATCCCTATATGGAGGTAATCCCAGCAATTCATCAATAAAAATGTCCTCATACTCGCATACAACCTGAGGTAGACCCAACTCTTGTCTCGCCTCATCCTCCAGGGTATGGCTTGCAAACCAACCCATCAACTGTCCATGCCAACGGGAATCATACATAACTTGGGGTAAAGCCTCACACTTTTTCCCCTGAAACTTGAAACAAACACCATCAGACATATAAGCCATGACCCTCTTCCGATCACAATCAATGACTACTCGATGTGCCGCTAACTAATCCATCTTGAGGCTAACATCGAACTCGGACATGTCCATGACCCTAAGATCCACGATGATTAGGATTCTCGAGATCTCTAACTCACAACCTCGATATATCCGATCAACTCTCACCCTAGCTCCTAGGGGAGAACTCACATGCAATGGATTTTCCAAGGTCTCAACCTTTAAGCCCAAGTCTGTCACACATGATGCAACAATAAAAGAATGCGATGCACCAGAATTAAATAACACTCTAGCCTATAAGGGAGAGAGTAGAAATGTACCATGTATTACCGACTGATTTGCCAGCTCAATTTGTGGCATAATGGCGTAGACACGCCCCTGGGTCCCTAAAGTACCAGCTTGTGAGCTCTATCTTTGCTCTCAACTCATGCCCTAGCCCATCTGGCCTGCCTGCGGAGTCCCTGCCCGTAGAGTAGTAGGGGCCTGTGTAGCAGCCTGGAACTAATACTGACTCCCCTGGCCAATGGTAGGGTAGTGAGGAGTATAATGTGTCTATGGCTGCCCCACCAAAGTCTGGGACTGAGATAACCCAAAACTCTGGGATCTCTGCCTCTAGGGGTAATCCCGTTTCATGTGACCGGCTAGTGGCAATGAAAACATGCTCTCTGACCAGCCTAACTGGAAGTCCTTAAGTGTCTCTTGCCTTGGGAGGATTGACCTTGGCCTTGACCTTGATGGCTACGACCCTACCCCCTGTTCTCCTTGTGGAGCAAAAGTACTCTGCCTTTTTCCCGAGCTAGAAGAAGAGGATTGACCCTCCTTTTTCTTGTCTTTAACACCTGACTCCTGGATGCTCCTTATGTCATCTACCTCCCTCTTAATGGCCATGGCTATCACGACCATCGAGTCTAAGTCTTGCACAAGAGGACCCACAATTTTACCCCGGATGGACAACTTAAGGCCATCCTCAAACTTTCTCACTTTGGCCATATCTGTGGCCACATGGTCATTGACAAAACGGGCTAACTCAGTGAACATAGCCACATACTCCATCACCATCATTGTTCCTTGCCTCAAGTCTTAGAATTCCCTGGCATTTGCATGTCTAGCAGCTGCTAGAAAATACTTGCCCATAAAGAGCTCCCTGAACTCTGCCTATTGTCATTACCTCTAAGTTCTTCAAGGTCTTTACCCAATCCCATCACACTTGGGATTCTTCCTCTAGCTAAAAAGTAGCTAGTGTTATCTTTGTGGCATCGAAACCAATAGTCAGCCTCCAGCGGATCTGCCCCTCCTATGAAGGTCGGAGGCTGATGTGCCTTGAACTTCTGAAGGTGACTTGAGACTCCTTGACTCCCAATTGCACTAGCCTGTGCAATGGTAGTCGTCGCCGCACCAATAACCTCCACAAAGGCTTATTGGTCAAAGGCTGGCGGTGGTTGATTGTTCCACCCACTGCCTCGACGTCCTCTTCCTCAATTTTCCATCTACGCACATGTCAAATAGCAATTGAACACTCACATAGTATCCCAAGATAGGGATCAAGTTTAAACCTTAAAAATTTTTTTCCTCTTTGTCTCACTGATAGTGCATGTGTCACCTACTAGTAGACATTTATACATTAAACTATACCGTCATCCCCATTTCTAAAACCCAAGGTAATGTTTTCTAACCCTAGTGTTTCCCTTTCCATACACATTTCTATCATGCATATTTTTCACATAACACATATCACATAATCAGTAAACGCAAAATGAATGCCATGGTCTACACTCAATGCCCATTCAGCCCTAGGTAATTCGTATACCTATGCTCTGATATCAAAAATAGTGACGCCCCTAAAATCGGGGGTCCCATTGATGACCCGTCAACCCGCGAAAATGCCCGTGAGTGGCGCTTGATTTGACATCATGCTAATATAATTCTATTACCCAGAATTTTAACTCACACGTATTACCCATGTTCCTTTAGTCTTTTAATTTAACCATGGCTCAAGGTACCACAATTCAAGCCTCTCTATTATCCAATTACATCTTTGGAACCAAAGGAATCAAAGACCAAGAGCACAACACTTTAGTTTTAAAATTTCAAAATTTTGGAGAGAGTACCGGTATTGTTTGCCCATTGGCCCTGACAGTACTGGTACCGTCTGGACTGTATCAGTACTGTCCACCTTCAAAAAAAATTTCTTTTTCAAAGTTTTGGAAAGAGTACCAGTACTGTCTGCTTGTTGGACCAGACTATACCGATACACTGTACCACTTCTCTCTGCCCTGTTTAGCCTATTTCCACTGTTTTTCCTTTCAAAACCATTTCAAATCATCTCAACACCAACTAAAGCATGTCTAACAATGTTTATCACATAAAACTTGATATCTACAAGTTCTATTACAATCCATTCACATGATTTCATACTCAACACCGTAATTTTACAAAGTTTATACAAATTGTATTACAAAATCCACTAGTCGGTTTTTCTTCATCTTTGAGGCTCCGAATGAAAGTCCTCCACCGGTGTAAACCCCGCACCTAAAATGTGTTCCCGTATAAGATGAGCCAACGCCCAATAGAATATTTCCTACAGAGGTTACTGTCTCCCTAGATGCTTATGCAATGTTTATGTGCAACATTTAACAACATTTCCCATTCTAACAAGAACATGTAATTCAAAGTTAAAAAAAAACATAATGTCATGCCATGAAATGAGATGATACTCACTCATGCACCCTAACTTGAGTCCACACCGACTCCCACAATACAAGGCGATGCACGTGTGTCCCAAATCCATCATTGGTGAAACACATCCAATGATCTTTTGAAATACAATTTATGTGTTTTGAAAACCATTTCATTGTTGGATGTTTCCCATCAAATGAACATTTATAAAACAAACTCATGTGTCTGTGTTTGGATAACGGACTATTGGAGTTGCACCACCGGCTCCGCACATTGATACACTTTTTTTGGACTTGCACTCTCGGAAGTGTATAAACCAGTAGTCGAGCCTTGCACCCGAGGGGGGATCTATCTTTTCTTGCTATACCTGACACAAGTTTTTCATGCATGTAACCATGCGACTCAGTCGGATTTTCAATCTAACTTTTCCGAGTCCACCCATCAACCACCAATTATGGTGTTTGATTAAACCATGCACCCACACACCCACACTCATGCATACAGCTCATGAATGTGATGCCAACACCATGCCCAATATGTTACAACGCCAAATGAGCAATTAAACCATATATCCACATGTTCCACACATATTTCAACATATGTCATGACAATTTATATCATAAGCATATAATTACCAAAATCCATCACAATTTATAAGCATATTACCACAATATTCATGTCAATAACACACTTAAATCACAAGGCACAATATAAACACATAGCATGCCCACATAAACCCAATTTTCATGAGTTTACATATATACTTCCACATATCAAAATCAAACTAGAAACTGGTCTAAACCATTTCTATACCCCTTTTCTTTATTTTCATGACTATAGGCTAGTCATAATTCATTCTCAACATCTAATCATTTCATATGAACACCCTAGGTTAGAAATAAACCAAAGTAGGAGGGAACCTTACTTTTTGAAAGGTAGAAAGCTTCTAGGCACCTCCCTAGCCCCAAAAACCTTGATTTTTCAAAATTCTTCTTCGAATCTTTGGTAAAATTTCTCGTTCTTGGTACGTGTGCGTAGCCCTCATGGCATAGACCAACTTTAATTCTTGGTTCGATGAATTTCGATTGACGGAACTACATGGATCGTAAGAAGAAAGGTAAAATTTTAGGCTTTCTCTCTTCTCTCCATTTTCTCTCTTCAACGTCTGATTCAGCTGGCCAAATGGGGTGAGAATATCTGATTTTTCAGATATTTAACCTCTATTTATACTTTTTAATTGCGTGGTCCACATTGTCCCGCATGTTTATTACTTCCGGGTCCGTTTTTAACCCAAAATAACTTAATTAATTCTCATTTATAGTTTAAATTAATTTTATTTAAAATTTCATCTAATTATAAGAAAATTTTATAAATTCTATTTTTGGGAACGTTTGTCAAGTTATTTGTCACCTAAATTATCTCGTAAAACGAGTAAAATTTGACTATCTTAAAATTTGATGAAATTTGAGGTGATTGCTTGATTTTTCGATACGAATTCAATGGTGAGATCTGTTGCATCATCCAAGCTCTAGAAAAATATTGATTTTAAACCCACATTATAGTGGCAAATTACTATTTTGCCATTTTTCTGAAAAAATTCCAATTTACCCTGATTTTTGCACCCACTCACGTTCGAACGTGCTCTTGAAACCTAAGAAGAATAGACTACTGAGACCTACTAGAGTGTTGCAGCAAAGACAGCAGAACCACAGAAATACTTGAGTACAACGTTCGAATGCCACTCCACGTTTGAACGTTGTCATGAGTTACTGAGGACCAAGTTGCTGAGTGCAGGGCCAGAGTTGTTCAAGACGTAGGGTAGTAACCATCATAGAGACCACAGGCCACTTGAGGGGGGGGGTTTAGATCCCATCTGGCATTCGAACACCCTTAAAGCAAAGACAGAGATAACATTCGAATGCCACTCCACGTTCGAATGTTCGAACACCCTTAAAGCAAAAAAAGACACAATGTTTAAACGATTGGCTGCAGAGTTGTTGGCTTTTGACTTGGACTTGGGCAGTAAACACTATTCCTTCACTACCCTCCTTTTCCTTGCCTATAAATACCCCCATTATGGGAGCTTCAGGAGGAGAATCCTTTTCTCTTGAAAAGTAGGGTGGAAAGCTAGTTCTTGTACATTTCTTATTTATGTTTTCATTTTGCATTTGTATCAACCATGGTGGAGGCTTAGACTCCCCTTGTAGTTGAAGTCTTTTATTTACTTGTGCTAAGTCTTTACATTCATGTTGTGACAACCATGATGGAGGCTTAGACTCCTTTGGTAGTTGTACTTGCTTTTATTTACAAGTATCTAGGGAGATAGCTCACTGTTTGGTTGTGGTGAAAATCCTCCAAAAGTAACTAGCTTTCTTCTATTTTATTTCACTTCCATTGCTTGAGCTTCCTTCTTTCTTAGAGGAGTGAAACTTTTCAACTTTTCTAAAGCTTTACCAACGCCATGAATGGTGGAATGTGATTCACTTATTCTTTGGTGAAGATTGGCTCCTCGTTTATTGTACTTTACTTTGTAAGTTCTCTACTTGGAGGGATGAGCATCACTCACTTTCTAGCTTTATCCAAGCCATAAACAGTGAGTAGTTTCTTATTCACTCTTTAGTAAGAGGCGATGAATATGTAGAAATTATCCGGGAGTTATATTTGTGTAATCCATTTATGCTTTAATGCTTTATATCTAACTTGTTGATTGAATGATTGAATGTATCAAGCAAAGCTAAGGTACTTTGTCTAACCATGGGTTTTTTCTATATCACGGATGACTCTTGCATGAAAAAACCTATTGGTTCAAGGCAAGTACCTAGGCGATATCTGTATTATACATTTCAATCTTCACTATTATCGTGCTTTATCTAAAGAATGGAACATTAATGTCATGGTTGGATGCCTTGTAGAAACACTTGCTTGTTTGTAGACGGGTTAAATATTGGTACAGGCAATTCTTATCCACCTCTAGTATGACACCCCAAAATTCGGGGGTCCGTTGATTACTCATCAACCCGCGGAATACCCGTGAATACCAAGTAACACGATATCTTAACGTTATGCCCCATATACCGGGGTCCATCCTTTATTAAAACTTTGGGCAGAGTCTCCTTTGTAAGGAGAAGTCTACTCAAACCACAATCTGTGCATTATATAACAACAAGACGTATCCGAGGTCCTATATTCAACAATGACCACACCGGGTGCATTTATAAGTAAACATTGGCCACACTAGGTCCAATTATCCATATTCATACAAACATGCAAGATTATATTAAAACAGTCGATATAGATTCTATCACAATTCCTTTACACATTACATGCCAAAATTTAATTACAAGTCTAATTTTACAAAAGAAATGGATTGAAAGCCACAAGTCGGCTTTTCTTCCTCCTTAAGTGCCCGAGTAAGTGCCGTCCCTCAGCGTATGACCCGTACCTGAAAGTTTCCCGTATAGGGTGAGCCAACGCCCAGTAGAGAAAAACACCTCCTAGGGCTACTCCCCACCTTAAATGCATATGCAATGTGTATAAGCAACATTTAACATTTAACAACCATTCATACAAGAATATGTATTCAATGTTGAAATGCAACTATGTCTTGCCATGAAATAAGATGATACTCACTCATGCACTTAAACCCAAGTCCTCACTGACTTCCCCAACACAATGCAATGCCAATGTGTAATGACCCGTCTTCAATGGAAATGCATCCAATGATCGCTTTGAATAAAAAATCATGCGTTTTATAAATTAGATCATTATTGGATGGTACTCATTAAATGAGTATTTTCTTATAAATCAAAATCTTGTGTCTTGTTGGGCAACGGATTTTGGATTTTATACCGCCGGTTCCGTATACCATACTACACTTTTCCGGAATTTCACCACAGGGGAGTGTATAACCAAGTCGCCGGGTCTTGCACTCGAGGGAGAGTCTAGCCCTACTTGCTATACCCGACACAAGTTTTCTTCCATGCAACCATGCGACTCAAAGGGGATCTTCGATCCACTTTTTCCCGAACCCACATACCAACCGCCAAACAAGGTGTTTGATCAACCATGCATCTCACACACCAACACTCATGACTTATGCCCATGAATGTGATGCCTCTATGCACAATGATACAATGTTCAATAAGCTATGAATGACATATGAACAATCTCAACATATCATGATAAGTTATGTTCTAAGCATAAAGATACCATATTTGTCACAAATTCAATATATCATAACATGCATATACCAACAATTGCATTTTCAATCATAAATCATGTCATAAGTCCATAATTTCACTTTCATAATCATAGGCAAGTGATATCACAACTTTTAGGCTAATAACACACCTAATCATTAAGGCATAATATAACACATAACGGCTCATGTAATAGCCCACGTAATGGCTCTTATCTAAACTACAAAATAGCCCATACAAACCACCATATAACAGCCCGTATATAGCCCACAAAATAGCCTAAAAATAGTCCGCAAATACATTCCAAAAACAGTCACAATTTCAGTCCATAACATGGCCTAAAAACAGTCCATAATTCAGCCTTTTAACAGCCCCTTAATCAGCGACGGAACTCCGGATATTGAAGAAGGAAGAATTGTTTTCTCTCTTTTCTCTCCTCTTTCTCTCCAACGTGTGAACCAACAGAATACAGAGATATTTCTGCTGAAATATCTAATATTTTACACTATTTATAATTTCCAAGACATGGCCCGAGTCGCGCCAGGTTGCCCCTACTTGCTCGGTCCGTTTTCGCCCCGAAACAATTTAATTTCGTGCCAGTTTAAGCTCAAAATATTTTATATAAAATTTATTTAAAATATTTTTCAACTTTCAAATTTTGTTTTTAAAATTTCGTTTTTGGGGGTCACTGGACACAAGTCGCATCGAAAAATGTGAAAAACTTGACTATCTCAGAATTCGACGAAAATTGACAGGGCAGCTAGATTTCGCAATGCGAATCCAACGGTGAGGTCCGTTTCACCACAAGATGTCTAAAAAAATACCAGTTTTTCAACCCGCGCTATAATGGCAAATTACCATTTTGCCCTTTTTTCAAAAAAATTTAAAATTTTTCCCGGATTTCACATTCTTCCCCCCTTAAAAGAATTTCGTCCCCAAAGTTCATATACACATGCACATACAATCACATGCATATGCAACAGTCAAATAATGCTAAATGACCATAAGAATGTACCTCCATCCTCAAACAAGAAAGGATAACTGGTACGGACAGTGTCCTCACGCTCCCATGTCGCCTCCTCTACTCCCCGATGCTGCCACAACACCTTCACTAGTCGCACGGTCTTGCCTCGTAAAACCAGTTCCCGGCTATCCATGATGCGCACCGGTCCCTCCTCGAAAGTCCCATCAGCATCAACAACAAACTCTCCCCAATTCACCACATGAGTCGGATCCGGGTGTACTTTCGAAGCATAGAGACATAGAATACTGCATGAACACCCGATAGATTTTGCGGTAATGTCAACCGGTAAGCAACTGTACCCACTCTCTCAAGTACCTCGAAGGGCCAGATGTATCTCGGCAACAGCTTCCCCCACCTACCAAACTGGACCACTCCTCTCTTAGGCATAACCTTCAAAAAGACATGATCTCCCACCTCAAACTCTAGAGGTCGCCGTCCTCTATCAGCATAGCTCTTTTGCCAACTTTGAGCTGTGAGAAGACGCTTCCGAATCAAGTCCACCTTCTTCGAGGTGTCTCTAACCAATTCCAGATCCGTAGAAAACCTCTCTCCTACCTCCGTCCAACAAATCGGAGAACGACATGGCCTCCCATATAGCGCCTCATAGGGTGCCATCTGTATGCTCACTTGGTAACTGTTATTGTATGCGAACTGCACAAAGGGTAAGTGATCTTCCCAACTACCCTTGAGATCTAGGACGCATGCCCGTAGCATGTCCTCTAAAGTCTGGATAGTCCTCTCAGACTGACCGTCCGTCTGGGGATGAAAAGCAGTACTCATCATTAACTGTGTCCCCATGGCTCGCTGGAAACTCTCCCAAAAATAAGCCGTAAACCTGGGATCTCAATCCGATACAATAGATACCGGTACTTCATGCAGCTGGACAATCTCCCGTATATACAACCTGCAGAATTCCTCCAGTGTGAAGGTCATCTGCACAGCCAAAAAGTGTGCCGACTTAGTAAGCCGGTCCATTATCACCCACACCGCGTCATGACCCTGCGATGTCCGTGGCAAATGGGTCACAAAATCCATCGTGATATGCTCCCACTTCCACTCAGCTACCTCCAAAGGCTGGAATAATCCCGCTGGTCTCTGGTGTTCAGCCTTAACCTGCTGACATGTGAGACATCGACTGACAAAATCGCCAACCTGCCTCTTCATTCCACTCCAGTGATACTGGCGACGAAGATCATGATACATCTTCGTGCCCCTTGGATGAACCGCAAAATGGGAGCAATGAAACTCCCTAAGGATCTCCTCCCTCAGATCTGCCAATTGAGGAACCACAACCCTTCCTCGATACCGAAGACTACCATCCGAGTGAATAGCCCAGCCCTTGTCACCTGTACCTGTCTGTACATGGTCCCGAATGGACAATAGCTCCGTGTCCTGACTCTAGGACTCAATCACTCTACTCAGTAGAGACGGTGTAGCCACCAAACTCCCCAAAGTACCCTGAGCCTGACCCATATAACATAGCCCGAACTGTCCCACAGTCTTGAGCATCTGCCACTCCCGGGAAGTTACACTAGCCAAAACTCTCCGTGACCTTCGGCTAAGTGCATCAGCCACCACGTTTGCCTTACCAGGATGGTAATGCAAAGTGAAGTCATAGTCCTCTAAATACTCCATCCACCGGCGTTGCCTCATGTTGAGGTCCCGCTGTGTGAAAATATACTTCAGACTCTTGTGGTCCGAATATACTTCAAACTACTCACCATACAAGTAGTGACGCCAAGCCTTCAAGGCAAAGATAATGGCCACCAACTCCATGTTATGTGTGGGGTAATTCTACTCGTGATTCTTTAGCTGTCGAGAACCATAAGCTACTACCCTCCTGGACTGCATCAAAACACATCGCAGCCCGTCCTTTGAGGCATCACAATAGATTGTGTACCTCTGTCCCCGTTCTGGGACTATCAGAATAGGAGTTGAAGTAAGCCTTCTCTTCAACTCTTGGAATGCATTCTCACAAGACTCATTCCACACAAACTTGACCTCTTTCCGGGTCAACTTCGTCATAGGCGTAGCCAATCGGGAGAAATCCTCAATAAATCGCCGGTAGTACCCTGCCAATCCCAAGAAACTACGTATCTCGAAGACTGACTTCGGTCTCTCCCAATTCGTAACTGCCTCAACCTTCTCCGGGTCCACAGATACACCTGAAGTCGACACTACATGCCCCAAAAACTTTACCTCCGTAAGCCAAAATTCACACTTGCTGAACTTGGCGTACAACTGATGCTCTCTCAATGTCTGGAGAACAATCCTCAAGTGACCCTCATGCTCCTCCTCAGACTTGGAGTAGATCAGGATGTCGTCAACAAAAACCACAACAAACTGATCTAAATAGGGTTGGAACACCCTATGCATGAGATCCATGAATGCCGCTGGAGCATTCGTCAATCCAAAAGGCATGACAGTAAACTCGAAATGCCCATACCGCGTCCTAAACGCCGTCTTAGGGATATCTTCCTCCCTAACTCTCAACTGATGGTAACCGGTGCGAAGATCTATCTTGGAGTAGACCCGCGCCCCTCTCAGCTGATCAAACAAGTCATCGATCCTTGTCAAAGGGTACCTATTCTTGATAGTGACCCGGTTCAACTGCCGATAATCAATACACAATTGAAGAGTCTTGTCTTTCTTCTTGGCAAACAAGACCGGAGCGCCCCATGGTGAAGTGCTCGGTCTAATAAACCCCTTGTCCAACAATTCTTGTAATTGGACCTTGAGTTCTTGCAACTCAGCTGGTGCCATCCTATGCGGAGTCATAGAGATAGGCGATGTACCTAGATACAACTCAATAGTAAAGTCTACATTCCTATGTGGAGGTAATCCCGGTAGTTCATCCAGAAAAATATTCTCATACTCGCACACAACCCGAGGTAGACCAAACTCCTGCCTCACCTCGTCGTCTAGGGTAAGGCTAGCAAGCCAACCCATCAACTGTCCATGCCATCTAGAGTTGTACACGGCTTGGGGTAAAGCATACTACTTCTCCCCTGAAACTTGAAACAAACACCATCAGGCGTATAAGCCGTGACCCTCTTCCGATCACAATCAATGACGACTCGGTGTGCTGTCAACCAATCCATCCCAAGGATTACATCAAACTCTGACATGTCCATGACCCTAAGGTCTACGGTGAGTAAAATCCCTGAGATCTCTAACTCACAACCCCGACATATCTGATCAATTCTCACCCTAACACCTAGGGGAGAACTCACATGCAACGGCTCTTCTAAGGTCTCAACCTCTAAGCCCAAGTCATCCACACAAGATGCAGCAATAAATGAATGAGATGCACCAGAATCGAACAATACTTTAGCCCACAACCGAGAGAGTAAGAATGTACCCTATATCACCGACGGATCTATTGGCTCAGTCTGTGGCATAATGGCGTAGACACGCCCCTAGTCCCTGAAGTCCCAGCTTGTGAGCCCTGGCCTCGTCCTCGACCCATGCCTTGGCCCATCTGGCCAGCTTGCGGTGTCCCCGCACGAGAAGTAGTAGGGCCTTGTGCTGCACCCTGGAATTGGTACTGGTTGCCCTGACCCATAGTAGGGTAGTGAGGAGCATACTGCGTCTGTGGTTGCCCCACGGAAGTCTGAGACTGTGATGACCCATGACCTTGGGATCCCTGCCTCTGAGGACAATCCCTCTTAATGTGACCCGGTTGGTGGCAATGATAGCAAGTCCTTTGGCCAGCCTGGTAGGAAGGCCTCTGATTTCTCCCACCTTGGGAGGATTGACCTTGGCCTTGGCCTTGATAACTGCAGCCCTGTCCCTGAAACCCTAGTGGAGTAGAAGTCCTCTACTTCTTCCTCGAGCTAGAAGAAGAGGATTGACCCTCCTTCTTCTTGTCTTTTGCACCAGACTCCCGGATGCTCCTTGCGTCATCCACCTCTCTCTCAATGGCCATGGCTGTGGTGACCATCAAATCGAAGTCTTGTAGGAGAAGACCCACAATCTTACCCTGGATGGATAACTTCAGCCCATCCTCAAATTTCCTAACCTTGGCCATATCTGTGGCCACATATTGGTCAGCGAAACGTGCTAACTCAGTGAATTTAGTCACGTATTCCATCACGGACATCGTTCCTTGCCTCAAATCTAGGAACTCCCGGGCCTTCGCATGCCTCGCAGCTGCCTGGAAGTATTTTCCCATGAAGAGTTCCTTGAACTCTACCCATGTCATGGCCTCCAAGTTCTTGGAGTCTTTCACCCAATCCCACCATACTTGGGATTCCCCCTCCAGTTGGAATGTAGCTAGAGTTATCCTGGTGGCATCAGAGGTGATCTCCATTGCCCTCAAGATCTTGTCAACCTGCCAGAACCAATGATCAGCTACCATCGGGTCCGCCCCTCCCATGAAGATCGGCGGTTGATGTGCCTTGAACTTCTGGAGATGACTGGAGCCTCCTTGGCCTCCACTTGTACCCGTCTGTGTGATAGTGGCAACTACAGCACCAAGAGCCTCTATGAAGGCTTGTTGGTCAGCAGTAGGTGGTGGTTGGTTGTTCCGCCCACCGCCTCGACCTCGGCCGCGTCCTCTTCCTCTTGTTGCCATCTACACACATGTCAAATGACAATAGAATATTCACATCAAATAACATTCCAATGTAGGGATCAAACTTGAAACATTGAGATTTTATCTCCTTGTTTTCCTAGTAGAGTCTATAGCATCCACTAGAAAACATTTAAACTTAACTATTCCGTTCATTTTTTTTTTTTTCCGACTCCCAAGGTTATGTTTTCTAACCCTAGTGTCTCTTTCCATATACATTTTACCATGTATATCATTCACATAATCACCTAGCAAGTAATCATGTTTCACATAACACGTTGCACAAAACATGTAACAATTTAAGCACATAAGATGAGATGCACAATGCATGCAATGGTCTAGTCCCAATGCCCAACAAGCCCTAGGTAAATCGGATAACCTAAGCTCTGATACCAAGCTGTGACACCCCAAAATTCGGGGGTCCGTTGATTACTCATCAACCCTCGGAATGCCCTGTGGATACCGAGTAACTCGATATCTCAACGTTATGCCCCATTTACCGGGGTCCATCCTTTATTAAAAATTTGGGCAGAGTCTCCTTTGTAAGGAGAACTCTACTCAAAACACAACCTGTGCATTATATAATAACAAGACCCATCCAGGTCCTATATTCAACAATGACCACACCGGGTCCATTTATAAGTAAACATTGGTCACACTAGGTCCAATTATCCATATTCATACAAACATGCAAGATTATATTAAAACAGTCGATATAGATTCTATCACAATTCCTTTACACATTACATGCCAAAATTTAATTACAAGTCTAATTTTACAAAAGAAATGGATTGAAAGCCACAAGTCGGCTTTTCTTCCTCCTTAAGTGCCCGAGTAAGTGCCGTCCCTCGGCGTATGACCTGTACCTGAAATGTTTTCCGTATAGGGTGAGCCAACGTCCAGTAGAGAAAAACTCCTACTAGGGCTACTCCCCACCTTAAATGTATATGCAATGTGTATAAGCAACATTTAACATTTAACAACCATTCATACAAGAATATGTATTCAATGTTGAAATGTAACCATGTCATGCCATGAAATAAGATGATACTCACTCATGCACTTAAACCCAAGTCCTCACTGACTTCCACAACACAATGCAATGCCAATGTGTAATGACCTGTCTTCGACGAAAATACATCCAATGATCGCTTTGAATAAAAAATCATGCGTTTTATAAATTAGATCATTATTGGATGGTACTCATTAAATGAGTATTTTCTTATAAATCAAAATCTTGTGTCTTGTTGGGCAACGAATTTTGGATTTTATATCGCCGGTTCCGTATACCATACTACACTTTTCCGGAATTTCACCACAGGGGAGTGTATAACCAAGTCGCCGGGTCTTGCACCCGAGGGAGAGTCTAGCCCTACTTGCTATACCCGACACAAGTTTTCTTCCATGCAACCATGCGACTCAAAGGGGATCTTTGATCCACTTTTTCCCGAACCCACATACCAACCACCAAACAAGGTGTTTGGTCAACCATGCATCTCACACACCCACACTCATGACTTATGCCCATGAATGTGATGCCTCTATGCACAATGATACAATGTTCAATATGCTATGAATGACATATGAACAATCTCAACATATCATGATAAGTTATGTTCTAAGCATATAGATACCATATTTGTCACAAATTCAATATATCATAACATGCATATACCAACAATTGCATTTTCAATCATAAATCATGTCATAAGTCTATAATTTCACTTTCATAATCATAGGCAAGTGATATCACAACTTTTAGGCTAATAACACACCTAATCATTAAGGCATAATATAACACATAACGGCCCATGTAATAGCCCACGTAACGGCTCTTATCTAAACTACAAAATAGCCCATACAAACCACCATATAACAGCCTGTATATAGCCCATAAAATAGCCTAAAAACAGTCCAAAAACAGTCACAATTTCAGTCCATAACATGGCCTAAAAATAGTCCATAATTCAGCCCTTTAACAGCCCCTTAAACAGCCCAAATTCAGCCCCTTAACAGTCCCTAATTAGTGCGCAAAACAGCCCCTAATTAGTGCACAAAACAGCCCTTAATTAGTGCACAAAAAAACCCTTAATTAGTGCACAAAACAGCCCCAATTTCAGCACCAAAACAGTCCATTTGGACAGCCCACATATAAACCTATTTCAGCCACCAAAAGCCCACTTAAGGTAAGAATAAAACCAAGGTAGGAGGGAACTCTACCTCAATAGAAGTGTAAGAACTTCTATAACACCAAATCAACCTCAAAGCTTTGATTTTTCCCAAAGTATCCTCTTGGATCTTTGGTGAAATCCACTCTTTTTTGTACGTACGCGTAGCCCTCGTCGAGGAGATGAACTTTGGCTCTTGGTCCGAGTTGATCCGAGTGACAGAACTCCGGATATTGAAGAAAGAATATTTGTTTTCTCTCTTTTCTCTCCTCTTCTCTCCAACGTGTGAACCAGCAGAATACAGAAATATTTCTGCTGAAATATCTAATATTTAACACTATTTATAATTTCCAAGACATGGCCCGAGTCGCGCCACGTGTCCCCCACTTGCTCGGTCCGTTTTCGTCCCGAAACGATCTAATTTTGTACCAGTTTAAGTTCAAAATATTTTATATAAAATTTATTTAAAATATTTTCTAAATTTCAAATTTTTTTTTTAAATTTCGTTTTTGGGGGTCACCGGACACCCGTCGCCTCGAAAAATATGAAAAACTCGACTATCTTGGAATTCGACGAAAATTGACAGGGTAGCTAGATTTCGCAATGCAAATCCAATGGTGAGATCCGTTTCATCACACGAGGTCTAAACAAAAACCAGTTTTTCAACCTGCGCTATAATGGCAAATTACCATTTTGCCCTTTTTTTTCAGAAAAAGTTAAAATTTTTCCCGGATTTCACATCTAGAAAGGCATCAGAATCATGTGCTTACTTCTCCCAGTCCATCTTTATCTTCCAATTTACGTGTTATTGACATGGGAGTTAATTGAGTTATAAAACACAAGTATAATAAACCAGATGATTAACCACATGTTCTTATCCTCAAGCTAAAGGGTGACTATTTTACATTTGAATTTATCTTATATTTTATCCTCCACCGGAACACTAAGGATGTTTAACTGGTATATGTATCGTAGATAGATTCAAATGAATAATTCAAGTATTCTTCATGAATGACTTGTCTTTTTGGTTTGCTTGGATTAGTCAATTGACACATCTATAACTAGCTAACCTAAGAAGTTGCTGGGGTATGACTAATACCAACAGTTTACCTACTCTGATGAAGACAAATGAATAATTCAAGTATTCCTCATGAATGACTTGTCCCTCTTGTTTGCTTATATTAATCGATTGTCATGGATACCACCAGCTAACCTAAGAAGTTGTTGTGTGATGGTTTAGATATATCAGATCTACTAGTTCATTTGCCAGTAACATGGAAGTTAATTGTTGTAAGATAGCATTTTCAGTATTTAACTAATATAAGGCATATGGGATCCTTGAACTGAAGGATAGTTTTTATTGTTGTCTAAATCTATCTGTAACATAACCTTTTAATTAAACTAGTTATCAATCTAAGCTCACATCACAAGCTATCACATGTTGTCCTATCTATGATAAACAACTTTACTATTTTTATTTTATTTCCTAATTACACACACTCTTCGTGGGATCGATACTTGGACTTAAAATTGGGAAAACTACTATTCAACCATTTATACTTGGGTGTATAATATTAATTCGATCACGAAAAAGTGTGAATCACCTTTTATACCCTTTTATACTTTTTTTGTTGTGAAATTGGGAAAAAAATGCAACGAATCAAACAATTAATGATGTTAATGTGTGATTGTAAGTAATGATTTGAATATGGCTTGAGTTAAGCCCCCATCGTAGTGGTTAAAGTCATGGAGATGAGGGGGTGGCTTAACGGGAGCTTGGAAGGTGAAGAAATCAAGAAAAAGCAAGTTGGACGAAAACCTTCTAGAAGTTTTGCATCAATATTCCAGAAGGTTTAGCTCTTTGAAGTTGGTTCTGCCTACAAAACCTTCCGGAAGGTTTTCATCGACCTTTTGGAAGGTTTGAGACACTAAACTGCTATCCCCTCAGTACCATATAACCCCAAAGCAGAAGGGTATGATAACACCCAAAGCAGAAGGGTATGATGTAACCAAAGCAGAAGGGTATGATATAACCAAAGCATAAGGGTATGATGGGGACCCGGATCCACATATCCATAGGGTCCCCATCATACCCTTATGCTTTGGTTATATCATACCCTTCTGCTTTGGTTACATCATACCCTTCTGCTTTGGGTGTTATCATACCCTTCTGCTTTGGGCCCACTTGTCCCCTAACAACTCTTACACACATACATGCCTCCCTACACTTGAAGTTGGACTTTGGAGGCCCAAGCATTTATGTGGAAGAGAGAGAATAAAGAAGCCTAGGGAGTGCAGGCTAGGCTTGTCCTAACCTGTCCAAGCCATCAACTCAGCTCCCAATGATGGGAAGCCTCTCACACAGGCTATAGCACCTTCATGGACAAAAATAATGAGATAAATTGACATTTTTAGAGCATTGTTTAGCATTGTAGAACGAGAAGCTAAAGGAAGAAGACGTAGTTTTAGAGAGAGAAGTTATATTTTTTGCATTTCCTTTACCTATTCCACTCGTAATTTGCTTTAAGACTCTTGTAAGCTTCATTTATTTCAAGTGTATTGCAAGCTTAGTTAAGTATCTTGGAATCTACCATTGTTATATTCAAGTTTTCACTTCAAGCTTTTAAGTTGGGTATTAAATGCACTAATTTTTGTAGTTTCTCTTTTCTTTACATTAAAACAAGTTTTAATCTCCATTCCAATACCATGTCTCCTTACACATTGTATGTCTTTGCATTAAATATGAGTAGCTAAGCTTTAAGTTAGCTAATCCAAGGAAGAATTCCTCTTGGGTATGCTAAATCAACTAATTTTCATTCTTCCTTGTAGTGTAAGGTGGTTTGGTTTGGCTAGGTTGAGTGCGGACATGGTTGTGAGCTCTTGCTAAACCACAGACTTGTCATAGGGTATGCTTGTGTTGTCCAAATTTGATATTGACAATTTACGTGCAAGTATACATGATCAACAAGTAATAAAGTGATAAGTAGAGTATCGTTCCCATAGAGATTTATTACTAATAATGTCCAAGTACTAATTTTATGTCAATTCAATTTTATTTAAACAATTGGAATTGAACTATGAAATGACTAATTTAAAACAAAATCTAAACTTAATAATCAAAGATTGAATTTACTAATAAAAGAACTTAAGATTACAACTTCCCCTAATGCTTCATCTAAATCTTTATATTCTCTTTCCAGTTAATTAATCAAAATAAGTTGTTAACTGAGAACTCAAAATTATTTATCAAACCTCTTTCAATAATTAGACAAAAATATCTCTCCCAATTAAATTACTATATTCCTATGCAAAATAATTTGGAATAAATTCATTAAGTTCAAAGTCTCGTAAAAGTTACAGATGGCATATAGGTATATTGTTATCCTATATACAAACTCAACTATTCAATCCTAAGAAGAATTGACTAGTGCATGTTATCATATTCAAATCTAAGCCTAGAATTCATTTTCCAATTTCATCTAGGAAATCAAATTAATTGATGACCAAACAATCATATATTAAGAACAAAATATGATCAACTTATATATGATCAACAAGAACTAGAAATGAGAGTAGATGAATTTAACTAAACATCAAGTTCTATTGCAATTTTAATAAAAATTTAGTTCATAACGTAATTGAAAAACATCATTCTCAAATTAATCAAAATTTTAGAAAATCAAGAACTAAAAGTAAAAGAAAAGAATGAAAACTTAGTTGCAATCTGCAATCTCTCTCTAGCCTTCATGTCCAATCTTCTTTGTGTTGCTTCCTTTTCATCCTTGCCTTCAATTCCCTATCAATTCTTGGTTTACCCTTTATTAGCAGCTCCTCATATCAATACATTCTTGTCCCAACTCAAACCCTAGCATATATGTAGCATTAGGGTTCAATTCCTACTTAAAAACAAGTCAGAATTCGCGTCCCAAGCTAAAACACGCACTGCAATCCCAGAAATTAGCACAAACTGAGCTGAATACACTTTTAGAGCTGCAGCGTTGCATGTAGAGCTGTAGCGCTGATCTCCATTTATGCCAACAACGACTCTTATTGCTTATTCTTCAAATAATCCAAAACTTTGGCTACCAAATGACCTTGTTTCCATCCAAATGACATTGTTTCCTTCCAAATCATGATCCCTACAAAATAACATTAAAACACACAAAACAAATAAAAAGGAACATAAAATACTTGGAAACTTGCAATTTTATTAAGCCACGAATACTCAATTCGTAGGTATAAAACCCACTCATCAGCTTGAGCCTACACCACAGTAGTCTCTCACTTCCAATGAATCAATCGAACACCTAGGCACCATTGGAAGAATGTTGTGAGTTGATTTGACATTGCCATTGGAATGACCTCTTTGGATTAGCCAACCCATTTTCCATTACATTTTCTATCACAAACTTCACTCACCAAAACACGAACTCAAAAGATTTTACACTTTTTCATTTTTACAAATCACCTTCAACACCATTCAACCTTCCTTCCATGAGGAGACAAGCTTGGAATACCCATTCCAAGTAAAACATGAAACTCAAAAGTCTCTCGTCGCTTGGAGAGCACTTTTGTACACACACACAATTTGTCCATCCACACATGTTTTCCCCATTTCTTGCATGATATCCAAGGAAGAGTGACACTCACCTAACCGTATAGACCATATACACATTACGAAAATCATGGTAAAAAATTAGGGTTGATGGAATAAATCAAGCACTACTCAATTAGTTTCCCTATGCTATTAGGCACCTTTGGCCTAGGCTTTGTCCCAAAAGTCCACTTTCAATTTAGAACGGACTGACTACTAGGAGGGGGATTCATAGACTGAACTTGCCAGGTTTCACTATGGACTCGCTACACAAGTCGCATCATTGCATTCGTTCTGTAAGGTCACCAAGGTAGAAGTGATGAAGGCTAACAAGTGTAATTCAGAACTCCTTTCCATCGCTTCGTAGCCAAAGCAGCCACATGGAGTTCACTGGAAGGGAGAATATCGGGAATGATT
Source organism: Ilex paraguariensis (assembly GCA_963454935.2). Taxonomy (NCBI): domain Eukaryota; kingdom Viridiplantae; phylum Streptophyta; class Magnoliopsida; order Aquifoliales; family Aquifoliaceae; genus Ilex; species Ilex paraguariensis. The sequence goes on from CAUOFW020002325.1 coordinate 113,366, forward strand.
TCTTGCAATGCAACAGAACTTGTCTAACAAGTTCTCGTCGATTCTACATGGATTTTCTCATTAAGTCTTGAGTGGTTAAGTGAATTTATGAACGAGATATAGACAAAACTTGGTGGAGCCTTTGGACACTCTCTAATCAACGAATTTAAGAAATGCTTTCATGCAAGCTTTCCAATATGCAAAGTTCAACCCATCGAAGAGTGGTAGACGTGCAGTAGAACCACCTATCTTTTAGACCCCATTGAAAACTAACTAATAGTAACAATATATCTCAATAATGCAAAATATGTACGTAGGCAAAAGCAATAAATGCCTACACATGTCTATGGACTCAAGGAAACTACGCTCTGATACCAATTTTTTTTGGGGATGGGGAATTGCTTGCATCATTTTCCCTAACTTCCCGCATGAACCCAGTTGTTTGTACATATGGATTATAGTGATTAGTGAGTGTCACTCTCCCTCATGTTTAATGCAAGAAGTGGGAAAATTATGTGTGGATGAACAAAAATGAGTGTATGTGCAAAAGTGCTTCCCAAGCGTAGAGAGACTCGCAATATCGTGTTTTAGTTGGAATGAGTATTTCAATATCGTCTCCTCCGAAAAGGTGAGGTCTGGTGTTCTTCAAAGTGATTTGCGAAAAAGAGAAAATTCAAAATCTTGTGATTTGAAGTTTGGTGAGTTGTGAGCTATGAAATATGCAAGAAAGCATGGTTTGCTAAACCGTAGATGTCATTCTAATGCAAATGTCAAATTAACTCATTGCATTCAACCAATGGTGTCACAGTATTTGATTGATTCATAGTAAGCACGGGACTAATGCAGTTGTGTTGGACAAGAGCATACCCCATGACACGTCTAAGATGTATCAAAAGCCCACAACCACGTCTTCACTGAAACTAGTCAAACCAAACACTTTACACTACGAGGAAGAATGAAAGAGAGTGGATTTCACATACCCAAGAGGAACTCCCTCTTGGATTAGCCAACTAAAAGTTTAGCTATCCATGGTAAAAGGAAGAACAAACATGAAGTAGAGAAACATGGTAGTCAAATAAAATCTGAACTTGTATTAATGTAAGAAGGAGTTTAAACTATAAGAGAAAATACATTCATACCCAAAATGTAAAGCTTGAAGAGACAAAACCAACTACAAGAAACTTATCTAAACTTGATCACAACTTTGATTAAAAGAGACTAGAGTGCAAGAGGGAAAAATTACTAGTAAAATAGAGTACACTACAATGAAAATGGTGAAGGAAAATGTAAAATCCAACTTTCTCTCTCTAAAAATTCATCTTCTACCTTGGATCTTCTCTCTCTAAAAGTATTAATGATTTGAAATTATGTATAGGAAGTCTCAATTTTCCTCCATCCCTCTCTCCCTTAGCATGAGTGATTGATTGGAGTGATTGGAGAGAGATTGTCCACAAAAGCTTCCAAAATCAATCAAAGAATGGTTCTCTCATGCTTTTTCAGCCACTCTCTCTCTACAATGGCCACCCAACCCCTTATGCTTAAAATCTGAATGTAGGATTAGGAGATCATCATGGAGTGTTAGAAAATGTCAAAACCTGGATTACATGACAAAAGGTGGGCCCCCGTAGTTGGTGGAGTCGTTTGGAGAAGGATCTGGGCTTTCAGGGGATCATCTATCAGTAGCTCGTAGGTGACCTATCAATAGTTCATTTCCAGTAGGGTATGCTACCAATAGGTATTGCAATGGGCACTAGTAGCTACTTTCTAGTAGGCATTTCTACAGGTAGCTCTCAAGTCTTCTACTAGTTGGTCTTGCATAGATTATAGTAGTAGGTAGAATCCACGGCTTCTACCAATAAGTCTTCCGTTGTCTTGGAATTCTTGGTTTCTTTAGCTCCGGAGCCATTTTTCATGTGGTCCTTTCTTCCCTATTCACCTCGATCACTTGATGGACTGCGTTATTCCTTCCCTTTCCAGCCTATCACTTGTAATCAAGCCAATCTCTATTAATTTTCAATTTGAATCCATTTCCCAAAAAATCATTACAAAACAAGTTAAATTAGACTTTTTACAAAACAAGATGCTTAATATGCAATGTGTAAAACCAAGGAAAATTTGAACTTTTTATGAAAAATGGAAAAACGGTAATTTGCCACTATAGTGCGAGTCGAAAACTGGTATTTCTCTAGATCCTGGATGATGAAACGGACCTCATTGTTCGATTTGTCTCACAAAATCTAGTTACCATAAAATTTATGTTGAATTATGAGATAGTCCAATTTTTTGCATAATTTAAATAAAGTTCATATAAAAATATCTTGAATTTAAAATGGGACAAAATTTAATCCTTTCGAGACGAAAACGGACCTAGGAATAGGGAGTGTGTGGAGCAACGTGGACCAAGCGTTAAAAGGTATAAGTAGGAACAAAAATCTGATTTTTTAGAAAACTCTCTACTGGATTCCAGTGAGTTGAACATTTAAAGAGGAAGAGAGGGAAAGGAAGAAAAAAATCAAATTTCAAGACTTCACTCTATAATATACAGAGTTTCGTCGGCCGAAATTCTTCTATTAAAGTCGATCTCCGCAATATATGCACCATACCAAAAAGGAAGGATTTCACTTAGGTTTAAAAAATGATATTTTGGTCTTGGGTTGGAGCTTGTTTGTTCTTAGAGCCTTCTACGATTGTATTACGCTTGAAGAGGTAGGTTTTTATCCTAAATAGGTTTATTTCCAACCTTGGATGAATTTATAAGATGCGTGGGCTGTTATTTGTATTTTAACACTGGCATATTGTAGTTGATTTAATGAAAATGGGTAGATTCAATTCTAGTATATATTGGTAATTAGAAATTGCTAGTTTGTGATTTCTTGGAAATTTTGATAATTGGGTATGTGAAAATTACTTAATCTGATTTTTTTTTTAGTTATGCGATGAATTTGAGCATTTTATGTGATTACATGATTTTGTGCCTTGAAGGTGTTTGATAAAATGTCTATGTGAAATAAAGTGTGTTAATTGCATGAGATTATGTGATAACATGTTTGGGAAAAATTGTTGTTAAATGCAAATGTTGATACATGCTCATGATATATTGATATGATGACGATTTATGAAAATTATATGTTTTGGATATAATTGGTCATGTTATCTATTGAAATGGGGTTAGATTGTTCATATGAAATTCATAGCATTTTGGACATAATATTGAATTTGCAATCGTACATTACATTGCATATGCACGGAGACATCATATTCTTGGGTGTTGACATGAGTATGGGTTTGGGTGCATGGCTTGATCAAACACCATTCTTGGTGAATGATTCATAGGCTCGGGATAGTTGGGCTGAGGTTTGATTGAGTCACATGGTTTGCATTGAAAATAGGGTCGGGAATAGCAAGAAAGGCTAAAAAATTCCTCGAGGCCAAGACCCGATGATTGGGATATGCACTCCCTTGGTTCAGCCCATAAAGTGTGTGGGTGTATGCGGAACCCTTGGTGGAAGTCCATGAATTCTGTGTGGGTTTGGTGACCATTGGTGTAAGTCCATGAATACCCACCTCAAGAAAGACCCAAGATTTATAATAGTTATTTGATTTGCAACATAAATGACGGATTCATACACATTGGCACGACACGTGTTATGGGAGTCAGTGAATGGCTCGAGTTGAAAAATGAGTGAGTCTCATATCATTTCATGGCATAGCATGGTGATTTTCAATATTGAATTGCATATTCTTGATTGGAATGGTTGTTGTTTGTTGAATGTTGCATGTGGACATTTCATATGCTCTTAGGTTAGGGAGTGGCCCCTTTAGGAGACATCCTATTCAGCGTAGCTCACCCTTTATGGGAAAACATCTCAGGTGAAGGTTATACATAGGTGGATGGCTCGTATTTTGGGCCTCACGGATGAAGAAAAGCTAACTTGTGACTTTTAATTGACATTTTGTAAAACTATTGTGAAAAACTATGCTTTTGCAAAACATTCACCAAGTTAGTTTTTGGACATGTAATGTATGTAAAAGAATTGTAATCGAACTCATATGGACTATTTTTAATGTAACATTGCATGTTATTATATGAGTATAGATAAATGGATCTGGTGTGGTCAATGTTGTATGATTGCACAAGTTGTGCTTTGAGTAGAGCTCCATATTTAAAGGAGACTCTGCCCAAAAATCTTGTTAAATTATGAATCCCGGTATATGAGGCATTAAGGCATGATATCGAGTTACACGGTATCCACGGGCATTCCGTAGGTTGATGGGTGATCCCTTGTCTTGGAATTCTTGGTTCCTTGAGCTCCCGAACAAATTTTTATGTGGTCTTTTCTTCCCTATTGACCTCAATCACCTGATGGGGGTGCTTTATGCCTTCCCTTTCCAACCCATCACTTGCAATTAAGCCAATCTCTATTAATTATCAATTTGAATCCATTTCCCAAAAAAATTATTACAAAACATGTTAAATTGGATGTAATGAATATGCTTAATATGCAATGTTCCACACTCATTACACCCCTCCCCCCCAACTTGAGCATTGCTAGTCAATCGCAAACCTTATTTCATAATTATACTACACCAACAACAATTCCATTCATGTTAAACAATTCATGGATCAACAAAATACTTAAATTATATAGAAATTATGGAAATGAACTTGGGGTGTAAGGAAACAAAAAGTAAGGTTCTTTCATTTGTAAATGTGAGAGATTCAGTACAAAGAACTCAAGTCAAAATGGCATATGTTCCTAAGTACTCTTCTATTAGGCCGAATACTCCGAGACCACTATCCCCCATATACAACCAATCAAGAACTGCCAAAAAGGAAAAAGAAGACTAAAACTCTCTATTATCCTCCTCCTCCTCAGTGCCATCATCAATTTCCTCATCCTCCTCCTCATGAGTCTCATCATCAGTCTCAGCCATCTCCACAAAAATAGTCAAGCCGGCGAGCCTAGATGCTCGAAAATCATCACTAGTCTCAGGAGCTCGTGATGGGAACCTTGGTACTATGGCCGGTGGTGGTGGCATCTTGGGAAGAGGTTCTTGAGGGAATGTCATCTCAAAAATCTTGGTCACCATCAGCTTGAGAAGCAGCATAGTCCCACCAAAATCATCCAACCTTCCCTCGATCGCATCAAACCACTGAGAGATCGTCAGAGGTGGGCCAACAGCGGATGGCCCGGTTATGGATGGTCTAGCTATAGGTGGCTCGACCCTAGATGGCCTAGCTCTCTCTTCTCTCGATGAGGATGACTAGTCAAATTATAATATTTATCAGTAAAGTATAAGGTCGAACCCACAGGGAGGTAACTGTCATGATTCGAAATATAAATGGTAAAATTGTCATGAATTTAATGTGCAATGAAATAGCTTGTGGTGTGAGCTTAGAACTACCAATTAAATACTTAACTAAAAATTTGAAAGACAATGGTAAAAGGGTACTCTTCAGTTCGGTGATCCAACAAGCATTATATTGTTTGTTTATGAAAATGCCACCTTACAATAATTAACTCCCATTTTATTGAAAAGTGAATTGATAGGTTTGAAGTATATTGGACCATAACACAACAACTGATTAGGTTAGCTAGAACGTCTTTGTTCCATGCATCAATCAAATAATCTTAGTAAACCTGAAGGTAAACCATTCAAAGGTTTACTCTAGTTATTTAGTTGGTAGGTTGATGATTCAGTAATGATGGAGTTCCATATTATGCATTGAATCAAAAGCATTGACTATGGTAATATTTAACTCCTCTATAACCAAGCTCCTGACTATGACATATAACCCAACTATGTACATCATTGTATCATGGATGAAGTATGTAATAATTATAGATAGTATGGTATATAACATTAAATTATGCACGATATTCATAACCATGAGCATATTATAAATATAACCCTCCATTAATTAAGGGAGTTATAAGCATTAACGCACAAGTAAAACATCGACATTTTGACAACGTAAATAATACTACACATGTATTCTTCCTTCACTAAAGGGTATAAACAGAATACTCACGCCTAATTGCTATAGACGACCAAAAGGAATGATATAATCTCATTACAATTGAAGATAAGATACAAAAAGTCCTACCCCGTGGAAAAGTTGAAACATTATCACTCTTATTACCAGCTAGGGCACAAAAGTGGAAGAGGTTTAACCCTCTAGGTAGAAATGTAGAACTAGAGAAAATTCTGGCTTGGATTATGGCAGGGCTTTCCTTTTCCTTTCTTTTTGTCTTTCCTGCTCTCTTGCATTGAACAAAACTTCTCTCGATCCCCCATGAAAATGGCAAAAGTAGGCTATTTATAGGCACCGGTAGAGGGCCTTAAGCCAGTAGACACCCTGGTTAACTAATCTATAACCCCCCAAAATCCCCCTTGGATGGCATTACAATCTGAAAACCATTAACAACACGAAAGCAACTAATAACATCCATAATTAAAAATAATTTCATTCATCATCCACAATATCTACAGCGTTGTCCAAAAGAATATGCCGAAATATGGCATCTACATCCCAAAAGAATCAAGTTTAAACTTTGCAGCGGAACAACAAAAGATTAGTCTTTACATAATCTCAAAAGAATTTCCTAGTCTAGTACCTAGGAGAGTAGCACCCTAGACATCCACCTCGGGATCTATGAGCCCATCTAGTGGAGCTTCCCAATGTATCAGCTCCTCAACTTCGAGCTCCTCGTCTAGACCACAATCTGAAAAATATATAGTTTGTAGGGGTGAGCACTAAGCTCTATAGTAACATTCCTCCCAAACTCGAACAAGGTTTAGAAAATGTATAAAGTAAGTCGGCCTCATTTTGCAAATATCATATATCAATTTCTGAAATAAAATCAGGACATTTCAACAGATCTTAAGTTTACACAATAGCAATAATTAAAATGAACACTAAAATGAATTTCCCAACAATAAACTATTTCCAACCATAAACCATTTCCCACAGGTTCTTGTAGAGTCCCATACCTCCACAAGCTCTTGTAGGAAACTAATTGCACACAATAACAACAATCATTCAATAGTGTCATCCCATATTCTCATGTAAGTTGGTTGCTGCCCATGAATATACACAACGACCCTACCTCGTTCACCCAATCATAACCACACAAACCACTTTAGGAAGGGCGTATACCATCTCCCATAGAATTGATAAATCCTTTACAGGAAAGGTATACCATCTCTCAGTCTCGAACTTAGGTGAACAATAGTGGTTGCTCTCACAAACAAAAAATCACTACAAGTGTTAGGCAACCATCTCACCCTCACTAGGATAGACTAACCTCTAACACTCTATGGTAATGCTAGAATGCAATTCAAGTTCATCACCACAACCATACAAGGGATGAAATTCCAACCAAATTCTCAAATCATAAGTAAATCATAAATCCCCAATTTCATCGGCATTTTTCCAATAGAAAAATTTAAGAAATTAAGCAAGAGATCATCACAAATACCATTTTATTACTCAACACAAAGCACTAGGGTTTCGAAATCAAGAACAAAGGAAGAATCAAGAGAAAAAATCCATTTATCTTGAAAACTAGGGTTTTATGCCAAGAAAAGAGATTTAATGGTTATCCAACCATTGCTTTGCTTAAAACATGGTGGTCTTTGCAAGGATACCAAGAAATAAATATGTCATAGCATATATATAAGATTTAAAGTCAAAAGAATACATATAGATAAGCCCTAGCCTTAATGTAAGAGAATAGGAAGAAACCCCTACCTTGGTGTTCTTAAAAAACTAGGGTTTTGATCTTCTTGAAGTGGAAATCCTCTTTGATCTTGTGTTTTTCTCTTCCTTTCTTCCTCTCTAAGGTTTCCTGGGGTTAGAAGTGTTGAAATGGGGCAAAATGGGACGTCCATAGGTATTTATAGTGGAAGGAAAATCGGTTGTTTCGTGACTTAAAATTTTAAATTTTTAGAAAATCTTTCAGAAGGTTTTTCATCAATCTTCCAGAAGGTTTGTCTATTGGACAAATATTTACATTAAACTTCTGGAAGGTTTTTCATCGACCTTCTAGAAGGTTTGCCTACTGGACAAACTTTTTCATTATCCTTCCAGAAGAACATTACTTTAACCATTTGAAAGGTTTTCATCGACCTTCCGGAAGGTTTTGCCCACTGGATTAGCATTTACCTTAACCTTCCGGAAGGTTTTCCATCGACCTTCCAAAAGGTTTTGCTTGTTTTTATACAAATCCTTCCTTCTTCATTTCCAACCCATTCCAATCCGTTCCACAACCTTCCAAAATCATCCCAAACTTATACCACACACATTTGTACATCAAATCTAGTTAGTACAAGTTCTATTACAACGATTTCATATATTTACAAGCTAAAACTAAGTTTTAACTTCTATTTACTCGAATTTTTCCATATTAACATTTCAAAAGAAATAATAACTTGCTATATAAACCTATATACATATATAAAGATAAAAGTGTGGGGTTTACATAATCTGGGAATTTGTTCCTTAATTGGACCAATAGGAGATGAGAGAAAGTTGAGATAGTTTAAGGACCATCTGGATGCCACCACCACTATTCGGACGGTGGCATTCCTCTGGTTTTTGCATGTTGGGTAGCCCCTTTGTTTGGTGTATTAGTTTGACAATTGCACTTGCATCCCCTTCCTTAGTTAGCTTGTACACTTTAATCCTCTTGAATTTCCATAATTCCACTCGAAACCCTACAAAATGTCAAATTTATGCATTAACCATAAAACTCTTTAACTTAATTCTTTTAACCTAATTGAAGCACACAATGAACTTTATAACCTAATTCATCCATGCATTACTTTGGGTTAATCACACCCCCCCAAAGCAAGAATTACTAGTCCCCAATAATAAAAATAAACAACAAAACAAAATTATTTTCGCAGATTCCACGATTGCATTTAGCAGATGCAACAAGCCGTTAAACCCCTAGGTGATCCGTAGTGGATGAGTTTTGTCCCGTGAATGTTTCTAGTAAAGATACCTACAAACTTCAATGGTTAGGATTCCATAATTCATATTTTTCACAGATAAAATTAAATCACCATTCCTCCTTATTGCCAGGATACTTCCCTTCCCCGACATTGTAAGTGTAACACACATTAGTTTCAACATTATTCCATATATTTTCAGAAAAACTTGTGTGTGTATGTACATGAATTCCTTTATTTCAAAAATAACTTAAGAAATATCACCACCCTTCACTTTGTTGTACAAGAATTAGCCTTGAGGTTAATCCTTTTCTGGAAATCACTCAGTAAAGAATACACTCAAGTTTTAGTGACTATCACTATTACATGTGATAAAAATATTACTATCAAAACAAAGTAATTGCACATGTAATGTACTAAAAGAAAGGCTATTTGAACAAAACTGGAATTTGGCATAATCTCACGAAAGAATATTAGCACTGCATTAAACAACATTATAAAAACTCTTCCCTTTTCTGCAATAATGCATATGCATGATTTATGGAATCAAAAAGGACTTTAAGCAAAGAAGTCAAAGGTATTCAGAAAGCTATCTTTCTTGAGTGTAGCACACCTCTTCCCATTTTTTCCAAACTTTTACACATGGTATTTCCCATGTCTCCATTCTTAATCCCATTTTTGCTTTGTCTTGGCTAAATTCTTTCTCTGCTTCTTTGCTTTTTTCTTTTTCTGTTTCCTTTTTGTCTATTTTCACAGATTCTTTTATGCCTTAAACTATAGTCACCATTTCCTTCTTTTCACCCTTTCCGTATAATACTTTCTTTAGGAGAGGGTGCAATAAAATTAGATAAAAAGGGTTAGGCAAATATATATTTTTTGTGGTTTGGTTAACTGATGGGTTTTAAGAAAAGTATGTATACTTTTAGGCTCAATCATGGCTTACTAGGGATCTAGTTTTCCATAAATCACAAATTCCTCAAAATTAAATCACAAATCGCCTAAGTTTATTTTCCAAAAATCATACACATGCATAATTTCCAATTAAAATTTTAAGGAAAATGTTAACCATGTTATTCAATGAGTGCTAACCCAAACAATGTTAATGAGATTATTTAAAGAAGTATTACTGCTGAACCAAAAATTCTTTCTTGAGTAAATGTGAAATATCTCTCCAAGGAGGGTTGGCTCAAAATCTGCATAAGATTTACATCTCCATTATATATGTATGCTTAATAAATGGTTGTAGTATTTCAGAAGGTTTTCAAAATAAGGAATTTTTATGTGCTCAAGATGCTGAGTTTCTATGAAAATATTAAGATAGTGCACAATCAATGCATGAAAATCTCACGCAATCTGGTTAGGTTTATCTCTATAAAGCATGAGAATAATAACCTAATTTCTATCATGAATCACATGAATTAGGTATCCGAACATAGCAAAAATCAGCAAAATGATAAACCAACCATATTTCTAACAAAAATAACTTAAAACTATTTTTCAAAACATAAAAATCAAAGAAAAGGCATAAGTAAAAAAGTTCGGTAAAAGTAACAAAAGCATAGAAATTCCAGTCACTTAAGCTGATGGACCTCCACCATACTGTCCTCGAAGTAGCCTCAGAATTTGATTATGATTCTCTTCATAGCTAGCGATCCACTGTTCTAACTTAGTGATGGTAGTCTCCAACCCTAATAGAATCTGGCGGTCAGTCCTATCATCAATTGGAATATAAGGCAGCTCTTCTTGTTACTGAGGCTTTTCTAGTGGCTGAAAGTTTGTACCTCTTAGGAATGAATCTATTTGTGGTGTTGGTGGTACTTCATATTGCTCCTCTGGTTGCTCTCCATGGCTCTTTCTCAACGAGATTTTGTCCAATGGTGCCAAATGCTCCACCGTTGGCCATGTGGGATCTGCAATGACTCATTTCTCCTTGTATAATTCAAATAGTAACACAACAAATGGGTGTGAGGGCTTCTTAACCTCAACAGTCATCATCATTTAGTCCATTATCAATGTTGGCAAATCAATTGTGTGTTCCATTCTGAAGGCGTATAGAAAATAGGCTCTCTTAGTACAAATTTGGTTTTTTTGGGGCATACGCAACAAATTGTGTACAGTTATTAATGACAGTCATATCAGGAAATTCGGTATGGGATACTATCGGTGCAGATATCTTTGGATCAGATTTAGAAAATTAGCATTGATAGCCAGTGTAAATTGAAACATAACTCCCTTAGCATAGACATGAAATTGTCTTGACCCAGTTTCTTTTGCATTACTATAAAATTCCCAGACCAAACATTCATATGCAGGACCTACCAATTTCACAAAATTAAGTCAATCTTGCGCAACCAAATTTTTCCTAGCCCCTTTTTGTTCAAAATCTTCATAATTAAAAGGTCTCTCAGCAATAATAGTCATGCAATAAAAAAAACTATCATACTAGACTTGCTAATCAATAATTTCAAACATCTTAGCTTCGAAAACATTTTGTCCCTAGGGTTGTTCTTGTTGTTTTTGCGAAGGTGCTTCAAGCATCGAAGAGGCTCATCTCCTTGCTTAGCTGGACGAACCTCTTATTCTTGGTCTTGGATCCATGGATTCTTGAGTTTCTTGATGAATAAATTGTTTCAAGGATTTTTTGATTGGTAGAAACCTATTAAAGTTTATGGGTAAGTGTATAATCAGAGTAGAATTCATGAAAAGTTGAGGCGTGAATCAAATATGAAGAGAGAATGTGAAGAATCTGCTATTTTTATTTTCGAATTTCTGTTGTGAGGGAGATGTTGGACTGATCAGTTTTGCAACTATGGGCTTTCATACTGGCCAATACCGTTCGAATGCTATCATCACTGTATGGACGGTGCTAGTCCTTTGGAATCCCTTTGGCTTTGCAGGCTGCTGTTCCTTGATATTCTTCTAGTTTTCAGCTTTAGTTTTCCAACCTGTAGTTACAGAAAAGTAGTTTGAATTCAAATATTTACACAATTGATCATCTAATAAACTTAAACTTTCATTCACATCCAAAAAATTATACACTTTGATCATAATTAGTTTTATTCAAAATCTTCTAAATCAAGGACATCATTGAACCGATTAATCTCCCGTCGCACATATCTTGAAAGCACGGGACTGGAATAAGATGGCGTCTTAGGGTATTCCGTACTCTACCCATACTTAATCCTGTCAAGACGATCTAATGCTCAACTTGAAAATTTTGAAAGTTTTTGAAAAGAAAACTCACTATTCGGCTCTTTAACATCTGGAGGTCACAAAGATGAATATGAACAGTTCCCTCCCCCAACCTAAATTTAACATTGGCCCCAATGTATAACATTATGAAGTAAAATTATGGACAATTGGTAAGAAGATCAAAGGCGAGAACAAATCCATAGTGCCAAACCCTAATCTATACAATAAACAACAAAAAGTTAGTGCTACTATTTACAATCAAACACATATAAATATTTTTCAAGGAAAATATACTAGTTCAATTAACTAAATGGAATTCACATTTTGAAAAAATCCATCATGATATGGCTTAAGCCTTTGACCATTCACTTTGAAAACATTTCCTGTTAATGGGTTATCAACTTAAATTGCCCTATGTTCAAAAACTTGTTTAATAATGTAGGGACTTGTCTACCTCGATCTTAACTTTTCAGAAAATAGGCGAAGCCTTGAATTATATAACAAGACTTTTTGAGAGGGTTCAAAAGAGTTATGCACAATATTCTTATCATGAAAATTTTCATTCTTGACTTGGCAATTTTTGTATTTTCATATGTTTCATTTCTCAGTTCTTCCAATTCATTAGTCTGAAGTTTGCGGGATGCACTTGCTTTGTCAATATCAAAGTTCATCAGTTTGATTGCCCAATATACTCAATGTTCCAATTCCATTGGCAAGTGACATGTTTTACCATAAACTAGCCGATAAGTAGACATTCCCAAAATAGTTTTGTATGTAGTTCGGTAAGCCCAAAACACATCAGTCAATCTCAAAGACCAATCCTTGAATTCTGGATTTAATATATTTTCTAAAATATATTTTATATCCCTATTGGCCAATGCATCTTGTTCATTTTTCTGGGGATGATAAGGGCATATATCTTGTGAGAATTAAAATATTTTTTTGTTAGGATTTCAAAGACTATTACAAAAATATGTTCCCCCATCGCTGCTAATGGCTCAAGGAATTCTGAATCTAGACAAAATATTTTCTTTAAAAAACTTGATCACCATGCGGTGATCATTATTCCGACAAGGAATTGCCTCTACCTATTTGGAAACATAATCAACGGCTATCAAAATGTACAGATGTCCAAAGGATGGGGAAAACAGTCCCACATAGTAGATACCCCAACAATCAAAAATTTAAGTGACCAAAATAGGGTTCAAATGCATCATATTTCTTTTTGAAATACTTTTCATTATTTGACATCTGTCACATTTTAGACGAAAGACATGCACATCTTTAAAAAGGGTGGGCCAATAAAATTCATACCAAAATTTTAGCAGCGGTTTTCTTTCAAGAAAAATGCCATCCACAAGCTTCAGAATGGCAAAATGAGATGATCTGAACGATTTCATGATTGGGTACACAATGCCTTTTTTTCAATCTTTACATTACTTAAACACAGGGATTTTTCCAAAATAAATTTTGTACCTCTTTTAAAAATTTCTTTTTGTCTGTACAAGTATAATGAAAATGAATAGTACATGTGGGTAAATAATTGACTATATCTGCATACCATGGTACTTCTATTAATGCAAATATTTGCTCATCTAAAAAGGTTTCTTTGATTGGTATTGACTCTTCCTTTATATCATAATTCAGCTTTGATAAATGATTAACTACCACATTTTCAACTCCTTTCTTCTCTCTAATGATAAGATCAAATTCCTGAAGCAATAGTATCCATCTTAGGACATGTGGTTTAGCATCTTTCTTAGTGAACAAGTATTTCAATGCTGCATGATCAGCAAACATAACAATTGAGAATCCAACCAAATAAGAGTGAAATTTATCTGAAGCAAATACTACAATAAGCAATTCTTTTTATGTAGTAGAGTAATTTATTTGTGCATCATTTAAAGTGTTGCTTGCATAGTAAATCACATAAGGGTTTTTATCTTTTCTTTGACCCAAAACAGCTCCTACTGCATACTGAATAGCATCACACATTAGTTCAAAAGGTAAAGACCAGTTAGGTGGTTGTATAATCGATGCAGAAATAAGAATGATTTTTAGTCTATAAAAAGCTAGTTAACATGCATCATTCCAATCAAATGGTACATCTTGACATAGAAGATTACACAGAAGTCTTGAAATTAAGTTGAAATCTTTAATGAATCTTCTATAGAATCCTGCATGACCTAGAAAGGATCGAGCATCTTTTACAGTCTTGGGTAGAGGGATATTGACTATTAAATCAATTTTGGACTTATCAACTTCAATTCCCTCCACATAAACTACATGTCCTAAAACAATACCCTGTATGACCATGAATGACACTTTTCCCAATTCAAAACAAGATTTGTTTCCTCACAACGAGTAAGGACTTTTTCAAGATTCTTCAAACATAATTCAAATGAATCACCATATACTAAAAAATCATCTATGAAGACTTCTAAAAACCACTCCACCATATCACTGAAAATGCTTAATTTACAATGCTGAAAGTGGCTGGAGCATTAAACAATCTGAAAGACATTCTTTTATAAGCAAAAGTGCCAAAGGGGCATGAAAAGTGGTTTTCTCTTGATCATCAATTGCTATTTCAATCTAGTTATAGCGGAATATCCATCCAAGAAAAAATGATATGCATGACCGGCTATTCTTTCTATGACTTGAGCTAGGAAAGGTAGGGAAAAATGATATTTTCTGGTGAGGAAATTTAGCTTTCGATAGTCAATACACATACATCAACCTATGACTGTACGCATAGGGACTAATTCATTTTATTGATTTTTCATGACCGTGACACCAGACTTTTTAGGCATTACTTGTGTTGGGCTAACCCATTTAATATCAGATATATGATATATGATATCAACATCTAATAGCTTAAGTACTTCAGCCTAGACTATTTCTTTCAAATGTGGATTCAACATTCTTTGCGATTGTCAGTTTAGAGTCTTTTTCTAAGTATATGCAATGAGTACAAAGAAGAGGACTTATACCTTTTATATCTGTTATCGTCTAACAGATAGCACTTTGATATTTTTTATGAACTCTATCAATTTATTTTCTTGGACTTCAGACAACTTTAAAGATATTATCACTGGGTGAGTTTCATCCTCCCCTAAGAAGACATATTTCAAGTCATTCGGGAGAGGTTTCAACTCTAGTTTAATAACTCCAACACTAGGTTTACAAACTTAGTTCTAGAAGGCAATAACTCTTCAAATTTAAGTTTCCATGTTTCAATGTTTGACATATCCGTAGACTCATCATTATATAGAGACTCTAATACATATGACTCTTTCTTTGTACAAGCATATTCAAATAGGTTTTGAGTTACAACCTCAACACAATTTAATTCATGCAATTCTTCTTCATCTCTGGGTTGTTTTGCAATGTCAAACACATTCAATTTCAAAGTCCTATCCCCCTACAATTAATCAATGCATTTGATGTAGCTATAAATGGTCAACTTAAAATAAACGGGATTTGTGCAGAGACATGCAAAACTAGCTGTGTATCTAAAACAATGATATCCACTAAGAAATAGAAATTATCAACTTGAACAAGTACATCCTCCACAACTCCATGTGGAGTTTTTACAAAATTTTCTGCTAATTGCAATGTGATATTTGTTGGTTTTAATTCACCCAACCCTAAATGCTCATAGATAGAATATCAAAGTAAATTAATATTGGCTCCCAGATCAAGTAGGGCTTGCTCAATCCGGAAGTTTTCGATTATGTATGAAACTATAGGACTTCCAGGATCTTTGAACTTGAGAGGGGCCTTGTGTTAAATGATGACACTAGTTTGTTCAGTTAAAAATACTCTTTTCTATACAATGATCATTCTTTTCAATGTGCAAAGGTCTTTTAGAAACTTGGCATAGGATGGGACTTGCTTAATTGCATCTAACAGGTGGATGCTAATCTTTACTTGCTTAAACAACTCAAAGATTTCAGCATGATTGTTCAATTATTGAGGCTTCTAGACTATTTGAGGAAAAGGTAATGGAACAGGACTTGAATGTTTTTTTTTCATTTGGCAATTCTAGTTCTTTTTCAATTACATGTTGAGGCTCAGTTAGTTCATTTACAGGGATCAACTTTGCAATTGGTTTAAGAGTTTTGGCTTTAATAGTCTTCTTAATTACCTTACCACTTCTCAGTATGGTAATTATTTGCACTTGACTAAAAAAAGATTCGAAAGCCACAATATTAGCATATTTTACCAAGTTCTAGTGTGATTGAAATTTCCCCTTCTCTGTTATGCTCAAAGAATAGGTCAATTTGGCTAAATGACTCTTTATATCCTCAATATTATGTGAAGTTTGAGCTTTGAAATCATTAAATGCATGGGAGTTTTGAGTATTAAAACTCATTTGATTCTAAATGAACTGGTTCATGGTATCCTCTAAACTCCTCTTATGTGGGGGTTAATAAGGCTTATAAAGTTGTTGAGTCTGTGGTTGTGCTGAAGGTGGGCCTGGTGGCTAACTCACGAGTTGTGTATCTTTTCAACTAAAATTTGGGTGATTCAGCAACCCTGGGTTATAGGTGTCGGAATAAGGGTTGGATTAAGGCTTGTTAAATTTGAAATGACATTGGTTTGTTCCATCAAGGCCTCTATAAATGTTGGAATAGTGGAACATTCCCTCGTGGGATGTCCTGAAAATGCATAGATTGCACATGACTGCTCAGTGCAAGACACAATAGAAACTTACTTAATTTTTTTCATTTCAAGGGCTTCACACTTTCTAGACAAGGTAGTCATTCTAGCCCTTAGGTCCTCATCTTCTTTTAACACATATTTTCCCTTCTTGGGATGATGATGGTTTGGTATCAACAATATTTGGAGAGACCAAGTCCCACATTTGGGAACTCTCATAAATGGTGTCAAAAAAGTCGGATGCCTCATCGGGGCTTTTGTCCATGAATTCCCCTTGGGCCATCATTTCAACAAACTAGTGTAGTGCAGATGGGAGGGCACCATAGAATAAACCAACTAAAGTTCAACTTTCAAATGCATGATGTGGGCAATCTTGGAGAAGATTCTTAAATCTCTTCCAGCATTGATAAAATGTTTATCCTTCTTTTATAGAAAAATTCATGATTTGACGTCTCAATGCCTTAGTGTGATGCTCAGGAAAAAACTTTTTGAAAAATTTGGTTTGCAAAACTTGTTAACTCTGAATAGATTGAGCTTTTAAAGAATTTTGCCACTATTTAGCCTTATCCTACAAACAGAAAGGAAAAAGTTTCAACTGGGCCATCTTAGAATTATCTTGCAAGACTCCACATACTTCCTCAAATTCTTTCATATGCAAATACGGGTTTTCAGATTTCAGACCATGAAATTGTGGTAAAAGTTGTATTGTCCATGCCTTAAGGTTGAAATTTGGACCATTAGTAGGAAAAATAAAACATAAAGGGACACTAGTGCGTGTGGGGTGCAAGGGTTCTCTTAAAGGTCAGACATTTATGAACTACCTCATGTTCCCTTTGATTATTATTAGTCATGCTTAGCTCAAAAAAGTCTAATGATGCTTGTGATGATGAGGATGACGAAGATGAAGGACTAAACTAATTTACAGATCCTACTGATGACTTAACATACCTAAACAATGAAAATGTAGAGTGTATAAACGTAATAGAAGCTAGACAACTTCCCTGTTTGTTTTGAAATCACCGTAACTCCTTGGCAATAGTACCAAAAAGGTTGATTTGACTCAATTTATGTCATACACCAAAGAATAAATGGTCATATTGTAATATTTCTTGGTTAAGTCCAAGGTTGAACCCACAAAGAGCTAACTATCAGGATTCAAAATAGAAATGGTAAAATTGTCGTGAATGTAATGTACAATGGAATAGCTTGCAGTGTGAGCTTAGAACTACCAAGTAAATAATTAACTACAACTTTAAAAGACAGTGATAAAAGGTTACTCTTCAATTCAGGGATCCAACATGCATTATATTATTTGTTTATGAGAATACCACCTTACAACAATTAACTCTCATTTTACTAGAAAGTTAATCGGTAGGTTTGATGTACATTGAACCAAAACACATCAACTAATTATGTTAGCCAGAAGGTCTTTGTACCATGCATTGATAAGCGCATAATATTGCATATTTAATGGCGCCTCATTACTTGCATTTTAACTCAATTTTGCACTTAATTACTTAGAGTTCTTCAAATTTGTGAATATTATAGAAATTTTGATGTTGCAGGTAATCATAGAGTAAGTGATGGCTTTTAGAACCCTACAACTAAGTGTGGATGAGTGGTGAAGAGATAGAAACATTACATGAGGATTTAGAGGCTTAAAAGTGAAAGAAATCAAGGAGGTATCGGTACTTGGTAATATAGGTACCGACACCCACACCTATTGGTAGTAGTACGCTGGTATTTTTCATTTGTTACCATGATCCACTTCAACTTTGAATAAGTGCAAAAGATTAAAGTTGTAGATATAGATGTCCTTCATCTTGTTTCAAATTTCATCTCAATCAGACGGTGGGATCAAAAGTTATGACAAATTTATAAAAAACTCGTCCTGAGTTTGCATCCCCCTTACGACCTACCAGTAGAACCTTAAAACCTAATGGTAGAAAAACCTACTGAAACTTTTCTACCAGTAGGTTTTTGACGTTCTACTGGTAGGTTTTGCCCAAAAGTGCCAGACACCTTTCCACATGATTTCATCTACTCCAGGGGCCCACATCTTGTTATCCCAACCATACCCTAACATCTTTGACACACGATGATGATCTCTTACACCCTAAAGTTAGATTTTGGAAGATAAAAACATGAAAGGGACTAGACAGAGAAGAGGGGTGGTTGGTGAAGCATGGGTGGTGCATGCTTGGCTTGTCCTTGCTTGTTGAAGTGTCCAATCTCTTCTCACTCATTGCAACTCAGTTCTCACAAACCATGGAATGGGTATGGATGAATTTTGACCAAGCTTTATAATATAATTTAGATTTTACAATGTAGTATATATAGAGAAGTTCCAAGGAAAAAGATAAAGTTGTAGAGAGATAAAGTTGGGTTTTTGCATTTTCTTCACCATTTTTATTGTAGTAAGCTTTATTTTACTTGTAATCCTTCCCTCTTTCAATTTAAACTCATTTATTTCAAGTTATAATAAGGTTTAGCTTATTGTTCTTTTATTTCAAGTCATAATAAAGTTTAGCTTAATGTTCTTGTATTTCCATTTCTACAATTGGGTTTTTTCTTCATGCTTTGTTTTTGGGTATGAATGATCTTGTTATTGTAGTTTAAACCTTTTCTTGCATTAATACAAGTTTTATGTTCCATTTCATTACCATGTCTCTTTACATTATGTTTGTTCTTGTTTTTACTATGAGTGGCTAGAATTTTAGTTGGCTAATCCAAAGGGAATTTCCTCTTGGGTATGTGAAATCGAATCTTGTTCATTTTCCTCGTAGCGTAAAGTGGTTTGGTTTGATTAGGCTGAGTGCGAACATGGTTGTTGGCTCTTGATATATCGTAGACTTGCCATGGGGTGTGCTTGTGGCTAACACGTCCACATTAGTCCCTCACTTCCTACAAATCAATCAAACACAGAGACACCATTGGTTGAATCAATTGAGTTAATTTTTCATTCCCATTGGAATGACCTCTATGGATTAGTCAACCTTGCTTTCTTGCATTTTTATCAAAACACAACTCCCCAAACCAAAATTAACAAGATTTTACATTTTTCATTTCTTTACAAAATCACCTTCACCACAATTCGACCCTCCCTCCCTGATGAGACAATCTTGCAATACTCAATTCCAAGTAAAACACGACATTGGAAGTCTCTCTACGCTTGGGGAGCACTTTTGTACACACACACATTTTCCCCATTTCTAGCATCGAACCCGAGGGGGAGTGACACTCATGTACTCATATAAGCCATACACATAACTAGGATCATGTTTGGAGATTAGGGTGAATGCAACCAAGTATGCGTCAATCAAATAACCATAGTAAACTTGAAGGTGAACCATTTAAAAGGTTTACTCAAGTTATTTAATCGGCGCAGGTTGATGATTCAACGATGACAGAGTTCTAGATTATGCATTGAATCAAAAGTATTGGCTATGACAAGTTTTAACCCATCTATAATCAATCCTCTGACCATTATATAAAGCACAACTACGTACATCATTGTACCATGCATGAAGTGTGTAATAATTATAGACAATATGGTATATAGCATTAAGCTATACTCGGTGTTTATAACCATGCACATATTATAAATATATCCCTCTATCAATTAAGGGAGGTGTAACTATTAACACATAAGTAAAAAATCAGTATTTCCACAATGTAAACAATACTACACATGTATTCACCCTTCGCCAAAGAGTATAAATGGATTACTGATGCCTTATTGCTATAAACGAGCAAAATGAATGATATAATCCCATTACAACTGAAAACAAAATAAAAAAAGTCCTTCCTCGAGGAATAGTTGAAACACTGCCACTCTTATTACTAGCTAGGGCACAAAAGTGGGAGAGGTTCAACACTCTAGAGAAAGGATAAACATAAATGTAGAAGTAGAGAAAATTTTGGCTAGGAAGTGCTTATGGCAGGGCTTTGCTCTTCCTCCTTTTCTCTCTTTCTTTCCCTCTAGCACTGAACTAAACTTCTCTTGATCCCCCTTGAAAAAAGGTTGAAGTAGGCTATTTATAGGCACCAGTAGAGAGCCTTAACATGGCAGACACCTTGGCTGGCCAATCAGGAGAATTTGTTACTTAATTGAACCAATATGAAAGGAGAGGGAGTTGCGGCATTTTAAGGACCATTTGGACACCACCGCCAACGTCTAGATGGTTGCATTCCTATGCTTTTTGCATGTTTGGTAGCCCCTTTGTATCATATTTTAGTTTGATAATTGCACTTGCTTCCACTTCCTTATTCAGCTTGTACACTTTAATCCTCTTGAATATCTGTATTTCTGCTCTACACCCTATAAAATGTCCAATTTATCCATTAACCAAAATACTTTATGACTTAATTCTTTGAACCTAATTCAAGCATAATGAACTTTATAACCTAATTCATTCATGCGTTATTTTGGGTTAATCAATCATGGCAGTCCTCTTCGTGCTGCTTGGCTTGCCTGTAGGGCTGAACTCAGGCAGGAGTGTCATATCAATGTGATGCCCTTAACCTTATTCTTGCATCAAATTTTTGTGATAAGGTGGACGTTAGGAAGGTTCGCCCTCAGCTTCGTAGCCTGGGTGTAGTCTTTCAACACCTCCCAGACCATCAAGGTTATGTGTAACCTAGTGCCAACCTTGAACTCTTATAAGAGGGCTAGTTTCTCCTCACTCGGCGTCTCTTCCACACACCGAGGAAAAAGGTTGTAATGAAGTACTTTATTCATCATCTCACAAGAATGCTTGAGTTCCCCAACTTGAATTTTTCCATTGAACTGTGCAGGGTCCTCGTACATATGGCTCATGTACTCTTGGAGTGATTTCCTCCCTCGAGTTTTATGGGGAAAGACAAGGGCGTTGGCAGCAGGCCTGGGATACTACAATGCCTCAGCGAAGACTGCTAGGGTGACCTCAACCACCGTCCCCCTCACATTCATCTTTAATAGACACAAATCTTCACCCACAACCCCCAACCTCTGATAAAATTCCTGACAAATGGGAAGTACATACCCCTTCACCGCCTGGAACCAAAAGTATAGGCCATGGCCCTCAATCGCTTGGACCAAGTCATCGTGTGGCCCGATGGTGGGCTTATCCACTTGTCCTTCGCACGTCACATTCTTGGCTTTAATGTTCTCCATGTGAGGTCATTCCTTTTTCTCTTCCTTTGTTCCCCACCATTAGGGCCTAACTCCTTAGCCCTCTTGTAGGATCCAGTTCTCGCTTGAGGTGGTGAGACAGGGCCTGTATGTTTAGTGCGGGCCATCCAAATCAAAAATTTACATAGGGCAAAGAACGGTAATAACCAACCCCAAAGTAACTCATAAATACCAAGAGATGAAGGTGGAGACTTATCCATTCTAGCCATTGTTCAAAACTCTAAGCTTTGAGTAAAATCATGGCTTTTGATGGATTTGATGATGTTTTGTGGAGAAGAGGGGATGTTTGGGGTATTTGAGAGACAACAAGTTTGGGAAGTGAAGAGAAATCAAGGGGAATCAAAATTTTACATGAGAAAATTGATGGATTTTGAGGATGCCTAAAGTTTTTTTGAATGTTTGTAGGGTTTTGAGAGAGGAAATAGTGTTTTTGAAAGGTAGATCAATGAGGGAGATGAAAGGTTTTTCAAAAAAAATGAGTTTAAAAACCTAGGTTTTGAAATTCTAGCCACGAGCTACCGATAGTTTGTCAAGACCTACCGGTAGATGAACCTTCTAGAAAACTTCTACCGATAGGTCATGCTTATGCTACTGGTAGCTTCCCTTTTTGCTGTTACAGTAATTCTACCACAAGCTACCGGTAAGTCATAAGTCTTCTACTGGTAGCTTGTTCAATTTCTACAAAAATTTCGTATTTTCTCATCCTTTCTCCCATTCCAAGTTTATTCAACTCTAAAGCATTCTGATGAACTATTTCCTAACTTAACTACCAAGCAACATGATCCATGCTAGTCAACCACACTATGTGACTATACCCAAATTCATTTACAAATTTGCAATGCGATTTGAGTCTTGATGCTTTCAAAACACGACATAGACTTCTAAATTCAACAAAATGAACACCCAATAGTAAAGCACAAACTAAAGTAAACAAGGTGTTCCTATTTCTTTCCCATATCTAAAATTTGAGTAATATTCCCTTTTCTACTAGCTCTGGTTTGCCAGACACAACTTTTCAAATTCTCAAACCAGTTACCCCTGAGTTTCAACATAGTTTTAAATGCTATTCTAGAGTATACACCTACACATTTCCTATCAAACTTGTGTATGTGAAATGAATATTGAGACGCCACAAAATCCAAGGTGCCCTTTATTAATTGTTGATTACCCATCAACCCGTGAAAATATCCGTGATTGTCGCATGATTCGACACCACGTGAATAGTCTCACAATTGCTGGGATTATAACTCACACGTGAAACCCACATACTTTTTATCATTTAATCTAACCGTGGACCAATGTACCCCATTTCATTCTCCATTATTGTCTATTTGCATTATAGGGACTAAAGGATACCTAGCCCAAAGGCCTAGGAAAAGGATTTTAAAAAAAAAATTCAAAGTTTGGGAAAGCGTACCGGTACTATGTACCGATACAATTTGCCTTCTAGAAAATGCATATCGGTATTGCGTACTAGTACGGTTTTCTTTCTAGACCAAACTGTACCAATACACTTTGCTTAGTTTTGGCTTTTTCATCTGTTTTCCATTTCAAACCATCTCATTTTCATCCAAAAGATGCTCGATGGAGTTTTTCACATAAACCCGCATTTTTACAAGTCATTACAATTAATTTACATGTATTTACAATGCCAAAAGGAGGTTTTAACAAAGGTTTACAAAAAACTAAGGTTAAAGGCCACAAGTCGGCCTCTATTCACCCTTGAGGCTCCTAATGAGGACCATCTTCCAGAGTGTATCCCGCATCTGAAATATTTTTCCATTTAGGGGGAGTCACGCTCAGTAGAATATTTCCTACAGAGGCTACTCCCTACCTAAGTGTAGATGTAATGTTTACATGCAACAATCTACAAACAACATTCTTTTCAATCAAGACATTGCAATCCTATGTTAGGGATTTTACCATGTCATGCTATGAAATGATATGAGACTCACTCATGCGTTTTAACCCGAGTCCTCACCAACTCCCATAACACAATGCAATGCACTTGTATAATGAATCTGTCAACTGACGAAAATACATCCAATGACTATTTGAAATAAAGTTGTGTTTTTATAAAATCAAATCATTGATGGATGTTACCCATTGAATGAGTATTTTTATAAAATAAAATCTTGTGTCTTTGTTGGGCAACGGATTTTGGAATCTCACCGCTGGCTCTGTAAGCCTTTCTACACTTTTTGGACGTGCACTACCGGAGTGTATAAACCAAATAACTAGGCTTTGCACCTGAGAGAGAATCTAGTCCTGCTTGCTATACCCGACACAAGTTTTCTTTTTTATGCAACCATGGAAATCTGTTGAACCTTGGTCCAACGGTACTGAGCCCACTTTTCATCCACCATGGATAGTGTTTGACCCAAACCATGCAAACACCCATGTCTCATGCCCATGGATGTGATATTTTTTGTGCAAATGCAATGTAATGCATCATTGCTATCTCAATGCCATGCTTCATATGTAATGGTGCCATGTGAGCAAGTTAAGCTGCATAATAACATATTCCATGACAATCTATATCTCATGCATATAATTACCAATTTCATCACCATGTTAATACATCAATAAACACATATCAACATTTTGTTCTCCAACAACCAACCACAAGCATGTTAGTACATAATATATGTCAATCACACACTTTATTCACCAAGCAATAATGTAAACACATACCATGTCACTTACTCCCAAAATTTCATAGGATTACACAAACACTTTCACATTTCAAATGCAAGCAAGAAGTTCATTTATGCCATTTCTAGACCTATCTCCTTGTTTCCATCACTATAGGTAAGTCATAATTCATTCCACACATATAACCATTCCATAAGAACATCCTAGGGTAGAAGTGAACTGGAGTAGGAGGAAATCATATCTCATGGAGCGTGATAGGAGTATAGAGAACCTCAAGAACACCTCCAAAGTCCGAAATCTTGATTTTCCCAAAATCTTCCCTTTGGATCTTCTATGAAATTCTTCGTTCTTGGTACGTACGCGTAGCTCTCACCGCGTAGATGAACTTTAACTCTTAGCTTGATGGATTCTAACCGACAGAAGTCCGAGAATCAACGAAAGAAAATTGGTTTTCTCTCTTTTCTCTCCCTCTTTCTCCCACACGTTTAAGGGCTGAAATCCAGAGATATTTCTGCTAAAATATCTGATTTTTAACCCTATTTATAATTTTAAAGACTTGGCTCATATCGAGCCACACGCCCCTCACTTGTTTAGGTCCGTTTTTGCCCCGAAACGATTTATTTCATCTCGGTTTAAGTTCAAATTAATTTTATTTGAACTTTTATTCAATTATAAGGAAGTTCTATAATTTTTATTTTTAGGGACCTTTGAAAGTTCATTTGTCACCCGTTTGTCTCGTAAAACTTGTAAAATTTGACTATCTTATAATTCGATAAAAATTGACAGGGCAGCTCAATTTTGCGACACGAATCCAACGATAAGGTCTGTTGCGTCATCCAAGCTCTTGAAAAATATTGATTTTAAATCAGTATTATAATGGCAAATTATCATTTTACCCTTTTTCAGAAAAAGTTCAAAATTTCTTGGGTTTTACATTCTCCCCCCTCAAAAGAATTTCATCCCTGAAATTCACACAAACAAACACATTCAACCACATGCATATTCAACAGTTATATAATATTAAATGGCTATACGAATGTACCTCCATCCTCGAACAAGAAAGGATAATTGATACGATTTGTGTCCTCACGCTCCCATGTCTCCTCTTGCACTCCCCGATGCTGTCACTGCACCTTCACTAACCTCACGGTCTTGTCTCGCAAAACCTGATCTCGGCTATCCATGATGCGCACCGGTCCCTGCTTGAATGTGTCATCAGCTTCAACAACTAACTCTCCCCAATCCACCACATGTGTCGGATCTGGAGTGTATTTTTGGAGCATGGAGACATGAAATACCGCATGAACACCTAATAAACTTGGTGGTAATGCCAACCGGTAAGCTACCTTGCCCACCCTATCGAGTACCTCGAAGGGCCTAATAAACCTTGGCGATAGCTTTCCCCGCTTGTCGAGCCTGACCACTCCTCTCTTAGACATCGCTTTAAAGAAAACATGATCACCTACCTCAAACCCTAGAGGTCATCGCCGTCTGTCAGCGTAGCTTTTCTATCGGCTCTAAGCCGTGAGAAGACGCTTCCGTATCAAGTCCACATTCTCTGAGGTGACTCTAACCAACTCCGGACCCGTAGAGGGTCTCTCTCCCACCTCCATCCAACAAACTAGAGAACGACAAGGCCTCCCATACAATGCCTCGTAGGGTGCCATCAGTATGCTCGCCTGATAACTATTATTATAGGCGAACTCCACTAAGAGTAAGTGATTTTCCCAGCTACCCTTAAGATCTAGGATGCATGCCCGTAGCATGTCCTCTAATATCTGGATGGTCCTGTCAGATTGACTGTCCGTCTGGGGATGGAAAGTTGTGCTCATCATCAACTGTGTCCCCATGGCTCGCTAGAAACTCTCCCAAAAATGAATCGTAAACTTGGGATTCCGATCCGATACTATAGATACGAGTACCCCATGCAATCGAACAATCTCCCATATATATAGCCTGCAGAATTCCTCCAATGTAAGGGTCATCTATATAGTCAAAAAATTATGCCAACTTAGTAAGCCGGTCTACTATCACCCACACCGCATTATGTCCTTGCGTTGTCTGTGGCAAGTGAGTCACAAAATTCATCGTGACATGTTCCCACTTCCACTCAGCTACCTCCAACGGCTGGAGTAACCCTGCTAGTCTCTGGTACTCAACCTTGACCTACTGACACGTGAGACATCGGCTAACAGAATCTCCAACATCCTTCTTCATTCCGCTCCAATAATACTGGCGGTGAAGATCATGGTATATCTTTCGTACCACCTGGATGCACAGTAAATCGGGAGCAATGGAACTCCTTGAGAACCTCCTCCCTTAGCTCCACAGATTGGGGAACTATAACCCGTCCCCTATACCGAAGACTGTCATTCGAGTGAATAGTCCATCCCTCATCACCTGTCCCCAACCGTACTCGGTCCTTGATGGAAAATATCTTAGTGTCCTAGCCCTGAGACTCGATCACTCTACTTAGTAGGGAGGTGTAGCCACCAAAATCCCTAAAGTACCCTGAGCCTGCCCCATGTAACGTAGCCCGAACTGTCCCACAGTCTCAAGCATCTATTCCCGAGAAGCTACACTAGGCAAGACTCCCCATGACTTTTGACTGAGTGCATCAGCCACCATATTTGCCTTATTGGGATGGTAATGCAAAGTGAAGTCGTAGTCTTCCAGAAACTCCATCCACCTACGTTGTGTAAAGATATACTTCAGACTCTTGTGGTCCAAAAACACCTCAAATTGTTCACCGTATAGATAGTGGCACCAAGCCTTCAAGGCAAAGACAATGGCCACGAACTCTATATCATGTGTGGGATAATTCTACTCGTGATTCTTTAACTATAGAGAACCATAAGCTACCACCCTCCCGGACTGCTTCAAAATGCAACCCAGCCCATCCTTGGAGGCATCACAATACACAATGTACCCTTCTCCCCTCTCCGGAACAATAAAAATAGGAGCTGAAGTGAGCCTCCCTTTTAACTCCTGGAATACTTTCTCACAAGAATCATTCCACTCAAACTTGACCTTCTTCCGAGTCAACTTGGTCATACGTGCAACTAGTCGGGAGAAGTCCTCAATGAACCTCCTGTAGTACCCTATCAATCCCAAGAAACTATGTATCTCAAAGATTGACTTTGGTCTCTCCCATTCCATGACTGCTTCCACCTTTTTCAGGTCCACGGATACACCCAAAGCCTACACCACGTGTCCTAAAAATTTTACCTCCGTAAGCCAAAATTCACACTTGTTGAACTTGGCGTACAACTGATGGTCTCTCAAAGTCTGGAGAACAACCCTGAAATAACCCTCATGCTCCTCCTCAGACTTGGAGTAGATCAAGATGTCGTCAACATAGACCACGACGAACCAATCTAGATAGGGTTGGAATACCCTATGCATGAGATCCATGAATGGCGCGGGGGCATTTGTCAATCTGAATGACATGATTGTGAACTCGAAATGCCCATATCGCATCCTAAACGATGTCTTAGGAATATCTATCTCCCTAACTCTTAATTGATGGTAACTAGTCCTGAGATCTATCTTGGAGTAGACCCACGCTCATCTCAGCTGATCAAACAAGTCATCAATCCTCGACAAAAGGTACCTATTCTTGATAGTAACCCTATTCAGCTTCCGATAATCTATTCTCAACTAAAGGGTTTTGTCCTTCTTCTTGGCAAACAACACTGGAGTGCCCTAAGGTGAAGTGCTCAGTCTACTAAAGCCCTTGTCCAGCAATTCTTGCAATTGGACCTTGAGGTCTTGCCACTTTGCAGGCGTCATCCTATGTAGAGTCGTAGCTATGGGCGATGTACCTAGATGTAACTCAATGCTAAAGTCTACATCCTTATGTGGAGGTAATCCTGGTAGTTCATTTGGAAAAACATTCTTATACTCACAAACCACCCGAGGTAGACCCAACTCCTGTCTTGCCTCGTCCTCTAGGGTAAGGCTTGCTAGCCAACCCATCAACTGCCCGTGCCAATGAGAGTCATACACAGCTTGGGGTAAAGCATCATGCTTTGTCCCTTCGAACTTGAAACAAACACCTTCCAGCGTATAAGCGGTGACCCTTTTTCGATCACAATCAATTGCAAATCGATGTGCCGTCAGCCAATCCATCCCTAGGATTTCATTGAACTCTGACATGTCCATGACCCTAAGGTCCATGGTGAGTAGAATCCCTAAGATCTCTAACTCACATCCTCGACATATCTGATCAATGCAACCCTAACTTTAGCTCCTAAGGTCGACTTTTCCCCTAAAAACTCCCGTAGGGTTGTGATTTCTAAATCTATTTTATCAATGAAACGTGACAATAACGGTATATGGCATGCCATAATCAAATGACACATGTACTCATAATCCAAGAAGTAAGAAATGTACCATGAGCCACCGACTGATCTGCCGGCTCAGTCTAAGGTGTGATGGCGCAGACATGCCCCTAGGTCCCTGAAGTTTTGGCTTGTGGGCCCTATCTTGGACCTCGACCCAAGTACTAATTTTTTATCAATTCAATTTTATTTAAACAATTGGAATTAAACTATGAAATGACTAATTTAAAACTAAATCCAAACTTAATAATCAAGGATTGAATTTACTAGATAAAAGAACTTAAGATTACAACTTCCCCTAATGCTTCATCTAAATCTTTCTATTCTCTTTCCAGTTAATTAATCAAAAAAATTGTTAACTAAGAACTCAAAATTATTTGTCAAACCTCTTTCATAGTTAGACAAAAATATCTCTCCCAATTAGTTTACTATATTCCTATGCAAAATAATTTGGAATAAATTCATTAAGTTTAAAGTCTCGTAAAAGTTACACATGGCATATAGGTATATTGCTATCGTATATACGAACCCAACTATTCAATCCTAAGAAGAATTGACCAGCACATGTTATCATATTCAAATCTAAGCCTAGAATTCATCTTCCAATTTCATCTAGGAAATCAAATTAATTGATGATCAAACAGTCATATATTAAGAACAAAGTATGATAAATAACTTATATATCATCAATAAGAACTAGAAACGAGAGTAGATCAATTTAACTAAACATCAAGTTTTGTTGCAATTTTAATAAAAATTTAGTTCATAACGTAATTGAAAAATATCATTCTTAAATTAATCAAAATTTTAGAAAATCAAGAAATAAAAGTAAAAGAAAAGAATGAAAACTTAGTTGCAATCTTCAATCTCTCTCTAGCCTTCATGTCCAATCTTCTTTGTGTTGCTTCCTTTGATCCTTGCCTTCAATTCCCTATCAATTCTTGGTTCACCCTTTATTAGTAGCTCCTCATATCAATATATTATTGTCCCAACTCAAACCGTAGCATATATGTAGCATTAGGGTTCAATTCCTACTCAAAAACAAGTTAGAATTTGCGTCCCAAGCTAAAACACACGCTGCAGCCCCATAAATCAGCAGAAGCTGCACTGACTTTCTACTCTTGTAGAGCTACAGCGCTGATCTCCATTTATGCCTACAACGGCTCTTGTTGCTTATTCTTCAAATAATCCAACACTTAGGCTACAAAATGACCTTGTTTCCATCCAAATGACATTGTTTCCTTCCAAATCATGATCCCTACAAAATAACATTAAAACACACAAAATAAATAAAAAGGAACGTAAAATACTTGGAAACTTGTAATTTCATTAAGCCACGAATACTCAATTCATAGGTATAAAACCCACTCATCTGCTTGAGCCTACACCACATTAGTCCTCACTTCCTATGAATCAATCGAACACCTAGGCACCATTGGAAGAATGTTGTGAGTTGATTTGACATTGCCATTGGAATGACCTCTTTGGATTAGGCAACCCTTTTTCCATTACATTTTCTATCACAAACTTCACTCACCAAAACACAAACTCAAAAGATTTTACACTTTTTCTTTTTTACAAATCACCTTCAACACGATTCAACCTTCCTTCCTTGAGGAGACAACCTTGGAATACCCATTCCAAGTAAAACATGAAACTCAAAAGTCTCTCTTCGCTTGGAGGGCACTTTTGTACAAACACACATTTTTTCCATCCACACACGTTTTCCCCATTTCTTGCATGATATCCAAGGAAGAGTGACACTCACCTAACTGTATAGACCATATACACATGACCAAAATCATGGTCAAAAATTAGGTTGATAGAATAAATCAAACACCACCCGATTAGTTTCCCTATGCTATTAGGCATCTTTGGTCTAGGCTTTGCCCCAAAAATCCACTTTGAATTGAGAATGGACTGACTACTAGGAGAGGGATTCATAGACTGAACTTGGTAGGTTTCACTGTGGACTCGCTACCCAAGTCGCATCATTGCATTCGTTCAGTTGGGTTGCCAAGGTAGAAGTGATAAAGGCTGACAAGT
Source organism: Ilex paraguariensis (assembly GCA_963454935.2). Taxonomy (NCBI): domain Eukaryota; kingdom Viridiplantae; phylum Streptophyta; class Magnoliopsida; order Aquifoliales; family Aquifoliaceae; genus Ilex; species Ilex paraguariensis. The sequence continues at coordinate 144,377 of CAUOFW020002325.1, forward strand.
GTATGAATGAAGTCAAAACAACAAGTGTACTTCAGAACTCTTTTCCACCGCTTCGTAGCCAGAGCAGACACATGGAGTTCACTGGAAAGGAGAATGGCGGGAATGATTTCTTGCAATGCAACGGAACTTGTCTAACAAGTTCTTGTCGAGTCTACATGGATTCCCTCATTAAGTCTTGAGTGGTTGAGTGAATTTATGAATGAGATATAGACAGAACTTGGTGGAGCCTTTGGAACTTGTATCCATAACTGTGAAGTTTAGTCTATGGAATATAGACATCATACATAGCGGAACTTGTCTTTATTCTGCTATTTCCTTGGTTCTGATACCCCCAATTGCTTGGCTCTCACTAAGCCACACATCACATATTATTCTGACCTAATTTTGTCACAAATCAATTAAATCTTGTCCCATTTTAGGTTCAACACTCTTTTATGAAACTAAATTTAGATTATTTCCTAGGTTTCTAAGTTAAATCCCTATCACATTTATTTTAGTAGCGCAACAACGATTGTTTAGTAAAACACAAAAATCTGCCTTAAATTTTGAGAAAATTTGACTAGGTAGCAAGATTTCATGAGATGAAAATTCAACGGTGATGTCCATTTTGCGATCCGAATTCTATGAAAATTTGAGTTTTCAACTGGCACCGTAATGGCTAGTTACCATTTTACCCTTTTTAATAAAATTTTAAATTTTCTCAGATTTTACATAGGGACTTCTTCTTCTCCATGAACCCAGTAATACGAGCCTTGGACTTAACTAAGTCCACATGAACTAAATTCTTTTCATTCTCACTTACTTTGAGGCCCATGCTCAATGAGACCAACTTCTATCCTTATTTTAGATACTTCTTGTATAACTCGTCATAAGCATCCTGGAAGTCCTCAACACTCTCGATCTTATCCTCACAAGTAGAGACTTCTACTTCTAAGTCATCTCTATATGTAGTGGGATTTGACTCAACTTTCTTTTCTTTATCTTGGAAGTTTCTCGTTGGGGGGAGGAATATTAACTTACAAAGACTATGAAGTTCTCTTCATCAATTGAATAAGATGAGTCAACACTCATATAGACTCAGTGTAACTTTTACTGACCTTGGCATCAAAGGGTCTTTTTCCTGTCATTGGGTTTGTCCTTCTTCTTCGCATTAAGACATTTCACAATTGCGTGTCCAAACCCATGATAGTATTAGCATTGGAGACTCCCTTTTTTTTAACTTTGTATCAAGAAGTTCTAACCCCGTCTTTTTTTCCCTTTCTAGGAGACTTAGGTCTAATAGGAATTTATGTCAACTGTCAGGACTTGACACTAGTAGCCTTAATGTACTAGTTGAATTTTGTAGAAGATAGGCTATCTCCTCTTCTCCTAAATGGGACTTGGATTTATCCCCATTTTCAATTTTAGAATTTAATGCAACACCATTCACTTTCTTGGATTGAAGAAGGTTCTTTAAAAATTCAAAATTGATCCAACTAGTTCTTCGACCGATACCATAGCCATGTTGACAGTCATCTCTAACGAGGTTACCTCTACATAAAATCTCTATGATAGAGATCTCAAGATTTTCTATTTCATGGTGGCATCTTCAATTTTGGAACCAAATGCAAAAGGAAAAATTAATAACATAGCATAACTTAGAATAAAATTGCAAAATGTTTCTTTCTCTTGGATGTTCAACAACTTTAATTGTGAGGTGTACCTTTGGATATGGTACATCTTGACGATTATAGTTCCATCTTGTGAAACCACTAGAATATCTAATGCTCTTTTGAAGTCTTGCAATTAGCAACCCTTTGGATCTTATTGGGTGTCACAACATTGATTATGACATTCAAGCTTTTAGAATTCCATCTTGCTTATTCAATCTCGGTCTTTGACCAACTCTTCATGGATTTCACTTCAACCACTACTTCACCACCTTGTCTTTTGTGGTGACAGTAGGAGGGCTATAACTCTCTTGCACGGTTATTGACCCTCTATGATCATCGAATTTAAGAAATGCTTTCATACAAGCTTTCCAATGTGCAAAGTTCAACCCATCCAAGAGTGGTAGACGTGCAATAGAACCACCTATCTTTTAGACACCATTGAAAACTAAGTAATTGTAACAATATATCTCAATAATGCAAAATTTGTATGTAAGCAAAAGCAATAAATGCCCACACATGTCTATGGACTCAAGGAAACTACACTTTGATACTAATTATTTTTTTGGAATGGGGAACTGCTTGCATCATTTTCCCTAACTTCCCACACGAACACAGTTGTTTATGCATATGGATTATAGTGATTAGTGAGTGACACTCTCCCTCGTGTTTAATGCAAGAAGTGGGAAAATTATGTGTGGATGAACAAAAATGAGTGTGTGTGCAAAAGTGCTTCCCAAGCGTAGAGAGACTCGCAATGTCGTGTTTTAGTTGGAATGAGTACTTCAATGTCGTCTCCTCAGGAAAGGTGAGGTCTGATGTTCTTGAAGAGTGATTTGTGAAAAAGAGAAAATTAAAAACTCTTGTGATTTGAAGTTTGGTGAGTTGTGAGCTATGAAATATGCAAGAAAGCAAGGTTTGCTAAACCGTAGATGTCATTCTAATGCAAATGCCAAATCGACTCATTGCATTCAACCAATGGTGTCGCAGTATTTGATTTTTTCATAGTAAGCGCTGGACTAATGCAGTTGTGTTGGGCAAGAGCATACCCCATGACAAGTCTAAGATGTATCAAAAGCCCACAACCATGTCTTCACTCAAACTAGTCAAACCAAACACTTTACACTATGAGGAAGAATGAAAGAGAGTGGATTTCACATACCCAAGAGGAACTCCCTCTTGGATTAGCCAACTAAAAGTTTAGCTATCCATGGTAAAAGGAAGAACAAACATGAAGTAGAGAAACATGGTAGTCAAATAAAATCTGAACTTGTATTAATGTAAGAAGGAGTTTAAACTATAAGAGAAAATACGTTCATACCCAAAATGTAAAGCTTGAGGTGACAAAACCAACTCTAAGAAACTTAGCTAAACTTGATTACAACTTTGATTAAAATAGATTAGAGTGCAAGAGGGAAAAATTACAAGTAAAATAGAGTTTACAACAATGAAAATGGTGAGGGAAAATGTAAAATCCAACTTTCTCTCTCTAAAAATTCATCTTCTACCTTGGACCTTCTCTTTAAAAGTATTGATGATCTGAAATTATGTATAGAAAGTCTCTATTTTCATCCATCCCTCTCTCCCTTAGCATGAGTAACTAATTGGAGAGAGATTGTCCACAAAAGCTTCCAAAATCAGCCAAAGAATGGTTCTCTCATACTTTTTCAGCCACTCTCTCTCTACATTGGCCACCCATCACCTTATGCATAAAATCTGAATGTAGGGTTAGGAGATCATCATGAAGTGTTAGAAAATGTAAAAACCTGGATTACATGACAAAAGGTGGGCCCCCGTAAATGGTAGAGTTGTTTGGAGAAGGATCTGGGTTTTCTAGGCATCATCTATCGGTAGCTCGTAGGTGACCTATCAATAGTTCATTTCCACTAGGGTATGCTACCGGTAGGTATTGCAATGGGCACTGGTAGCTACTTTCTAGCAGGCATTTCTACAAGTAGCTCTAAAGTCTTCTACTAGTTGGTCTTGCATGGATTATAGTAGTAGGTAGAATCCATGGCTTCTACCGATAAGTCTTCCCTTGTCTTGGAATTTTTGGTTTCTTGAGCTCCCGAGCCATTTTTCATGTGGTCCTTTCTTCCCTATTCACCTTGATCACTTGATGGGGTGCTTTATTCCTTCGCTTTCCAACCTATCACTTGTAATCAAGCCAATCTCTATTAATTATCAATTTGAATCCATTTCCGAAAAAATCATTGCAAAAAAAATTAAATTGGACTTTTTACAAAACAAGATGCTTAATATGCAATGTGTAAAACCTGGAAAAATTTGAACTTTTTATTAAAAATGGCAAAACAGTAATTTGTCACTACAATGTGAGTCAAAAATCGGTATTTCTCTAGATCCCAGATGATGAAACGGACCTCACTGTTCAATTTTTCTCACGAAATCTAGTTACCCAGAAAAGTTTTGTTGAATTCTGAGATAGTTGAATTTTTTGAATTTTTTGAGGCGACCAGGTGTCGTGTGACCTAAAAATGAGCCCAAAAATAAACTTTCAAAAATTTTAGCATAATTTGAATAAAGTTCATATAAAAATATCTTGAATTTAAACTGAAACAAAATTTAATTGTTTCGAGGCGAAAACAGATCTGGGAATAGGGAGTGCGTGGCGCTATGTGGAACAAGCGTTAAAGGGTATAAATAGGAACAAAAATCTGATTTCTTAGACAACTCTCTACTGAATTCCAATGATTTTAACATTTGAAGAGGAAGAGAGGGAAAGGAAGAAAAAAATCAAGTTTCGAGACTTCACTCTATAATCTATAGAGTTTCGTCGGTTGAAATTCTTCGAGCCAAGTATTAAAGTCGATCTCCGCAACGAGGGCTATGCAACCATACCAAAAAGGAAGGATTTCACTTAGGTTTCAAAAATGTTATTTTGGGAAAATCTTGGGTTGGAGCTTGGGTTGTGTTCTTAGAGCCTTCTACGATTGTGTTATGCTTCAAGAGGTAGGGTTTTTATCCTAAATAGGTTTATTTCCAACCTTGGATGAATACATAAAATGCATGGGCTGTTATGTGTATTTTAACACTTACATATTGTAGTTGATTTAATGAAAATGGGTAGATTCAATTCTAGTATATATTGGTAATTAGAAATTGCTAGTTTGTGATTTCTTGGAAGTTTTGATAATTGGGTATGTGGAAATTACTTAATCTGAATTTTTTTTTTTTGAGTTATGCAATGAATTTGAGCATTTTATGTGATTACATGATTTGGTGCCTTAAAGGTGTTTGATAAAATGCCTATGTAAAGTAAAGTGTGTTAATTGTATGAGATTATGTGATAACATATTTGGGAAAAATTGTTGTTAAATGCAGATGTTGATACATGCTCATGATATATTGATATGATGACGATTTATGAAAATTATATGTTTTGGATATAATTGGTCATGTTATCTGTTGAAATGGGGTTGAGATTGTTCATATGACATTCATAGCATTTTGGACATAATATTGAATTTGCAATCGTACATTACATTGCATATGCACGGAGACATCACATTCTTGGGTGTTGACATGAGTATGGGTTTGGGTGCATGGCTTGATCAAACACCATTCTTGGTGAATGATTCATGGGCATGGGATAGTTGGGCCGAGGGTTGACTGAGTCATATGGTTTGCATTGAAAATAAGGTCGGCGGTAGCAAGAAGGGCTAGAAAATTCCTCGGGGGCAAGACCTGATGATTGGGATATGCACTCCCTTGGTTCAGCCCATAAAGTGTGTGGGTGTATGTAGAACCCTTGGTGGAAGTCCATGAATTTCGTGTGGGTTGGGTGACCCTTGGTATAAGTCCATGAATACCCACCCCAAGAAAGACCTGAGATTTATAATGGTCATTTGATTTGCAACATAAATGACGGATTCATACACATTGGCATGGCACGTGTTATGGGAGTCGGTGAATGACTCAGGTTGAAAAGCATGAGTGAGTCTCATCATTTCATGGCATGACATTGTGATTTCAAACATCGAACTGTATATTCTTCATTGGAATGGTTGTTGTTTGTAAATGTTGCATGTGGACATTTGTTCTTAGGTTAGGGAGTGGCCACTTTAGAAGATACCTGATTGAGCGTAGCTCATCCTTCATGGGAAAACATCTCAGGTGCAGGTTATACATCGATGGACGGCTCGCATTTGGGGCCTCAATGATGAAGAAAAGCCGACTTGTGGCTTTTAATTTACATTTTGTAAAACTATTGTAAAAAACTATGCTTTTGTAAAACATTCACCAAGTTAGTTTTTGGGCATGTAATGTATGTAAAAGAAATGTAATCTAACTCATATGGACAATTTTTAATGTAACATTGCATGTTAATATATGAGAATAGATAAATGGACCAGGTGTGGTCAATGTTTACTCATAAATGGACCCGGTGTGGTCAATGTTGTACGATTGCACAAGTTGTGTTTTGAGTACAACTCTACGTATAAAGGAGACTCTACCCGAATCTTGTTAAATTATGAATCCCGATATATGGGGCATTAAGGGGTGATATCGAGTTACACGGTATCCACGGGCATTCCGTGGGTTGATGGGTGATCCCTTGTCTTGGAATTCTTGGTTCCTTGAGCTCCTGAGCCATTTTTCATGTGGTCTTTTCTTCCCTATTAACCTCAATCACTTGATGGGGTGCTTTATGCCTTCCCTTTCCAACCTATCACTTGCAATCAATCCAATCTCTATTAATTATCAATTTGAATCCATTTCCCAAAAAAATCATTACAAAACATGTTAAATTGGATGTAATGAAGATGCTTAATATGCAATGTTCCACACTCATTACACCCCTCCCCCCTAACTTGAGCTTTGCCAGTCAATCGCAAACCTTATTTTAGAATTATACTACACGTACAACAATTCCATTCATGTTAAACAATTCATGGATCAACAAAATACTTAAATTATATGGCAATTATGGAAATGAACTTGGGGTATAAGGAAACAAAAAGTAAGGTTCTTCCATTTATAAATGTGTGAGATTTAGTACAAAGAACTCAAGACAAAATGACATGTGTTCCTAAGTACTTTTCTATTAGGCCGACTACTCCGACACCACTATCCCCCATATACAACCAATCAAGAAAAACTAAAAAAGAACAAGAAGACTAAAATTCTCTATAATCCTCCTCCTTCTCAGTCCCATCATCAATTTCCTCATCCTCCGCCTCATGAGTCTCATCATCGGTCTCAGCTATCTCCACAAAACATTCGAGCCGTCGAGGCTAGATGCTCGAAAATCATCACTAGTCTCAGGAGCTCATGATGGGAACCCTGGTACTGTGGCCGGTGGTGGTGGCATCTTGGGAAGAGGTGCTCCAAGGAATGTCATCTCAAAAATCTTGGTCACCATCAGCTTGAGCAGCTACATAGTCCCGCCGAAATCATCCAACCTCCCCTCGATCGCATCAAGTTGCTGAGAGACCATTAGAGGTGGGCCAACAGTGGATGGCCCGGCTGTGGATGGTCTAGCTATAGGTGGCTCGACCCTAGATGGCCTAGCTCTCTCTTCTCTCGATGAGGATGACTAGTCAAATTGTAATATTTATCAGTAAAGTCTGAGGTCGAACCCACAGGGAACTAACTGTCATGATTCAAAATAGAAATGGTAAAATTGTCATGAATTTAATGTGCAATGACATAGCTTGTGGTGTGAGCTTAGAACTACCAATTAAATACTTAACTAAAAATTTGAAAGACAATGGTAAAAGGGTACTCTTCAGTTCAGGGATCCAACAAGCATTATATTGTTTGTTTATGAAAATGCCACCTTACAATAATTAACTCCCATTTTATTGAAAATTTAATTGATAGGTTTGAAGTATATTGGAGCATAACACAACAACTGATTAGGTTAGCCAGAAGACCTTTGTATCATGCATCAACCAAATAACCTTAGTAAACCTGAAGGTAAACCATTCAAAGGTTTACTCTAGTTATTTAGTCAGTAGGTTGATGATTGAATAATGATGGAGTTCCATATTATGCATTGAATCAAAAGCATTGACTATGGTAATATTTAACTCCTCTATAACCAAGCTCCTGACTATGACATATAACCCAACTATGTACATCACTGTATCATGCATGAAGTATGTAATAATTATAGATAGTATGATATATAGCATTAACTTATGCTCGGTGTTCATAACCATGAGCATATTATAAATATAACCCTCCATTAATTAAGGGGGGTATAAGCATTAACCCACAAGTAAAACATCGACATTTTGATAACATAAATAATACTACACATGTATTCACCCTTCACCAAAGAGTATAAATGGATTACTCACGCCTCATTGCTATAGATGAGCAAAAGGAATGATATAATCCCATTACAATTGAAAATTAAATACAAAAAGTCCTACCTCGTGGAATAGTTGAAACACTACCACTCTTATTACCAGCTAGGGCACAAAAGTGGGAGAGGTTCAACCCTCTATGTAGAAATGTAGAACTAGAGAAAATTCTAGCTTGGCAGTGATTCTAGCAGGGCTTTCCTTTTCCTTTCTTTCTCTATTTCCTTCTCTCTAGCATTGAACTAAACTTCTCTTGATCCCCCCTTAAAATGGCTAAAGCAGCCTATTTATAGGCATCGGTAGAGGGCCTTAAGCCGGTAGACACCCTGGTTGACTAATCTATAAGCCCCAAAATCCCCCTTGGACGGCATTACAATCTAAAAATCATTCACAACACAAGAGCAGCTAATAACATCCATAATTAAAAATAATTTCATTCATCATCCACAATATCTACAGTATTGTCCAAAAGAATATGCCGAACTATTACATCTACATCCCAAAAGAATCAAGTTTAAACATTGCAATGGAATAACAAAAGATTAGTCTTTACACAATCTCAAAAGAATTTCCTAGTCTAGTACCTAGGAGAGTATCACCCTAGACATCCACCTCGGGATATACGAGCCTGTCTAGTGGAGCTTCCCATTGTATCGGCTCCTTAACTTCGAGCTCCTCGTCTAGACCACAATCTGAAATATATATAGTTTGTAGTGGGTGAGCATTAAGCTCTGTAGCAACATTCCTCCCTAACTTGAACAAGGTTTAGAAAACGTATAAAGCAAGTCGGCCTCATTTTGTAAATATCATTGATCAATTTTTGAAATAAAATTGGGACATTTCAATGGAACTCAAGTTTACACAATAGTAATAATTTAAATGGACAGTAAAATGAATTTCCCAACAATAAACCATTTCCAACCATAAATCATTTCCCACAAGTTCTTGTAGAGTGACATACCTCCACAAGCTCTTGTAGGAAACCATTTCCACACAATAACAATAATCGTTTAATAGTGTCATCCTATATTGTCATGTATGTTGGTTGCTTCCCATGAATCTACACAATGACTCTATCTCGTTCACCCAATCATAACCACACAAACTACTTTAGGAATGACGTATACCATCTCCCACGGCATTGACAAATCCTTCCCAGGAAAGGTATACCATCCCTCAGCCTCGAACTTACGTGAACAATAGTGGTTGGTTTCACAAATAACAAACCAGTACAAGTGTTAGACAACCATCTCATCCCCATTGGGATAGACTAACCTCTAACACTCTATGGCAGTGCTCAAATGCAATTCAAGTCCATCATAACAACCATACAAGAGATGCAATTCCAACCAAATTCTCAAATCATAAGTAAATCATAAATCCCTAATTTCATCGGCATTTTTCCAATAGAACAATTTAAGAAATTAAGCAAGAGATCATCATAAATACCATTTTATTACTCAACACAAAGCACTAGGGTTTCGAAATCAAGAACAAAGGAAGAATCAAGAGAAAAAATCCATTTATCTTGAAAACTAGGGTTTTATGCCAAGAAAAGAGATTTAATGGTTATCCAACCATTGCTTTGCTTAAAACATGGTGGTCTTTGCAAGGATACCAAGAAATAAATATGTCATAGCATATATATAAGATTTAAAGTCAAAAGAATACATATAGATAAGCCCTAGCCTCAATGTAAGAGAATAAGAAGAAACCCCTTCCTTGGTGTTCTTGAAAAACTAGGGTTTTCATCTTCTTGAAGTGAAAATCCCATTTGATCTTGTGTTTTTTTCTTCCTTTCTTCCTCTCTACGGTTTTCTAGAGTTATAAATGTTTAAATAGAGCTAAATGGGACGTCCTTAGGTATTTATAGTGGAAGAAAAACCGGCTGTTTCGCGACTTAAATTTTCAAATTTTAAGAAAACCTTCCGAAAGGTTTTTCATCAATCTTCCGGAAGGTTTGTCTACTGGACAAACATTTACATTAACCTTTCGGATGGTTTTTCATCAACCTTCCGGAAGGTTTGCCTACTGGACAAAATTTTCCATTATCCTTCCAGAAGAACATTACTTTAACCTTCTGAAAAGTTTTCATCAACCTTCCAGAAGGTTTTGCCTATTGGATTAGCATTTACTTTAACATTCCGAAAGGTTTTTCATCGACCTTCTGGAAGTTTTTGCCTGTTTTTCTACAAATCCTTCCTTCTTCATTTCCAACCCATTCCAATCTGTTCTACAACCATCCCAAACTTATACCACACACATTTGTACATCAAACCTAGTTGGTACAAGTTCTATTACAACGATTTCATATATTTACAAGCTAAAACTAAGTTTTAACTACTATTTACTCAAATTTTTTCATATTAACATTTCAAAAGAAATAATAACTTGCTATATAAACCTGAATACATATATAAAGATAAAAGTGTGGGATTTATATAATCTGGGAATTTGTTGCTTAATTGGATCAATAGGAGATAAGAGAGAGTTGATGTAGTTTAAGGTCCATCTAGACGCCGCCACCACCATTCGGACGATGGCATTCCTCTGGTTTTTGCATGTTTGGCAGCCCCTTTGTTTAATGTATTAGTTTTATTATTGCACTTGCATCCCCTTCCTTATTTAGCTTGTACACTTTAATCCTCCCGAATTTCCATATTTCCGCTCGAAACCTTGCAAAATGTCTAATTTATGCATTAACCATAATACTATTTAACTTAATTCTTTTAACCAAATTCAAGCACACAATGAACTTTATAACCTAATTCATTCATGCATTATTTAGGGTTAATCACACCCCCCCCCAAAGCAAGCATTACTAGTCCCCAGTAATAAAAATAAACGACAAAACAAAATTATTTTCGCAGATTCCACAATTGAATTTTGCATATGCAATAATCTGTTAAACCCCTAGGTGATTCATAGTGGCCGAATTTTGTCTTGTGAAGGTTTCTAGTGAAGATATCTACAAACTTCAATGGTTAGGATTCCATAATTCATATTTTTCACAGATAAAATTAAATCACCATTCCTCCTTATTGCCAGGATAATTCCCTTCCCTGATCATTGTAAGAGTAACACACACTAGTTATAACATTATTCCATATATTTTTAGAAAAACTCGTGTTTGTGTACATGAATTCCTTTATTTCAAAAATAACTTAAGAAATATCACCATCCTTCACTTTGTTGTACACGAATAGATTTGATGTCAATCCTTTTATAGAAATCACTCAGCAAAGAATACACTCAATTTTAGTGACTACCACTCAAAAATTACATGTGATAAGAATATTATTATCAAAGCAAAGTAATTGTGCATGCAATATACTAACAGAAAGGCTATTTGAACAAAACTGGAATTTGGCATAATCTCATGAAAGAATATTAACACTGCATTAAACAACATTATAAAAACTCTTCCCTTTTCTGCAATAATGCACATGCATGATTTATGGAATCAAAAAGGACTTTAAGAGATGAAGTCAAAGGTATTCAAAAAGCTATCGTTCTTGAGTGTAGCACACCACTTCCCATTTTTTCCAAACTTTTACACATGGTATTTCCCATTTCTCCATTCTTAATCCCATTTTTGCTTTGTCTTGGCTAATTTATTTCTTTGCTTCTTTGCTTTTTTTCTTTTTCTGTTTCATTTTTGTCTCTTTTCACAGACTCTTTTCTTGCTTGAACTATAGTTACCATTTTCTTATTTTCTCCCTTTCCATATAATACTTTCTTTAGGAAAGGGTGCAATAAAATTAGATAGCCCAAGCCTTGTAGTGAAGCATCGGTGTAAACATCGTAACCTTCCCACTGTTCGGAATAATGAGGATCGGTGTCGTCGTCAACTTTTCCTTCAAGGTGTGAAAAGCTAATTCACACGCTTGAGTCCACACAAATTTCTCCCCCTTCTTGGTAAGGCGAGTCATCGGCATCGCAAGCTTGGAAAAACCTTCCACAAACCTACGATAGTAACCGGCTAACCCAAGAAACTACGTATTTCTGTCACATTCTTTGGTGGTTCCCATTGCATCACGGCCTCAATCTTCGAGGAATCAACTGCTACCCCTTGCTTGGACACAACATGGCCAAGGAAATTCACTTTCTTCATCCAAAACTCACACTTGCTCATCTTCGCATATAACTTCTGTTCTCTCAATGTTTGTAGCACAACCGAAAGATGATGTGCATGTTCTTCTTGTGTCCGGGAATAAATCAATATGTCATCAATAAACACTATGACAAATTGATCTAGATATGGCCGAAATACCCTGTGCATCAAATCCATGAAGGCTGCTGGAGCATTAGTCAATCCGAACGGCATCACCGTATACTCGAAGTGACCATATCGAGTATGAAAAGCAGTCTTAGGAATATCCTCCTCCTTGATACGCAGTTGATTGTACCCGGTGCAAAGATCAATCTTGGAGTAGAACTTAGAATCCCTCAATTGATCAAATAAATCATCAATGCGCGGCAAGGGATACTTGTTCTTCACCGTCACCCAATTCAACCATCGGTAATCTGTGCATAACCGAAGTGTTTCATCTGTCTTCTTCACAAAGAGAATCGGGGCTCCCCAAGGTGAAGTGCTCAGACGGATGAATCCAATTGCCAGCAAGTGGTCCAATTGCTTCCTTAGCTCCTTCAACTCCAAAGGCGCCATCTGATAAGGAGCAATAGAAATAGGTTTGGTTCCCGGATAAAGATCGATTGCGAACTCAATCTCTCTCTGTGGCGGTAACCCGGGTAATTCATCTGGGAAGACATCCAGAAAATTTGATATAATCAACACCATACCCGAGTGGGATCTATCCCGATCATCTCCCATCAAGCCAGCCAAAAAACTCAAATGGCTCTCTGCCTTAGCTTTTAAGAATTTACTTCCCGTAGTAGGAAATGGATGGAAAGAATCTCGGTTATTCACAAAACTGAAAATTACTCCTCCCGGCAATTGAAATGTAATCCGCTTGCGGAAACAATCCATTACCGCACGAAAAGTGGATAACAAGTTCATCCCAAAAATCACGTCATACCCTTCATCTCTAAAGCAATCAAATCCACAATCAATTCGTGCTCCCTAAAACGAAGCACACAACCCTTGCAGACTCGGCTAGTACCCAATTGTTCTCCCGTAGGCAAGTCAACAGTCAAAGTGGATCAACCATAAATCCCAGTGGATGATAGAACTGACAGATAGATTTTGCTAGGATTAGAGACCACTGTCACCAAGCTTGGTAATAGTATCACAGATATCAACAAACGTATGGAGGATTATGAACAAAATCAAGATGAAATCTTAAGGCTACTGAGAGGATGTTTTGGAGGAGGCCCATCTACTTCCTAGAAGAAAAAAACTGAAGATTCTACTGAAAAACTGTACTATCTTTCACTCAGCCTTTTAATTATGCACTTAAAATTTAATCTATGTTTTGCACTTGTTTGCGTTAGACTTAGTTGTCTTGAATTAATGTGTGTCTTAAACTTGTTTGATTTGAGCTAATGTGTGTTTAAGTTTGTTTTGGCTAAAGTTAGAACCTATATTGTTGAATTTAGGAAGACTAGTTCATATGAATCACAGTGAAATTAGAATAACATTCCTATGTTTTGTAGAAATATTCTTAATCTATTCACACGGGATTTTCATATTTTAGTTTTGTACTATCTTAATATTTTTATTGAATGTTAGCCTTAAAAGCACATCAGATTTCTTTATTATTAAAAATCTTGTGAAATATTATACTCTTTGCATATATAGTGGAGATGTAAACCTATTGCAGATTTTGAACCAATCTTTCTTGGAGAGATACCCTACATCTACTCAAATACAAATCTTCGATTCAACGATAAACTTTCCTTGAATAATCTCGTTAACTTTGTTTTGATTAACATTAACTAAATTGTTTTATTAGCATTGTCTTTTACTTTCATATAGAAATTGTACATATATATAATTTCTAGAAAATGATCTTAGGTTATGTTTCATTAAATCTTGAGTCTTGACCATTTCTTTTACAAAATTATATACGTAGTCAATAATGATTGAGCTTAAAAGAAAATAAATTCTTTTCTTTAACCCCAAGAAACACCAGAGCCAAATAACAAGATATTAACTTACCTTTGCTATCTAATTTTCTTGCACCTTTGTTTAAATCAGCAGGATACAAAAAAAAATAGAAAAGCAAAAGAAAGAGACAAGGAAATTATGAAAAAAAAAATTAAATAAATTTTAAGCCAACAAAGTGAAAAATGGGAAAAAGAAAAGAAAGAAACATGTGAAGATTTAGAAAAAAGAGAATGAGGTGTGCCACAATACTAAAATATAGCATTTGATATCCAATGACGTCATTTCATAAACCTTAAACCCATGGCCACATTACAACCCTAATAAAGTCCTTTTTGATTCCAGAAATCATATATTTGTATTAGTTTTGTTAATTCTAAAAAGGAAAATGTTAATAGTATATTTAATATAGTGTTAATATTCTTTCATGAGATTATATTAAATTCTACTTTATTTAACTAACCGTTCTTTTCATTACTACATGTAAACTTATTTGTTTTGTTAACTAGATTCCAAACACATGTATTTTATGAGAATAGTCACTATAACAGATGTGTTCTTTTTGCTGAGTGTATTCTCGGAAAGGACTGAGATCCAAAATACCATGAAAGAGGATAACATTTCTCAATTGATTTTTTAAAATAAATGAATCATTACACACACACACAAAAGTTTTTATAAAAATATATAAATAATATTACAATTAACGTGTGTTACTCTTATAGTAATCAGAAAAAGAAATATCTTGACAAAACAGATAGAATATTAATTTACTTTTACTAGTGAAAAATATGAGTCATGAATTTCTAATTACTGAAGTTTGTAGGTAGCTTTACTAGAAACCTTCACGTGACAAAACTTGCCCACTAGGAATCACTTAGGGGTTTAAAGGCTTATTGCATATGCTAAATGCAATCGTGAAAAATCTACGAAAATGGTTTTACCTTTGTTTGTATTATATTGTGTTAGTAGTTTGTTTAACATTTACTAGGGACTAGTAAAGTTTAAGTTGGGGAGTGTGAATAACCTTAAATAATATATAAATTAAAACAATAATAAAGTCAAATTAGTGTGATAAAATAACTAAAAACTAGCAATTAAAGTCAATTAGGGTTTGTACGGTAATTAGGGTTTTATGTGTGTTATGTTTACAATTTGCAGTTTTAATGTAGAATTATTACAGAATACAAGGAGCAAAGTATGGAAGCTTGAGAATACAAAGGCTAAAGTGTAATTAATTCAAATGAAGAGTCAACATAATGCAAGTTGTAGTTCAAACAAAGCTCCACTGTCCGGACGGTGGTGATGGCGTTCGGACGGTCACCTTGATGCCTATCTTCATGTCTTCCACCTCCTGCTTCTTCAAATGGCTATAAATAGACATGTCTGGCTTTAGACTTTAGCAGGCCAGAACCACAAAAGAAAAGAGAAGAGAGAAAAGAGAAGAGAAAAAAAGAAAAGTTGCAAAACGATCCGGTCTGTGATGCACTTTAGTTTAAGCTTTTACTCAATAACATCCAAATGACTTGTTTGATCCATTCCTAAATTTATGTCTAGCACCACATCCTTTATGATAACACTCTAGATATTGAAAATGTTTACCAATCATATCATCCTAAATGATGTTACACTGCCACAAATCATCATTTGATTGAATAGTCTAGCCTTAATAATGACTTCAATCAAATCTAACGATAGTCACTAAAGGTATTACCATCAATAGTTGAGTCACTTTCTTAACCATAAGAAAAACTCCAATAAATCCAACAAATTTTTTTTTAAAGTCAAGTATCACCATCATTTATATCATCTATCACTATCTTCAACCATTTTGATTATCATCATCGTCCTCAATAATTTAGACCATCTCCCTTTACCTCTATATCTATTACTATCCTTCAACATTTGTATTATCACTTTTTCTCTATAACTGTCCTTCACAATTTGGGATTATCACATTTCACTACTTTATCTATTTACTCACCTCTGTCCTTTGGATAGTCACCATTGACCATATCATATGCAACTATTCTCAACCTTTTGGATTACCCACTTTTACAACTCTACAAGTCATTATTCCATTCCACAGGCCATGACAATAAACTCTAAAGTTTTGGTGTTCTGCAGAAACCATGATCTAGTTAGCCCTTTACGGTGAAGTACTTGCCCCAAGACACTAAATGAGACTAATAAATACTTTTACGTGAAAATATCTGACTCTTCCAAACATAATATATTGCATAATAGATACCCAACCACAAAATTAATTTTTTCCTAAATATAAGTATAACTATTAAAATGAACTAGTAACTCCCAATTTGTTTACTTCAAAAAATCTACCCACATAAGGTCACCCCATTTCTTGTTTCGTCCAACAACATATTCTATTAAAACCATAGAGAATATTATATGATGTTATCTTGACTTCAAAATCACCATATGTATCGTCTAAGATTCACAATAGTAAGCATGGTCTACCATCACCAATTGTTCCTTTAAGCAATCTACCAATCTCATCTTTAGTGCATCATTATACTAAAAGGTGGTTCCCTTATAATATAAGCTAGTACCCTAACCTAAAGGTCAAAATTTGAAACTCAATAATCATCCCAAAACCTTTTTCTCTAAAACATCATCATAAAGAACTAGTGCACATTGTTGCATCGATACTTAGGAGAAAAGGCTCTATTGGATGCCAGGAGCAATGCTCATCCTTAACACTCCAATAAACATATTATCTTGTAACATCTTCACTCCACACCATCAAGTATACTTTTTCCAACTTATAGGACCAAAAAGACTTAGGGAACCTTAACCTCCTCTATAAAGATGACACGGCTATAAATGCCCAGATATGTGTCCCAACCTAGGCTCTGATACCACTCTTATCACACCCCAACTCCAAGGGTATGATCGGTCGTGAACCATAGATCCATAACATATGGAACATGTAAGCCTAACAATAAACTAATAATATAAGAACGGAAAACAACATTAACACTAAATTGATCTCATGTCAATATATCAAAGTCAACATACCTAAACTTGTTTGCCCCAATTATCCAAACAAGTAAAGATGGCTATACGATATATGCTACGAAGGTCACAACACTATTAGTCCCCAATCAATTCCCTTAGTCCGCTATTGACACTCCAATCGTTTACCTAAAAAAAATATTATTTTGAAAACATGAGCTAAAAAGCCCAATGAATGGAAAGGCATGCATATTCAGTGGTTGAAAAACATATTTGGCATACGACATGTAGATCAAATATTTGAATAAATAACTTCATCAAGATAACCAATTTCTCAAGAATAACACAATTGGGTTTCAACAAGAAATCATACCACAAAGGTAAATCATATCATAATGGTAGAGGCTGTACGATATCCAATAATCTATAGGAACCAAATACCAAATACAGTAACTGATAACAAGAAAATACGTATGGCATACGATAGATAATCATAAACAAAGCCAGTAAAAACGTTGTGACAATAACAAATTATATCAGCATCTCATACTGGTAAGGACTTGTACGATATCTGGGAACCATACCAAATGCCAGAAGATCTCAAGGTTGGATCTAACACCGTACTTAGGGTCACCATGGGTTGCTGCCTGGGAACTGTTCCCTAAGACGATCCGGTGAAGTTCACCAGGACGCACCAAGAACTGTTCCTTCAACCGTTAAGCACTAGGGTCACCTTAGCCTCCCCCAGGTCTGTTCCCTAGTGACCAGGGTCACCCGCACACAGAGGAATAATTTTCCTGGACTTTTAACCAAATGCCAGAATATATCTCAGAGTTAGATCCAACATTGTACTTAGGGTCAACATAGCCTCTCTCAGGTCTGTTCCCTAAGACGATCTGGTGAAGGTCACCATGACGCACCAGGCACTGTTCCTTCAATCGTTGAGCACTAGGGTCACCTCAGCCTTCCTCGGGTCTGTTCCCTAGTGGCCAGAGTCACCCGCACACAGAGGAATAATTTTCTTGGATTTTCAATCATGGTCCAATTCACTATTACAAAGTCTCACCATATAAACAAGTGAATGAGTCTCAATACTTTATAAAAGAGTTCATCAAAGTAATCAAAATCGTATGCCACAAATATTTAGACAATTAGTAAAACATTATTGTAAAGGTAGTGAAGAACAAGCATTATGTATCATTTTTAAAATGTTTAGGGATACGGGGAAAATACGTAGAATGCCAAACCGCTCACCTCAAGTCCAAAGAGAATGATATGCTTCTTGAGTGTTGCTTGTTACCCGAAGTAGAGTGAGATGTTATTGGTGTCTTTCTTCTTTTTTCACAATTTCCTTTCTCCTTTGATGAGGTGCTCTTGCTTCCTTCTTCTCTCTTTTACTTTCTATTCTTTCTTGAAAGTGGAAGACTACTTATGCACTTGTATCTTAATCCAATCCCCAAATGCCCTATTTATAGGCATCCTAGGATTATTCTACAGAATATTGATATGTGACATTCTTAGGGGAGATTTCCTAGAATATTCTACCATCTCCCCTTTCCTAGATCCTTCTAGGTTTCAAGCTTATTTTGCACATGACAATTTCACAAGTATCTAGATTCATCTATGATATTCTAAAGTCTTCTCCAACCTTCTACGTCCTTCCAGAACTTTCCGGAATATTCTAAATCCCTCTAAAACCTTCTAGTATTTCCTAAAACCTTCTAAAATACTCTAAGACTTCTCTAGATTGTTCTAGAACTTTCTGAATTCTTCTACAACTTTCTAGAAACTTCTCCAACATTCTAGATTCTTCTAGATTATTCTATATTCTTCTTTAAAATTTTTTTTATTCTTTTCAAGATAATATTCTCCAACTAGTTCCTTGTCAAAATGGAACGGGGTATTACAGGAATAGCCTCCATAGGACCCCAACCTTCTGAGTTCAATAATGTTTGGGTCGCATCCTCACCATTTTTTTCCAACTGATGGGTTCTTGAAGTCTTGAGATTGCAAGTGCATATGGTTTTCTAAGCTCAAAGGCTTAACCTGCACTTCTCCATTCTCATTTCCATTGGAGTCCCTCAATTTCTTAAGGAGCACCATCTTCTCTTTCCCTTTCCTAAACCTTTTCTTCTTATAAATTTCCTTATGCACTTTGAATCTTCTAGTCTTCAGTAGCCTCCTCTCCCTTTTATGTTTCTTGTCTTGGGTCTTTGTCACCTTATTCTTATGTCCAGTCCCTACAATCTCGATAGCAACTGTTGGTTTCTCAGCACCTTTTGGATTCATGTTAATGTTATTCATGAGCATATGATGATTTGCATCAAGCTTGTAATCCAAAATAGCTTCATTAACCTTCTACACAACCTCTCTCTTCTTGTGTATTTCCTTGGACAATTTGCTCCTTTCATTTCTCCTATTCCATCCCTTTTTCCTTCACTATATCCTCAGTTTTCCTCTTCTTTCTACATTCACTCTCCACATGGCCTTGCTTAGAACAAAATTTACAAAATTTTCTTTTTTTCTCATAAATAATCTTTTGCCATCAATCCTTCAATCCACATATATCAAGCTTGATTCGATCTGGATTTTCTTTTAATAGATTTACCAATACACACACCCTTGCTACACTTGGCCTTGAAAATTTTAGCGTTGGACCACCCACTGCCAACACCTTTCCAATTGGGTTCAATAGGATTTCTAAATGCTTTCTAGGGAACAAATGCAATGGTAATGAGGGAAGGGATACCCACATGGGAATAATAGTTGGTTCAATTCCTAATTCAAACGCTGGAAACCATTTGAAAAAATGAAATAAATGGCCATTTATGTAGGCTATATCTTTCAATAAAACCTTTATGAGATCCTCATAAATAGTGATCTTTAATAGTATATGTCTAGGATCTAGACTTCCCACATAAAATTCTCCTTTAAGAAACCATTTAGACTTTATAAAGTCTCTGATATAACTTAATGAAGGGCGACTACATGAACACTTACCAATGACAACAAGCTCTAGCGGCTTGAAGGCCTTATTCATTTCTTCTTTAGTCCAAACTACTGTCATTTCCCCATTGAGAAAGAACACCTTTTTTGCTGGCTTTGCTACAGTAGCCAGAGACTATTGATAGAGATTTGCACAACCATGAAGTTGTTTTGGAAGAAAGATGCATAAGAAGGGCCATTTTTAAGAGTAGGCACCTTAGAGATCGCTAAAGAAATCATAGTTGCTTCCATTGATTTTGAAGCAATTACATGATTATTGGATGTAGGAATAGGCAGAGAAGGAAAAGAAATGGATGGATTTGGGGTTTTGGGAGGGATAGAGTCATGAGGAAGTGTTGAAGGCATAAGAATGGAATTTTAGAGAGAAGATAGAGCTTCTCTCTCTAAAGATAAATATTTAATTCATCCTTATTTTTTTAATCTTTACCTGAGAATCCTCCATCCATTTTGGTTGATACTTTAGCTCATTCCAACAATGTTCAAACTAAAAATGAGATTTATAGAGTTCTTTGTTAAGTTCTTAGCATCATGAATTTGAAAAATCTTACAAGAAAACTCATAAATATGTCATTAAAAGTACACTATTTTGTAAGAAAATATTCACTCATACATTGTCTTTCTCCTTCAAACCACTTTGGTTCAGCCTTTCTATCTGTAAAACGCACCCACAAAATTTGTTAGTGGTTAACTGAATTGCAGACTAACGATTCATTAAAGAATTTTGACTATGGCTATGACATGTCTTAGGTTTGTACTCGATGAAGTTCTCTCAAACCTTTTGTCAATATATCTTTGATTTTTTCTTATTTACTTGCACAACATCCAAACTAATATTAAGTCATGCCGAGATTATCATAATTTCTTGCTCTATTGTAAAATTGCCACCTCACTGTTTTTTGGTGGTGGATTCTACTTGAGAAGATATTGGTAAAGATAGACCTATAACCTCATTATCTAAGTTTGTTCCATCATTCATGAGATTGGTGAAGTAAGCACCATGTTGGAATGGTTCTATAAGTAATGTCTATAATTCAACATAGACACCATGCTAAAATTAACAAACTTTCTAGATTCGTAATACCAAGATTCATTAACAAAATATATTTCACAAATTCCTTACTCATAATTTACACAAATCCTTAAATCAAAATTTTCTCCCTATTGGTCCGTTTAAGCAACAACAAGCCCTGATTGGCCAGCCAGGGTGTCTACCCCCTTAGACCCTCCTTCCAACGCCCATAAATAGCCTGTTGCATCCATTTCACAAGGGGAATCCATCGGAGTTTAGAATAGTGCAAGAGGGAAGGAAGCAGAGAAAGAAATGAAGAGCAAAGCCTTGCCAAAATCACTTCTCCACTAGAATTTTCTCTACTTCTACATTTCTATTTATCCTTTCTACTTAGAGTGTTAAACCTCTCCCACTTTTGTGCCCTAGCTGGAAATAAGAGTGGTAGTGTTTCAGCTATTCCTCAGGGAATAATGTGTTATACTTTTGTTTTTGGTTGTAATAGGATCATCTTACTCCTTTTGCTCGTCCATAGCAATGAGGTGTGAGTAGTTCATTTATATTATTTGGTGAAGGTGAATGCATGTGTAATACTGCTTAAGTTATGAAAATGTTGATGTTTTATTTATGTGTTAATTTTATACCTCTCTTAATTGATTGATGGTTACATTTATAATATGCTCATGGTTATGAAGACCGAGCAAAACCTATTGATATATTCCATTCTATCTATTATTATTATGTACTTCATGCATAATACTATGATGCAAGTAGTTGGACTTTATGTAACAGTCAGAAGATTGGTTATAGACGAGTTAACTCTCGCCATAGCCAATGCTTTTGATTCAATGCATAAATCGGAACTCCATCATCATTGAATCATCAACCTGTCAATTGAATAGTTAGAGTAAACCTTTGAATGGTTCACTTTTGGGTTTATTAGGGTTATTTGATTGATGCACGATATATAGACCTTCCAAGTAACCTAACCAGTTGTGTTATGGTTCAATATACATCAAACCTACCAGTTGACTTTCTAGTAAAATGGGAGTTAATTTTGGTAAAGTGGCATTCTCATAAATAAAACAATATAAAACATGTTGAATCCCCATACTAACGAGTACCTTTTTATTAGTGTGTTTCAAAGTTTTAGTTAAGTGTTCATTTGAAAATTCTAAGCTCTCACCACAAGCTGTTTTGTTGCACGCTACATACACGATAACTTTACCATTTCTATTTTGAACACTGATAGTGTGAAGCCCCTAAAATCGGGTGTCCTTTATCAACTATTGATCACCCATCAACTGTGAAGTACCTGTAAATGTCATACAATCCGACATCATGTCAAAAGCATCCCCTTAACCAGGATCATGAACCACACATCTGTGGTCCTTTATACATTAGTTAGTGGGCATTAATGTCCAATATAACCTCTTTGAGCAAGAGAAATCGATGTCCAATAGCTTAGTAAAACATTTCAAAAGTTTGAAGTTTTAAGAACACCTACTGGTAGAAGTGGTCAAAGTCCTACCGATTGAAGTTGTGCATTGGACCTCTATTTTTAGAAAATTTGAGAAAACTTGCCAGTATAAGAAGTGCATGTTCTACCGGTAGTAAAAGCCTAATGGAATTCTTCTACCGATAGGAAGAATGACATTCTACCGATAGGAGAACCCTACTGAAAAAGTTCTACCGGCTAAACCTACCAGTAGAAGCTGCCTAATGGTCCACATCTACCGGCAGAAGAGCTCAACTTCCTACCAGTACGTGTGCCCAAAATTGCCCATTTCATCCATTTTTGATTTACAATCCACTACATATCAACCTAAGTTTTCACATAAAACATAGTTCGTACAAGTTCGATGTCAATCATTTTCATATAATTACATGCCAAAACTAAGTTTTCATAATGATTTTATAAAAACTCAAAATAAAGCCACATCTTGACTTTTCTTCATCCTTGAGGGCCTGAATGAGAGCCGTCCATAGGTGTATACCCTACACCTAAAATATTATCCCATAAAGGCTGAGCTATGTTCAATAGGGTAGCTCCTAAAGAGGCTACTCCCTAACCTAGATGCATATGGAATGTTCAAATGCATAATACAACAAACAACAAACATTCCAATCAAGAATATGCAATTCAATAATAGGAATCACCATGTCAATCCATGAAATGAGGTGTGACTCACTCATGCACATCAACCTAAGCTTTCATCAGCTCCCTTAACACATGCAAATGTCATGCGTGTTACTCCAAAAATTCTCAGGCCCCGCCATTGATGTTACACATCCAATGACCATTAAACTTTTGGGTCTTTCTTTAGGTGGGTATTCATGGACTTCCACCAATGATCACCCAGCCGACACAATATTTATGGATTTCCACCAACGGCCCCGCATACGCCGTCACACTTTATAGACTTGATACCAACGGAGTGCGTATCTGAAGTTACCAGATCTTGCACCCGAGGAATAGTCTAGCTCTTCTTACTAACCCTGACCCTATTTTCAATGCAAATCATGTGACTCAGGCTGATCTTCGATCAAACTTTCCCGAGCCCACCCATCATTCACAAGTGTGGTGTTTGATGATAACCATGCACACACACCCACACTTATGCCTTATGCCCATGAATACGAGACCTCTGTGCATTTGCAATGTAATGTACAATTACAACACTATAGTCATGTTCATTAAGTTATGAATGTCATATGAACCATTTCAACATATCTCATGGCCAATTATATCACAAGCATATAATCACCATACTTCAACACAATGTCAATACATCATCAAACATATATCAACATTTTATTCAACAATAATTTTCAAGCATGTTATCACATAATCTCATGCAATTAACACACTTAATTCTCTAAGACATAATATAAACACATAGCATGCCCATATAACACAATCTTCCAAGAAATTACAAGCTAGCAACTTCTATTTACCAATTCAAGTTAGAATTGATTGCACCCAATTTCAATACCCATTTCATTAAACTAACAACAATATGTAAGTGTTATACATCTCTAACAGCTACCCATTCCATATAATCACCCTATGTTGGAAATAAACCTAATTAGGGAGAAAATCCTGCCTCTTGAAGCGTAAAACCACGATAGGAAACTTCCAGAATCCCAAATCACGCCTAAACCCTTGATTTCTCCAAGCCCCTTCTTTGGAACTTCACCTAAATCCATGCTTCTTGGTACGGTTTTGTAGCTCTCAACGAGGAGAACAACTTTTGTTCTTGGCTTGTGTTGATTCGAGCAACATGGAGGCATAGATCGCAGAGAGAGACTTAAAACCCTTACTCTTTCTCTCTCTTTTTCCTCTCTCTTTTGTAATGGGTAAAAGGCTTAGAATTGGGGAAGATAATCTTATTTTCTTCCCCTTTTATATTCTCCAAACACTTGGTCCTCATTCTATCACACATTCTCCTTTCCCAGTCTGATTTTAACATGAAACGATTAAATTTTGTCCTTGTTCAAATTCAAAATATTTTTATATGAACTAGCTTTAAATTATCATTCAATTTTTGAAATTCTATTCCCCAGGTTTGTTTATGAGGTCGCCCAATACCCAGTCGTCTCGTAAAATGCAAAAAATCTGACTGTCTTAGAATTCAACAAAAATTGATGAAGTAGCTAGATTTCATGAGAAGAATCCAATGTTGAGGTCCATTTCATCATTTGAGTTTTAGAAAAAAATGGATTTTTGACCCGTAATATAGCGACAAATTATCATTTTGCCCTTTTCATAAAAAAGTTTAAATTTACCCGAATTTTATAGACAGTTAGCTCCCTGTTAGTCTGACCTCGGACTTAATTAAGAAATATTTTAATTTGATCACTTATACTTGGGTGTATGGCATAAATCGGTCAAATCAAGCTTTTTGGTGTCGTTGCCGGAGAATTACAGTAATTCCAAAACGAACAAGGAAGTTGTCTAGTTGTATTATATGTATATACATTGTTTGTCGTATTTTCATTGTTTATGTCTATTAAGTCATCAGTAGGGTCTTTAAATCAATCTAGTTCTTCATCTTCATCATTACAAGCATCTTCCGACTCTTTTGAGTTAAGCATGGCTAATAATAATCAAAGGAAAAAAGAGGTAGTTCAAAACGTCCGACCTTTAAGAGAATACTTGCATCCCACATGCACTAGTGTCCCGTCATGCTTTGCTTTTCCCACTAATGCTCCAAATTTTAACATTAAGGCAGGGACATTTTAACTTTTACCGTAGTTTCATTGTCTTGAGTCTGAAAACCCTTATTTACATATGAAGGAATTTGAGAAAGTATGTGGTGATTTGCAAGATAATTATGAAATGGCTCAATTGAAACTTTTTCCTTTCTCTTTAAATGGTAAGGCTAAACAGTGGTTAAATTCTTTAAAGGCTCAATCTACTCTAAGTTGGCAAGTCCTGCAAACTAAATTATTCAAAAAAAAAAAAAATTCCTGTGCACCACACTAATGTATTAAGACATCAAATCATGAATTTTTTTATGTGAAAGAAGGAGAAAATTTTTATCAATGTTGGGAAAGATTCAAAGATCTTCTCCAAGTTTGCCCACATCATGCATTTGAATGATGGAATTTAGTTGGTTTCTTTTATGATGCCCTCCCGTCCGTAATGTGTCAGTTTGTTGAAATGATGGCCCAAGGGGAATTCATGGGTAAAAGTCCTGATGAAGCATTCAAGTTTTTTGATACCAATTCTGAGAGTTCCCAAATATGGGACTCGGCCTCACTAAATATTGTAGAAACTAAGTCATCTTCATCCCAAGGAGGGAAATACATGTTAAAAGAGGATGATGACTTAAGGGCTATAATGACTACATTGTCCCGAAAATTTAAAGCCCTAGAAATGAAAAAAGTCAAGTAAGTTTCTGTTGTGTCTCCCATTGAGCAATCATGTGGGATCTGTGTATTTTCAGGACATCCCACGGGGAAATGTCCCACTATTCCAACATTTAAAGAGGTTTTTATGGAACAAACCAATGCCATTTCAAATTTTAACAAGCCTTATCGCAATCCCTATTCTAAAACCTGTAACCCAGGGTGGCAAAATCACCCAAATTTTAGCTAAAAAAATACGCAACCTATGAGTTAGCCACTAGGTCTATCTTCTTCACAACCCCAAACTCAACAGACATATCAGCCTTATCAACCCCCACATAAGAGGAGTTTAGAGGACACCATGAACCAGTTCATTAAGAGTCAAATGAATTTCAATACTCAAGCCACTCATGCATTTAATGATTTCAAAGCTCAAACTTCATAGAATATTAAGGATATCAAGAGTCATTTAGCCAAATTGATCCAATCTTTGAGCACAACGAAGAAGGGGAAATTCCTATCTCAACCTAAGCCTCCACAGGGTCAAAACCAGGCTAATGTCATGTCTTCCACTCCCATAGCCTAAGTCCAAGCAATTACCACACTAAGAAGTGGTAAAGTGACTAAAAAGACCATTAAGGACAAAACTTTAGAGCCCATAACTGAGTCAATCCTTGTAAATGAACCAATTGAGCCTGAATCTATGATTAAAAAGAAGACAGAGTTGCCAAATGAAACGAAAAAACAAGTCCTGTTCCTTTAACTTTTCCTCAAAGAGTCAAGAAGCCTCAACCATTGAACAATCATGATGAAATCTTTGAGTTATTTAAGCAAGTAAAGATTAGCATCCCCTTTGTTGGATGCAATCAAGCAAGCCCCATCCTATGCCAATTTTTTTTAAAATCTTTGCACAGTGAAAATAAGGATCAATGTACAAAAAAGAGCATTTTTAACTGAACATGCTAGTGCTATCATTCAGCACAAGGCCTTTCTGAAGTACAAAGATCCTAGGAGTCCTACAGTTTCATGTACAATTGGAAACTTTTGGATTGAGCAAGCTCTACTTGATCTTGGAGCCAGTGTTAATTTACTTTCATATTCTATCTATGAGTCATTAGGATAAAGAGAATTAAAACCCACTAATGTCACATTGCAGTTGGCGGATCACTCTGTAAAAATTTCACGTGGAGTGGTGGAGGATGCGCTTGCTCAAGTTGATAAGTTCTATTTCCCAGTGAATTTTATTATCTTAGATACATAACCAGTCTTACATGTCTCTACACAAATTTCTGTCATTTGAGATCGACCATTCCAAGCTACATCAAATGCATTAATTAATTATAGAAATGAAATCATGAAACTTTTATTTGGACATATAACTTTGGAATTGAATGTGTTTGAGAATGTAAAGCAATCCAGAGATGAAGAAGAACTGCATGAAGTGAATTACATTGAGTCCTTAAC
Organism: Ilex paraguariensis; assembly: GCA_963454935.2. Taxonomy (NCBI): domain Eukaryota; kingdom Viridiplantae; phylum Streptophyta; class Magnoliopsida; order Aquifoliales; family Aquifoliaceae; genus Ilex; species Ilex paraguariensis. The sequence continues at coordinate 171,731 of CAUOFW020002325.1, forward strand.
TCAAAATCATTTTGAAAATGTATGTATAAAGAAAGAGTCACATACATTAGAGTATGTACAAAATGATGAGTCTATAGATATGTCAACCATTGAAATATTGAGTCCTAAATTGAAGAGTTATTGCCTTCCGAAACTAAGTCTGTAGAGCCCAATATTGTAGTCCTCAAACTAGAGTTGAAACCTCTTCCAGCTGACTTGAAGTAGGTCTTCTTAGGGCAGGATGAAACTCATCCAGTAATAATATCTTCAAAGTTTTCAGAAGTCTAAGAGAAGCAATTGATAGAAGCCATAAAAAATCATTGAAGTGCTATCAGTTGGATGATAGCGAATATAAAGGGTATTAAGTCTTCTTCTCTATACACATTGTATATACTTAAAAGAAAACTCCAAACCATCTCAACAACCACAAAGAAGGTTGAATCCACATTTGAAAGAAATAGTCTAGGTTGAAGTACTTAAACTATTAGATACTGATATTATTATACTATAGCTGATAGTAAATGGGTTAGCCTACACAGGTAGTGCCTAAAAAGTCTGGTGTCACGGTCGTGAGAAATCAAGACAATGAATTAGTCCCTATGCGTACAGTCACTGGTTGGCTTATGTGTTTTGACTATCAGAAGTTAAATTCTCTCACCATAAAAGATTATTTTCCCCTACCATTCTTGGATCAAGTCTTAGAAAGAATAGTTGGTCATGCATATTATTATTTTTTTAATGGATATTTCGGCTATAACCATATTGAAATAGCAATTGACGATCAAGATAAAATCACTTTTACATATCCTTTTGGCACTTTTGCTATAAAAGAATGACTTTTGGATTGTATAATGCTCCAGCCACTTTTCAACGTTATATGTTAAGCATTTTTAGTGATATGGTGAAACAATTTTTGGAAGTTTTTATGGATGATTTTTTTGTATACAGTGATTCATTTGCATTATGTTTAGAGAACCTTGAAAAAGTCCTTACTCGATGTGAGGAAACAAATCTTATTTTGAATTGGAAAAAGTGTCATTTCATGGTCACACAGGGTATTATTTTTGGACATGTAGTTTCTACAGAGGGAATCAAAGTTGACAAGTCCAAAATCGATTTAATAGTCAATCTCCCTCCACCTAAGACTGTAAAAGATGTTTTATATTTTCTAGGTCATGTAGGATGTTATAGAAGATTCATTAAAGATTTTAATTTGATATCCAGACCTGTGTGTAATCTTTTATGTATGGATGTACAATTTGATTAGAATGATGCATGTCAATTAGCATTTGATAGACTTCAAAGCATGCATATTTCTGCACCAACTATGTAACCTCCTGATTGGTCTTTATCTTTTAAATTAATGTGCAATGGTAGTGACTATGCAGTAGGATCTGTTTTAGCTCAAAGAAAAGATAAAAAAACCTAATGCGATTTATTATGCAAGAAAAACTTTGAATGATGCACAGATGAATTACTCTACCATAGAAAAAGAATTACTTGCTGTAGTATTTACTTTAGATAAATTTCATTCATATTTGGTTGGATCCTTAATTGTTGTGTTTACTGATCATGCAGTTTTGAACTATTTACTTACCGAGAAAGATGCAAAACCACGTCTTCTATGATAGATATTGTTGCTTCAAGAATTTGATCTTATCATCAAGAAAAGAACGGAGTTGAAAATGTGGTAGCTGATTGATTAACCCTAATTAATGCATACTTTAATTAAGTTAATAGGTCAATTGTACTAGTTAAACAAAGTTAAACTAGTCAAATTAGGGTTAGTGTGTGAATAAAGGATAATGCATTAATTGTTGTTCTTTTCAGGGTTTTGTGCATCAAAGCTACAAACTACTGGGGAGCCAATTGCATTAAAGCTACAAACTACTGGGGTGCCAATTATCAAATCTCAAAACAAATGGGGATCAAAGAATTCAAGGCCACCAAACAAGACTTTCATGTAAAGCCACCAAACAAGACTTTCACCCTCCCTTGTTGCCTATAAATACCACCCCTTAGGACTTGTAAAGCATTCATCTTTTGGTAGTGGAAAATCCTCCAAAAGTATTATTGATTTCTTTATTGCTTATTGCTTTCTTTAAGTATTGCTTTCTTTTATTGTATTATTGCTTTCTTTTAATTTATTGCTTTCTTTTACTTTAAGTATTGCTTTCTTTTATTGTGTTATTGCTTTTTTTTACTTCCACTGCTTGGGCTTCCTTCTTCCCTTAAAGGAGTGAAACTCTTCTACTTTTCTAGAGCTTTACCCAAGCCGTGAAGGGTGGAACGTGATTCACTCATTCTTTGTCAAAGATTGGCTCCTTGTGTAAAGTGTTTTACCTTGTAACTCCTCTACTTGGAGGGATGAGCATCACTCACTTTTCTAGCTTTAACAAAGTCATGAAGAGTGAGTAGTTTCTCATCCAATCTTTAGTAAGAGGTGATTATCTGGAAGTTATATTTATGCATTTCATTTATGCTTAGCTCTAGTCTTTATTTCTTCATAATGTATTTTCATCATATTATTGTCGTTATTTTAAGCATGAATAGCTAAATCTCTTAGTTGGCAAAACCAAGGGGAACCTCCACTTGGGTATACCATTTTCAACTCATTCTACTCCCTTCTTTTAGAGTTCAATGGTTCGGTTTGACTGGATTGAGGGTGGATAACTTGGTGAGTCTTTGATATTCCGTGGGCCTAGTCAAGGTTTATGCTTAGATACTCACCAATCTTATCCCTAACTTCCCACGAATCAATCGTTCATTCATGCTCTATTGGAGGAGGGTTTCGAGTTGAAATGGTATTCCTATTGGAGTGACTTCTTGGATTTGCCAACATTTGTTTCTCATTTTACTAGCATCAAAATAATTTTCAACAATCAAAGATTTTACACTTTCTTTCTCCTAAAATTACCTTCCCCTCGATTTACTTCCTTCCCCATGGAAACGACCTTGGAATACCACCAAGTAAAACACAATCCGTGAAAGTCTTCTTGCGCTTGGGGAGCATTTTTGTTCACACACACACACATTTGGCATTTCATTCATCCACCATTTTGTTGCCCTTTCTTTTGACATCATCCTAAGGAGAGTGACACTCCCCTTCTTCCATATACTATACATGCTAAAAGGTGATGTTTAGAGGTTAGGAAACAACAAAGAATTTTGTCAAGCATTTTTGGCACCGTTGCCGGGGAAGGCAAGTGTCAACCCAAGAAGGTGATTTCTAGACGACAGAGGTAAGTCCCATGATCTTCATCATGGGCTGAGATACGTTGTTCCGTGTACATAATCTTGTTTGTGTATAATTTTGTTTGTATATATGTTGTTTTATGTGGAGGCAGAACTACTGAAATCGACTTGTTAGACAAAACTTGGCCTCTACCATGAATACTGACCAAGCCGAATGGCGGGTGACAATTTTGACAATATAGGTGCAAATCCAAATGTCCAAAGGGGTGAAAATCGAAATGTCCAAAGGGGTGGGGGACCACAAGAACCCCAAATACCCAATCCAAGAATGAATTTTCCCCTCCTGTGAATGAGGGGAATAATTTTCGAATGGATCCCCCGGTGAGGTCAATGAGGAATTTCCTATAACCAACACGAAGCACCACACCATCATGCATCCTCCTTCTGGTCCAAGCTCATCTTTTCATAGTTAAGCCAGGGATGTTGCAACTAATTCCCACGTTCAACGGACTTGAAACTCAGAGCCCCTATTCACACATAAGGGATTTCGAGGAAATAGTTGCAACATTCCTCCCCAATCATGGGATGGAAGAGATAGCTAGAATAAAATTGTTCCCTCGTCCCCGAAAGACAAGGCAAAAATGCGGCTTATTTCCTTAAGGCCTCGAACTATCACATCGTGGAGCCAAATAATTTCTGAGTTTTTGAACAAATTCTTTCTGGTACATAAAACCACCACCCTAAAAAAGAAAATTCAAAACTTTTCAGAAAAGGCCAATGAGCAATTCTATCAATGTTAGGAGAAGTGCAAGGAATTGCTACAATCCCTTCCACTTAATGGCTTTGAACCATGGCAATTGGCGAGTTTCTTTTATGAAGGAATCACACCGGGCCATCGACAGTTCATTGACATGATGTGTAATGAGGAGTTTTTGAACAAAGACCCTAATGAGGCCTTAGATTACTTTGATACATTGGCACAAAATGCACAATCAAGGGACATTACAAATCCCACCGATGTACCAAGGTCTTTTCCTCAAAGGAGTGGCCAAAATCAAGGGGGATGGATTTATGATTTGAGAGACCGAAAAGATTTGTTTTCAAAAATTGCTAAATTGTCAAGGAAAGTTGAGAATCTTGAAGTCAATAAGAGACACGAGGTGTCTAATTTGTCACGAACCGAGGAGGGTTGTTCAATTTGTGAACGTATGGAGCATTCCCTATCAGATTGCCCAAACATTCCGACCCTTAAAGAAGCATACCATGAACAAGTCCATGCCTTCAACCAAACGAGGCAATTATTTTCTCCCAATTCGAANCTGACCAAGCCGAATGGCGGGTGAAAATTTTGACAATATAGGTGCAAATCCAAATGTCCAAAGGGGTGAAAATCGAAATATCCAAAGGGGTGGGGGACCACAAGAACCCCAAATACCCAATCCAAGAATGAATTTTCCCCCTCCTGTGAATGAGGGGAATAATTTTCGAATGGATCCCCCGGTGAGGTCAATGAGGAATTTCCTATAACCAACACGAAGCACCACACCATCATGCATCCTCCTTCTGGTCCAAGCTCATCTTTTCATAGTTAAGCCAGGGATGTTGCAACTAATTCCCACGTTCAACGGACTTGAAACTCAGAGCCCCTATTCACACATAAGGGATTTCGAGGAAANCCGCCATCAATAACCAAAATTCCACAGCTATCAATGATGTAAGAGCCCAACTCACAAAGTTGACAAACTCCATATGGGCATCTCAACAAGAAAAGGGGAAGTTCCCCGCTCAACCACAAGAGAACCCTAGGGGTCAACACCTTGTTGA